>PITA01001695.1:151215-171333 GCA_004023965.1 Spilogale gracilis | reverse complement strand
AGTAGCTTAACCAACTGAGCCACTCAGGCGCCCCAGTATTTTATTTTTTCAATGTTCCAAGATTCATTGTTTATGTCCCACACCCAGTACTCCATGCAATACGTGCCCTCAATACCCACCACCAGGCTCACCCACCCCCCTACCCCCGTCCATTCCAAAACCCTCAGTTTCTTTCTGAGTCCAAAATCTCTCATGTTTCTTCTCCCTCCCTGATTTACCCCAGTTCACATTTCTTTTCTTTCTCCTACCGTCCTCTGTGTTACTCCTTATGCTCCACAAGTAAGTGAAACCATATGATATTTGACTTTCTCTGCTTGGCTTATTTTACTCAGCATAATCTCCTCCAATCTGTTCTCTGTTGCTGCAAAAGTTGGGTATTCATCCTTCCTGATTGAGGCATAATATTTCATTGTATGTATATGGACCATATCTTCTTTATCCATTCATCTGTTGAAGGGCATCTTGGCTCTTTCCACAATTTGGCAATTGTGGCCATTGCTGCTATGAACGTTGGGGTACATAAGGTCCTTCTTTTCACTACATCTGTATCTTCAGGGTAAATACCCAGTAGTGCAATTGCAGGGTCATATGGTAGCCCTATTTTTAATTTTCCAAAAGTCTCACTTAATTCGTGAGTCAAACAGAAAATACAATATTAAGTAAAACATTTTTTAGAAAACAATGGTAATGAAAATACATGATGTCAGAATCTATGGGATAAGTGAAAGCAGTCCTCATAGGAAAACTTAGAGCCTTAAATAATTATCTCAGTCAGAAAAGAATGGAAGTCAATGTACTAAACACTTAACTCAGAAAATTCAAAAAAATGAAAAATATATCTATACACTTTGATAATAGGATGTATTTGCATAAAGAAATTGAAGAGGGAAACATAAAAGTGATTATTTAGGAATGGATATAGGCAGGCTCCTAGGATGAATAAAAAGTTGAGAGGAAGACTTTATATGCCTACTTTTAATGCTTTGCTTCTTAAACTATGAGAATGTATATTCAAAAGTTAAAGAAATTTTTAAAAGTTTTATTCATTTTTTTCAGGAAAATATGCAGAAACCTTAACAATTACGATAGACAGCTGAGAGAACTGAGAGAGTTCTTTTTTTTTCTTTTTTAAAAATTTTATTTATTTATTTGAGAGAGCGAGAGAGCATGAGAGGGGAGAGGTCAGGGGGAGAAGCAGACCCCTCTCCAAGCAGGGAGCCTGATGTCGGACTTGATCTTGGGGCTCCAGGATCATGACCTGAGCTGAAGGCAGTCGCTTAACTAACTGAGCTACCCAGGCGCCCCCAGATAGAGGAATTCTTGGGAGGAGGAATGGGGTACACTTTTCAAGAAATGTCCATTTTGGAGAATGAAGTGAATTCATATGGCCATATCTATATTATATAATTTAAGCTTCTCAGAAGTCTGTTTGGAACTACAAAAATAGTGAATCTATCTTTTTAATGCCTGCTATATCCTGGGTATGTTATTTCTAATTCTTACAACAACTTTGCAAAAATTGGGGTGATATCCTCAATTTACATCTTAAGGAACTATGGTATAGAAAAGCTAAAGGACTAGATTGGTTTTGAATATTTGACTCCAAAACTCAGTTGGTCTTCTTCCCTCACACCATGCTGTCCCCAGACTATCACTGATTATGCTTTAAGATATCCTGAAGTTGTAGCATTTTAGAACTGTTGATGCTCAAGTTCCTCAGAATTTTCTGAATATTTTTCCTCTTTGAATTTTTCATTGAAAATAGTAAAGTGACATTATTTCCAAGGGTCAGTGGAGGTGCTTTGGACTGAACACATTTGACCACAGCTTGCCATTTTTAGAGTAAAAATTAGCTGAGTCATGACATTTATTGACCTGCTTATTAATCGTTAGAATAATAGCTACCACTTATTGAGAACTTATATGGTAGGCATTATACACTTATTGGATTTTCTAATATTTACTATTTACCATATAGTAAATTCTGTGGGATGTCATTAGGTGTTGGTGGGGTGGAGAAAGATTGCATGGTTAAGCCGGTTTGGGACATACTGAGTAAAACCATTCTTTCACTGAAGGATTTATTAGAGCTTTTAATATGCTGATATGCATACAAATTTCAATGGGGTGGATATAGAATGTGGTTTTATTTGACTGCTAATACTTTCTCTCTCCTCTTCCTCCCCACTTTCTCTGTATCTGTTGAGACTGGGATGATCTGAAGAACATACTTTCAAAACAGTGTCTAAAAGAGTTTCTTTGGAAACCTCAGTATTAGCATTTGAGCTCATGCATGTAACAAAGATGAAAGCGACTTTTGAGTTAAAGAACCTTCAAAAGGAAATCTCAGAGAATTAAAAATCCATAGTGAATTTTGTTTTAAGTTAATGAACAAAGTAACATGTTCTTTATTGAAAGAGAATATGGTAAAGAGACCAAAAAAAAAAAAAATGATATGGCAGAACTGCAACATCAAGACATTTGAATTAGGGACATAATAATGACATTCATGCCCCCATAAAAGGGTAAATTAAAAGCAGCTGGGACAGACGAATATGTTGGCAAAGCTATTAAGAAACATCACAATAGAGAATGGAACACAGAATACCAAAAGGAACATGTGGAGGAGACTCTGTGTCCTTTTTTTTTTTTTTTTTAAATCAGAATAGTAAAGGAAAGAGCAAATTAGGCCAGAACACAGGAAGTAGTGGCTGTAGCTTTAAAGAACTCATTTGTAGATTGATGAAGCTGTGAGTATTCTAGAAATAATTGTGGACTGAGAGTCTGGAGTCATTTGTTCAGTTTTTGTTCTGCAGGTACCAGTTAAGTGGCTCTGGACAAATAACAATGCTATTTACCCTTATTTCACAACGTTCAGGTTAAATGAAGTAGTGAATGTGATTTTCTGTGCTACATAGTAGGAACTTAATAAGTTTAGTTGTAGCTCTGTGTCTCTTGGAGTATATAAAAGAAGATTAGGATATTTTAGAACTTCTATTTCATTTTCTGATTTTATGGGATACTATTACCAGAGGCTGCCAAGAACTAATAATTTAAAAAGAATATTTTTATCACAGATAGCAATGTTGGTCTGTAAATAACATCTCTGAAGGCTTATTACAATCACAAGGAGAAAATATAGGCTTGGTTGTTTTTTCCCTTTTTTCCCAATCTCTTGTAAAGGTAAAATCCACATGTTTGAATTAAAAATTTCTCTAGACTCAGGGAGATTCCCGGGGGAGGGAGGCTGAGACCAAGAGGGCTGCAGTAGGTTTTGCAGACTGAGGGACTAAAGCAATAGTTCTCAAATGTAAGTAACCATAAGGGTCCCCTGGGAAACCTGTTAGAAAAATGCAGATTTATAGGCCACAGCCCCAGAACTCTTTAAGTGGAGGCAGGAAATTCTATTTTCCCCAATAAGCACCTCAGATGTTTTTGATGCAGATAGATCTTTGATCACACTTTGAAAATATTGAGCTACAACCTATATAAAACTATCATCATAATAGTGGAATGAGGTACAATAATGATGTGCAGATGAAAGAATGGATTTTAGAGAATTTATTAATATTTTTACATTTTTGATTACCACATTAAATTCTTTGAAATATTTTTTAACCTAGTCATCTATTGGTTTATGTATTTCTAATTTAAGAATGTGTACTGAAATTTTATTTAGCATTTATAGACACTTAAATTTATGTGAAAGGAAAATATACTGATAATGATTTACTGCTTTGGGGAAGTCTTGTTTCAGTAGAGCTTCCAAAATGTTCCAGGTTCTTCCTGAGTGAGTTCTCTCATTCATCCAGAACATACTTCCTGGGATTCAGTATGTATCAGGCACTGTTTTAATTACTACAGAATATCACAATGACCATTTTAGGAAAGAAGAGAAAAACTAAAACAATAAAACATATATTTCGTTGGATGGTGATAGGTGCTGTGGAGAAAAATAAAAGCAGAAATGGGATTGAGGAGTGCTGGGGTCGGTATTCATTTTAAGTAGGCTTTTGAGGAAAGGACTCACTGGGAAAGTGACATTTGAGGAAGATTTAAAGTTGTTGGGAACAAGTCATACAGGTGATAGGGGAAGAGTGTTCCAGGCTGATGGAGTATCATGGGCAGAGACACTGAGCCATGAGCTTGGCTGCTGTGTTGAGGGATACCAGCAGCCCAGTGTGACCAGAGAGGTGTGAACAAGGGGAGTGTAGTAGGGAGATTTGTTCAGAGAATTAATAAGAAGGGGGGTCTGGGAAGGAAGGTGTAGTCTTGGGAATTTTTCAAGTTAGAATAATAATTCTAAAATAATCAGAAGGCATTACAGCATTGTGAGATTGATTTTAATAATCTGGTTAAGATTTGCCACACGAGACCATGTCTGTGATAAAATAATTTTGGAGGGCAGGGAAAATATATTCCTCTTTGAAAATCCATGCTTGCAAAGTAAGCATTTACTATTTGGTTGAGCTGCCTTTTTAAAATGAATTGTCAGAAATGGGGTTTGGGATTGAGATCTCCACATGAAGAATTTTTAGAAGAAATTATTTGCAAGTTGATTTTGGTAATAAAGATCAAAGTTCTCTCAAATTTTGTTAATCAGTTCTTGATGAGAACTTCTGGTTCTTAGATATCTGAGTTAATTCAAGACCTACACAATTATAAAAAACATTTCTTTGAGACAGAAACAAACTGAGGGACTTGGAGGGAGGGGGGTGGAGGGATGGGAAAGCCTGGTGGTGGGTACTGGGGACACCTAAAGCGTGGAGCACTGGGTGTGGGGAATGGGGAATGAATCTTGGAACACTGGAAAAAAAAATTTAGTAACAATAATAAAAAAAAAAAACAACAGTTAAAAAAAAAAGTTATGCCTTTCCCTTAACTTCTAAAACAAATACGGTGTATATATTTTCAGTTTTTAAATTATGCATTGCACCCATTCTACAAAATAATGTTTGTTATCACTCAGGGTTTTAAGCAAATTGTAAAGAATTCAGAGCTTAATTCTGAGTTTCCAAAACTTATTGAACTTGATTGATGGGTTGGTAGAGACATCTAGGTAACTACTGCAATTTGGGGAGAGTTCAGATAATGGACTTCAGGTATTGCCTGAAGCTAATAGAAAGCTATTGGATTATATTAATGAGAGCATCATTCTTAGATTAGAGGTTTAAAAGGATCATTCTACCACCTGTGTGGAAAATGGATAGTGTTCAAGATAGGGGAATGGGAGACTGTTGTAATTGCCTGGGGAAAAAAATGAACAGGGCTAATGATAGTGGAGCTGAAGGAGGGAGAGACTTAAAGTTATTAAAGAGATAGTATTGAAAGGCCTTGGTAACTAACTGTATATGTGTGGTTTTGTGTGTGTATGGATTAGGTAGGGTGTTGATCAGACAAAGAAGAGTGACAATCCAGGTGGTTCCAGATTACCACTTTACCAGTTTGTCTTTATTTGCATGCAAGTTCATAAACGTCCTGGAATTATTAGGTTTATAATTCAATTCAGTGAAAAACAACAAATAAAAAATACCACAATTTAGTGGCTAAAGACAGACAAATTGTTTTGGAATTGAGTGCAGCTTTCATTCTCATACTCTTAACAACTGTTTTAAAAATTATTAGCCTTAATTGGAATATCAGTTTTATTTTCTCTTTAAGTAGGAAATGGATCTGGAAATGAAAAACCTTGCTCTGGGCTGGTCATCAGGGCAATGACAGACCATGGAACAAAGAGGACTTAAAATCTAGTTTTTTCCTTAGGTCAGAAGTCCACACACGATCTAACCTGGCTGCAAAGTTCTTCATTTGTTCACAGTGTTCATGCATCACTTCTGGTTTTGTGTGCACATTTAAGAGAATGGGAGCCAAAATCAAACCAATCTTAAAGAGAATTTCAGCAGTCACATTAGGAATATGCAGAAGATCATGGTCTTCCCTCAGATGCACACCCAGAATTTCTATTGACGTAAATCCTTATTGCTCGCATGTATCCAAGGGCAGGATCTGGCCCTTAGAAATTAAATTAAATAATTCCCTGTGTGGGATGCCAGAAAGTATCACAGACCTGCTGAGAGGGACAAATTACTAACCATGAAAGGGAAATTTTTCTTTGGTAATGTCAACACTGATGGATTAAGATGGCCTAGGGATGCAAAATATGGGCCCTGCTCATTATCATTGAAGTTTACAAATATTTATGATCTACAGTGTGTTTTCAAGAGTACACATGATTTTTCAAACATCAAGACATGGCTCTAGTTTTCATCCTTTGTTGTTACATGCTTTTAAATGCAGTGAAAATAAAATGCTAAACCTAACTTTCCAAAATTATTCTCTTTCTATAATTTTAGACTTGGAATAATACAGAGAAAACCAGACATTCTTCAAACTAGTAGTACATTTCATCCATAGGTGGATGCATTTTTCTCAATAAAGGTGTCAAGAGTTTGAGAATTGTTAGGAGTTTTTTTGGACTCAACAAATGGAAAAATTATTTCCTACATGATCTTATTTGGGGGTTGGATGGAGTTCGAACTCTTATCAATCTTGGAAAGGAGAGAAATAGTTCTGTTTTTGCATGTTAGTAAGTAGAAAGGAGTCTTCATTTTGAGACTTTGTCACATTTGTTCTTTGAATGAAAGATGAGATTAATATAATTTGTTTCTATAAGAAATCCAATTCAAATATATATAGAGGTCATCAATTAAACTCTAAAGATGAAAGTACTCTTAATGTATTACTGTATGTGGATTGTTTAATGCTGATTAATAATGCTTCCTTTTTTTCAAAACCTGCAGTTCATTTAGAGAAACATTGTGTGGCTTCTGTAGGCTAGTCTGAGGGCTTGTCTAGTCTGAGGGCTGGCACTCTGGGCTGAAAAGTCAGTCCTAGGTATCTAGGTACTTAATATCTGTTGATAGGAGCAATCATATCATACTATGTACAGAAGACAGAGTCTGTAAGTTCTTCTTTTTTTTAAAGTATGTATAAGTTCTTGAAACAAACATAGAAACAAGATTCTGGGAGGGAAAAATTCAAATTTGCCTGATGTTTTGGAAGGGCCTCGAATTGCTCTAATCATTTCTGATGTACTTTAAAAATGACTGTAGTTTTGCGTGGTGACAGAGGTGTTGATGGGATAATGAGAACAGTATTCCAGATAGAATGATAAACCTAAAAAAGGCATTAGATGGGTGCTTGATACAGATATTGGGGAGCAGTGAGATGTCTGGTTTGGTTAGAACATAGAATACCCTGAGTAGTAGGGGAGATAAAAGAAAGTTGGGACCAAACTTTGGCCTTTGAATGCCAAACTGAGAAATTTGGATTTTTCTCTGACAGCACTTCACATTTTATAGTGTTCTTGTCCAGTCTCAGTTCATATCAGGATAAAATTCCATTCATTTCTCTTTGTAAAAATAGTTTCACAGATATCTCTAAGCCTCTTATCCTCATATTGTTTTTATGTTTTCACTTTCTTTTAATGCTTTTAATAAATATAATTCTGTATCTTTCTCATTCAGGACAATTTTAATATTGAACAAATAGATTTATGAACCAGGATGATGGATATTCTAGAAGGAATTCAAGGTGGAAAATGGTAATATGAAAATCTTTGTGTGAGAAAAAGAGACACATGAAGAAAAAAACAATTTTCAGCTTTTATCTTTTCACTGTAGTTTTCTGTTGCTTAGAGATGAGGTAGGTTACTAGGCACCGGCATGCAAATAGCCCTAGCCTAGCCTGCAGAATTGCTGGCAAGCTATCTGAGGTCTCTATGTTAGCCCTAGCACACAGACTTCAACAAATTACTCCGTTATCACTGGGCCTCATGTTCCTTCTTTTGAAAATAGGAGTTGATCTAAATTAACCCTAGGTTCCTTTCCTCTTTCCTTATTCAATATTGGGCCATTTAGGCTGAACCTAGCAAGAGAAACCCCTCTTGGATTTTTCTTTGCTGCTGCTGGGCAGTGCTGAGGCACAGTAGCATCTACTCTGGATACACTCATAGATTTTTGTAACTGGTTTGCTCAGTATGTCAAGTGAAGGGTAGTGGAGGGGATGAGAATAGAAGGTGCTGGAGGTAGAATAGTTGGTGTTCACGGCAGTGTGAAGGATACAGACCAGGAGAGGGAGAATTACCAAATAAGTAAAACTGATCTTTTTCACTGCTGATTTTGTAACTTTTTATATACCTTCTGTGTGTGGGGGAATATTGACTGAGGGGCCAGTTGATTCATTGACATTTTTTGCAGGTTCAACTCTGTTAACTTCTTCAGATATAATCACACTGTCTTGCTGGCAACTAAAGGCATGTATTTATAAGAGGTGCTATCTCTGCTCTTACCAGGTTTTCTTATTTTGTTTTTGTTTCTGCTTTTTAGAATATTATCCCTTAAGGGACAAAATTCAAATCATTGGCTTCTTTCAAATCAATTTCTAACCAGTGGAACCAACCTGCCCAGCAAAATGGTTCCCCAGGGAGGCTCAGTGTTGGCTTGTTTACAGAAATATCCAACTTTAAAAATAACTCTCTGAGTAAAAGGGGAAACCCAAGCCCTGAGAACATTTCGATCCTTCTGAGAGGACTTTTGACCTACCTGGGAGCTAATGTGCACCAAATGGTTTCTTAGTGAAAGTGGCCAATATATATTTGCTGGAAAAAAGGCCATTTTACATCTTAATTTCCTCAAGTGTTTTCTTTAGGGGGAAAGAAGCCTGAAATTTTCATTGTCCTTAGTTCTTTGGAATTGAAAATATGGACTTCAGTGCCCTTAAATGCACTGGTTACCAAGAAAAGCAAATGTTTCTCTGTGGCATTCTGTTACATTCTGGGAACATTATTCTGCCTAGCATTTATTTCAGGACGGGGAGGAATGGAGTTTTATGGTCCTCTCCGCAAAGGGCACAAGCCAAACAAATCTCGAACTTTCTGACCTGGCTGTGAAGAGCAGACTTTTTCCAATAGCTGTACCTCTGTTTCAGATTGAAAATGGGGTAACTAGGCCTGAAATGACTCTTGGGAGAAAATCTTGAGCAGTTGCTTAAAAAAAAAAGAAAAGCCTTTTGTGCATTCCCATAGTTTGGTAGGCCTTTAGTTCAGACTTGCAAAGAACAATGCCTTCTCCCATGCAGGCATTTTTAGCCTTTTGCAAAATTCTCATGTCTTTCCCATTTGTTCTTTTTCTTTCAAGACATTTTCTTTTCCATTATTGACACCAAAAGCTTTTTTTGTGGGAGGGGGAAAGTCTCTGTCAACAAACACCTCCTTCCAAGAAAAAATAAATGACAAGATAGTTAAAAGGGCTGGAGGAGTTTTCACTGTCCTCCGGATTGTCCACAGTGCACCAAAGAGTAGTGTTGTTTGGACTGAGGAAGAAAAGACCTTTACTGCTAGTTAGTATTTTCTGTGTCTCGGGTCTATCTTTGTAGCCTTCTCCCTCTGTTTTATACTCTGTGAAACTACATTGTCCATCATATGTGAGGCCTTTGTAATTTTCTGTTCTAGGTTTATTTAAAACTAAGACTTCTGATCTTCTCTCCTTGGCTTCTTTATTCTTCAACCATAAACAGGCAATCTGAGGTATCATGTCATAATAAAAATAAAGAGGTGAAAAACCTGAAAGCCCACTGTAAATTATGAAATGCTATTTAAACATAAGATCTTATAAAAAATGAAATGAAGGGTTAAAATATTTTTCTACACCTGTTATGTGATTTACTTTAAGTAGTTAGAAATGCCCTATTTGTCACAGATGATTCTGATTCAAGAATTTGTAGAATAGTGACCTTGAAGTTATCTAGTTCACACTTTCCTTTGGGCAGAAATTCACTTAAATGATCTTAGAAAGATGGATACTTTTTTCATCAATCTGTAGAGTGGAAGAACCATATCACTTTTGGCAGCTTTTGCCAGTGTTTCATATCCCTTGAGGTGTGAATTCTGATTTGCAGTATTATAGTAGGATCTCCTGCTGTAATTGAAGACTATTCCTTTTTTCCCATTATAATGGATTCAGAACAGCCATTGACCACGATTAATACAATACTCCTTTACATTCTTGAAGGCTGAGTTTCTCTGGATGAAATGTGTGTTTTTTTGTTTTTTTTTTTAAGGATTTTATTTATTTATTTGACAGAGAGAGATCACGAGTAGGCAGAGAGGCAGGCAGAGAGAGAGGAGGAAGCAGGCTCCCTGCTGAGCAGAGAACCCGATGTGGGCCTTGATCCCAGGACCCTGAGATCATGACCTGAGCCGAAGGCAGAGGCTTTAACTCACTGAGCCACGCATGTGCCTTTCTTTAGATTTTCTATATAATAATTATTTCCAAAATCTATTTTTCCAGACATCCTCTCAATTTTCTAACTCTTGTTTTAGTTGTAGAGCCCCAAAGTACACATCTCTAATTAAAGGCATGGTCAGTGCTGGAAGATGACTTTGTCTGTTGTTCTCTTCTTTTTATGTATTTCTATAGATAGCACTCCCATATTAGTTTTTTTTCTACCAAATGATATAATGTAGTTTTTGACATTCAGATATTTTTGTATTTTGCTCATTAAGGCCTTTGCGTAGGACCTGGGTAAATATGAATTTAGAGATTCCTAGGAAATAGGGTGGAAATAATGGCATACCTAATCGTGTTTATTCTCCCAGTGAATTTGTTTTTTCATTCATTCAACAAATAATATATGTCTCGTATGAGCCCAGTACTAGAATGTTAACTATAAACAAAGACGACAAAAGTTTTGTCTTTGTGGAACCAACATTCTGGTCAAGAATTTCTCACCCCTCCAAACTTTTTCATTTGAAGTGTATATATGGCCTGAGAATGTAGCTGAGACTGGATATGTAAGGTGGGTGATAGCAGCTTACTTGCCTAGGTTTAATACAGAATATAGCACAGAATAACTATGAATTTCTGAGGAAGCATCATCAGCTGACTGTGCAATATTCAGGAGCTTAACTGGAGTGTTCAGCCTTAGCAAAGATATTGAACAGGTTGTGTAGACACTCTTAAGTTTGCAAAGTGATAGGCCCTGTCATTGTCTCTCGTCATCTGAAGGGCTGTGGAAGAAGGATTAACCATGGCTTTTACAGTATAAAGTCTCAGGAAATATTATCGGTATAATTTAAAAAGAGAAACATGTTTTAGTTCACTGTGTGGAAGGGCTCTGCAATAAAGCTGTCCCAAAGTGAATTGGTAGCTTTATAAAGTTGTGTCATCATCATCACCATCATTATTTTTCCCAGTAGAGTAGTACTGTAGTAGCTACTTATTGAATAACTAATATGTCCAGATAGTGTACTCTAAGAGCTTTAAAAGCATTTTTAACTTTCAAACCATCCTGTGAGGTCTCATTATTCCTATTTCACAGATAAGTAACCTGAGACTTAGAGACTTTGTGGGTTCTCCATTTTGGATCTAGGTTACATGGCAGATGGTGTTGTAGAGAGATTGAAGCAGCACATGGGAGGAGGTGGACCATTATTCATCTTTCTATTGTGCAATGTGAGTTTTAAATGGGAGTATAAGAGCATTTAACTTGTATTCAGAACTACAGAAATTACATGGTTTGTATTTTGTAGTTCACACATGCATATCTATTTTGATCATAACACAACACTGGAAATGCTATGCAGTCTGTCTTAACAGTTTTTACTTCCCTCTTTGATAATGCACACATTCTACTAACAGTCTGTACTTTTGGCTTACTGATCAATAAGGAAGACTCAAAAGGAAAAAGAACTATGGGTTGTTCTGTCTTTCCCTTAACTTTTAATGTCATCATTTACATTGTAGATAGTTGGCTAATACCAGGAAGGAACATGAGTAAGAGGATATGATAGGCTTCCTTGGTTGTTCTAGTTTCTTAGAATGCCACTGCCTTTTCCCTGCATTCAAAACAAGTTCTAGTTTGAATGAAAAGTGTGACTTCTCCAGGCTGTTAGTGCCTCTGCTTACTCAAGCTTAGGTGTAAAACATACTTATCCTGGACTCAATTTGAGTCTCTCTGAACTTACGTGTATTGTAGGCCTGTCAAAAGTCTATGCTTGTAGAGCATAGAGAAAGGGGTGATGGGGTGGGGTGGGGATGTGCATTTTGCTCCTGTCACCTCTTTTAATGCATGTATGCTGCATTGGTCCATGGACTTGACTTACAGAATACAGGTCAAAGATACAATCATTCTGAATTTAAGAGGGTGACCTTTAAACTAAGCTCAGAGCTCTTATGAGCACAGGACTTTGAGTATAAGTATTCTATAGAGGCTGTGTAGTGAAAATCACAAAAGCTATATGCTAATGGGACAGCAAGGAACTGTGGCAGACATGTATATTGTGTGCATCTCCTTTGCTCAGACTCATGTTCCATTGAACTTCACTTATAAAACACAAGTTCAAAGATAAAATTATTAAGAATTTTAAGATGGCAACTGCAGAGATTAAACCAAGGCTAAGGCCCTTCTGAGTGTGGGTCCCTGTATGACTGTGTAGGTTATATGCCTATGAAGTTGGACCTGGCTTCTTCCCTCACATTTTAGATGCTTGGGATAGGATGATTCAAAAGTTGAACTCAGCTGGGCCTTTGACTAGAACACCTACATGTGGCTTCTTTATATGAGTTGGGTTTCTGCCAGTGTCATGGTTGGGTACCAACCTGTGGAGTCCTTAGAGGGACCTGCCAGAGAACAAATATTCCAAAAAACCCAGGTGGAAATGGTTTGGCCTGTAATGACCTAATCTTGGATATTACATAGTATCACTTCTGCTATAATCTATTGGTAGAAGCAGTCAAAAGACTACTCTATTTAAGGGGAGGGGACATAGTGCCCACCTCATTGATGCAAAGAGTATCAAAAAATTTAAGAACATGTTTTAAAAGCACTTTAATTTTATTTTTATTTAGATTTAATTTAGTTAACATATGTATAGTATTAGTTTCAGGGGAGGATTTAGTGATTGATCAATTGCATGTAACACTGGGTACTCATTACATCAAGTGTCATCCTTAATGCCCATCACCCACTTACCCTATCCCCTCCTCCAGCTACTCTTCATCAAAACAAGCTGCTTTAGTGATAAAGCTGCTCAGGTGTTTTCATACTCTTCTTTTTTCTCTCCACTCCATTCTCCCATCTAGTACTTTCTCTCTCATCTCCCTTTTTCTTCTTCCTTTCCTCCTCCTCTTCCTTCCTCTCCTTTTAAAATTCTCATTGCACCACACCTTTTCTCATTGTTGAGTATGAGAAAAAATTTAGAGAATTAGAGAAACATGAAAGTTGTTAGAAACTAAGAGAAAGGAAGAGAGAAAGTGGGATTAGCACCTGTCTTTCTATTTAACTATATGAATTTATGACAATACTTAAAAATTCCAGACACCTAGATTATCTCTATTTACTCAAATTCAGCTCTTTTTTTTAAAGATTTTATTTATTTGACAGAGAGAAACACAGCCAGAGAGGGAACACAAGCAGGTGAGTGAGAGAGGGAGAAGCATACTTCTTGCTGAGCAGGGAGCCCGATGTGGGACTCGATCCCAGGTCTCCGCGATCATGACCTGAGCCGAAGGCAGTCGCTTAACCAACTGAGCCACCCAGGTGCCCTCAGCTCTTTTTTCTTTTACTTTAAATTTATTTTATTTTTTCAGTTTTCCAAGATTTATTGTTTATGTCCCACACCCAGTGCTCCATGCAATACGTGCACTCAGTACCCACCACTAGGCTCTTCCATCCCCCAACCCTCTTCCCTCCAAGACCCTCAGTTTGTTTCTGAGTCCAAAGTCTCTCATGTTTCGTTTTTCTCCTCAAACTACCCTACTTCCCATTTCCTTTCCTTCTCCTACTGTCCTCTATATTACCCCTTATGCACCATATGTAAGTGAAACCATGTGATACTTGACTTTCTCTACTTGGCTTACTTCACTCAGCATAATCTCTTCCAATCCAGTCCATGTTGCTACAAAAGTTGGATATTCATCCTTTCTGATGGAGGTGTAGTATTCCATTGTCTATGTGTACCACATCTTCTTTATCCATTCATCTGTTGAAGGGCACCTTGGCTCTTTCCACAATTTGGAGATTGTGGCCATTGCTGCAATGGACATTGGGCTACATATGGCCCTTCTTTTCACTACATCTGTATCTTTGGGGTAAATACCCAGTAGTGCAATTGCACGGTCATGGGGTAGCTCTATTTTTAATTTTTTAAGGAATCTCCACACTGTTTTCCAAAGCAGCTGCACCAGCTTGCATTCCCACCAACAGTGTAAGAGGGTTCCCCTTTCTCCACAGCCTCTCCAACACTTGTTTCCTGACTTGTTAATTTTGGCCATTCTGACTGGTGTAAGGTGGTATCTCAGTGTGGTTTTGATTTGAATTTCCCTGATAGCTAGTGATGACAAACGTTTTTTCATGTGTCTGTTAGCCATTTGTATATCTTCTATGGAGAAGTGCCTCTTCATGTCTCCTGTCCATTTTTGGATATGTTCACCTTCTTTTTGGATGTTGAGTTTGAGTAGTTTTTTATAGATCTTGGAAATCAGCCCTTTGTCTGTAGTGTCATTTGCAAATATCCTCTCCCATTCCATGAGTTGCCTTGTTGCTTTGTTGACTGTTTTCTTTGCTGTACAGAAGCTTTTTATTTTGATGAAGTCCCAGAAGTCATTTTTGCTTTTGTCTCCTTTGCCTTTGGAGACATGTCTTGAAAGAAGTTGCTGTGGATGATGTCAAAAAGGTTACTGCCTATGTTCTCTTCCAGGATTTTGATGGATTCCTGCCTCATGTTGAGGTCTTTCATCCATTTCGAGTTTGCCTTTGTGTGTGGTGTAAAAGAATGGTCTAGTTTCATTCTTCTATATGTAGCTGTCCAATTTTCCCAGCACCATTTATTGAAGAGACTGTCTTTTTTCCACTGGATATTTTTTCCTGCTTTGTCTAAGATGATTTGACCATAGATCTGTGGGTCCATATCTGGACTCTCTACTCTGTTCCATTGGTCTATTTCTCTGTTTTTGTGCCAGTACCATGCTATCTTGGTGATCACAGCTTTGTAATAAAGCCTGAAGTTGTGTAACGTGATGCCCCCAGCTTTGTTTTTCTTCTTCAACAATTTCTTAGCGATTCGGGGTCTTTTTTGGTTCCATATAAATTGTAGGATTGTTTGTTCCAATGCTTTGAAGAATGTTGGTCGAATTTTGATCAGAATGGCATTGGAAGTATAGATTGCTCTGGGCAGTATAGACATTTTGGCAATGTTTATTCTTCTGATCCATGAGCATGGAATGGTCTTCCATCTTTTCTTGTCTTCTTCAATTTCTTTTATGAGTGTTCTGTAGTTCCTCGAATACAGATCCTTGACTTTTTTGCTTAGATTTATTCCTAAGTATCTTATGGTTTTTGGTGCTATAGTAAACGGAATCGATTCTCTGATTTCCCTTTCTATATTTTCATTGTTAGTGTATAAGAATGCAACTGATTTCTGTGCATTGATCTTGTATCCTGCCACATTACCGAATTGTTCTATGAGTTCTAGTAGTTTGGGGGTAGAGTGTTTTAGGTTTTCCACATAGAGTATCATGTCATCTGCAAAGAGAGAGAGTTTGACTTCTTTTTTGCCAAGTTGAATACCTTTTGTTTCTGTTGTCTGATTGCTGTTGCTATCACTTCTAACACTATGTTGAACAGTAGTAATGAGAGTGGGCATCCTTGTTTTGTTCCTGATCTCAGAGGGAAGGCTGCCAGATTTTCCCCATTGAGAATGATATTCACTGTGGGTTTTTCATAAATAAGTTTTATGAGGTTGAGAAATGTTCCCTCTATCCCTATACTTTGAAAAGTTTTGATCAGGAATGGATGTTTTATTTTGTCAAATGCTTTTTCTGCATCAATTGAGAGTACCATGTGGTTCTTCTCTCTTCTCTTATTGATTTGTTCTATCATGTTGATTGATTTTCGAGTGTTGAACCACTGGTCATGGTGGATAATCTTTTTAATGTATTGTTTCATCCTGTTAGCAAGAATCTTGTTAAGAATCTTGGCCTCCATATTCATCAGAGATATTGGTCTGAAGTTCTCCTTTTTGATGGGGTCTTTTTCTGGTTTGGGGATTAGAGTAATGCTGGCTTCATAAAAAGAGTCTGGAAGTTTTCCTTCTGTTTCTATTTTTTGAAACAGCTTCAGGAGAATATGTGTTATTTCTTCTTTGAATGTTTGGTAGAATTCCCCAGGGAATCCGTCTGGTCCTGGGCTCTTGTTTTGGGGGAGGTTTTTGATCACTGCTTCAATGTTGTTACTAGATATAGGTCCATTCAGATTGTCAGTTTCTTCCTATTTCAGTCTTGGGAGTTTATAGGTTTCTAGGAATGTATTCATATCCTCTAGGTTGTTAAACTTATTGGCATATAGTTGTTGATGGTAATTTCTGGTGATTGTTTCTATTTCCTTGGTGTTAGTTGTGATCTCTCCCCTTTCATTTATAATTTTATTAATTTGGTCTTCTCCCTTTTCTTTTGGATTAGTTTGGCCAATGGTTTATCGATCTTATTAATTCTTTCAAAGAACCAGCTTCTAGTTTCATTGATGTGTTCTACCGTATCTCTAGTTTCTGATTCATTGATCTCTGCTCTAATCTTATTTCCTGTCTTGTGTGGAGGGTTGGTTTAATTTGTTGTTGATTTTCCAGTTTTTTAAGGTGTAATGAGAGTTGGTATATTTGTGATTTTTCAAATTTTTTGAGTCAGGCTTGGATGGCTATGTCTTTCCTTTTTAGGGCTGCCTTTGCTGTATCCCATAGGTTTTGGATCGATGTGTCTTCATTCTCATTGGTTTCCATGAAGGTTTCAGTTCTTCTTTGATTTCCTGGTTGATCCACAGATTCTTGAGCAGGATCGTCTTTAGCTTCCAAGTGTTTGATTTTCTTCTGAACTTTTTGTTGTGGTTGAGTTCCAGTTTCAAGGCATTGTGGTCAGAAAATATGCAGGGAATAATCTCAGTCTTCTGGTATCAGTTGAGCCCTGATTTGTGACCTAGTATTTGGTCTATTCTGGAGAAAGTTCCATGTGTGCTCAAGAAAATGAGTATTCTGCTGTTTTAGGGTGGAATGTTCGGAATATATCTATGAGATCTGCCTGGTCCAATGTGTCATTCAAGGCTCTTGTTTCTTTGTTGATTTTCTGTTTAGATGATCTGTCCATTGCTGAGAGTGGTGTGTTAAGATCTCCTACAATTAATGCATTGGTATCAATATGACTTTTTATTTTGCTTATCAGTTGGCTTATATAGTTGGCTGCTCCCATGTTGGGGGCATAAATATTTACAATTGTTAGATCTTCTTGGTGTATAGACCCATTGAGAATGATGTAGTGTCCTTCTGTGTCTCTGACTACAGTCTTTAGATTAAAATCCAATTTTTCTGATATCAGAATGACTATCTCGGCTTTCTCTTGAGGTCCATTGGCATGAACAATGTTCCTCCATCCCCTCACTTTCAATCTGGAAGTGTCTTTAGATTCTAAATGTGTCTCTTGTAAACAGCATATGGATGGGTCCTGCCATTTTATCCAGTGTGCAACTCTGTGCGAGCATTTAGGCCATTCACATTGAGAGTGATTATTGATAGATACGTTTTTATTGACACCATGTTGCCTGTGAAGTTCATGTTTCTATAGATTACCTCTAAATTTCTCTTTTGTGTCACTCTTGAGTTCATTTCTCTTTTATAGAACCCGTCTTAGTATTTCTTGTAGCGCTGCCTTGGTGGTTGCATAATCTTTTAGACCTGGGCTGTCCTGGAAGTTCTTTATTTCTCCTTCCATTTTGAAAGTCACCCTTGCTGGGTACATTATCTTTGGTTGCATATTTTTTTCATGTAGTTTCCTGAATATGTCTTGCCAGCCCTTTATGGCTTGCCACGTTTCTGTGGAAAGGTCTGACATTATTCTGATGGTTCTCCCTCTATAGGTAAGTGATCGCTTCCCCCTAGCTGTCTTTAAGACATATTCTTTGGTTTTATGATTCACGAATTTCACAATTATGTGCCAAAAAACCTGTTTTTTTTTTTTGCCTCATTGATTGGAGGGGGGGTGTCCTCTCTGCCTCTAGGACATGAACATATGTTTCATTCCCCAGATTAGGGAAATTTTCATCCATGATTTGTTCAACTATATCTTCTAGGCTTCTTTCTCTCTGAACTCCTTTGGGGATTCCCATAATTCTGATATTGGAGCGTTTCATGGCATCATTTATTTCCCTTATTCTATTTTCATGGAATTATAGCTGTTTGCTCCAAGACTTCTCTTGCTCCTCCTTCTCAATCCATCTGTCTTCTAAATCACTAATACAATCTTCAGCTTCACTTACTCTAGCTGTTAGCATATTTAAATTAGATTGCATCTTATAATAGCCGTTCTAACCTTGGCTTTCACTTCTGTCATTAGCGCTTCTATCTTGCCACTAATGTTCTTTTCCAAGTTAGCCATTGCTTGGACGATTGTTGCCCTGAATTCCATTTCTGTTGTATTGTTTATGTTCATTTTCAGCAATTCTGTGACAGGGGTTGCAGTCTCTGGGTTTTTCTTCTGTTGGTTGTTCCTCCTCTGAGTCATTTTGGTGAGGAGTGGTTGAGGGGGTGTATAGCTGTATATATCAAGCACCATCCAGGTGAATTGTTCGCTGGAAGGTTTTGGAGCAATCAGAAGTCACCACCGAAAAGGAAGAAAAAAGAAGAAAGAGAGAGAAGAAGAGAAAGGAAGCAAGGAAAAAAAAAAAAAACAAAACAACCCAGCCAGAGTGGGCCCCAGTGGTAGGACTTATATGGTACAAAACTACAACAGGTTAAAGAAAAAGACCATCATGAGTAATAAGAAGGTTGAAGAGATCAAAAAGCTAAGCCCAACTCGAATGATCCCCAAGACCAGTATATATATTATAAAGGCAAAAACAATTACACAGAAGCACTGACAGACTGGGGCGGGAAGGTGAGTGCAAACCCTCCTTGTGGGCAAGGAAAGTATTGCATATCCTCCTGGGTTCTTCTTCTTATTATTGTTAGAGGAGTCCACTTCTTAAAGATATAGTGAGGTTAGAACTGGTTTGTATATAGGGGTAGTATAAATAGGGATGTAGGATTACCTTGAAGCTTACAACTATATGTATATTTAAAAGAATAAAGAATAAAGGAAAGAAGAGAGAAGAAATGGAAAAAAAACAAAAAACAAAAACAAGCAACAACAATAACAACAACAGAAAACACAGGTATGTGTTTGAAAAAATTTCAAGGTAAAAAGTTATTATGGAGTGTTGTATTAAGTATCATGCTGTAATAATAAGTGGGTTAAAATTAAAAGAAAAACTGCGAGAGTGAATTTTTAAGTTTAAAGTGGAAACTTGAAAAGTAAAAATAGAAAAAAAGTTAAAAAAGAAAATAAAGTGAAAACTGTATCTATAAAGCATACAGCTTTTGGGGTAGTACCAGGAGCTTAATATATTGCCTTTCCCCCCGATGTTGGGGTTTTACAGTTTTGGTGTTGCGCTCTTGTTCTTGTGGCTTGCCTTCTGGGGGTGGGGTCTGTCACTCTTTTTCAGTCCCTTCTACCTGGGTGAGTCCTTGTCCCCTTCCTAGGGTCTGGGCTCCATGGCAACCAGGTTTTCAGGCTTTACTTCTCTGGAGGGTTTGTTCTCTTGCAGCTTTTTGCAGCTTTTTGAAGCTTCTCAGGAACTTAAGATGTCTGCGTCCAGACCTCTTTCCCAGAGAGAGTCTCTAATTAGCAACCCTCTGGATGGTGGGGGGGCCTGCAGCCTCTCCCTGTATCTTCCCCCTTGGCCGCCTGTCACAACCGGGCGGGCGTACCCACAGCCGCTGGTCCGATTGGCGTCCGAAGCCCCTGCTTGTCCTTTCGCTCCCGCACCATGGAAACTGCAACTGGTTTTGGGTGCTGCGACCTTGTCTCTGCCCAGGGAGTCTTTGGTGACCCTCACGCAGGAGGGACTGAGATCCCACGGTCCTGCACGTCCCGCTCAAGTCTGCAAAATCGCCTCCCCTGGGGCGTCCGCGCCTGGCCCAAGGGGTGGAGAAAAGCGGCAGAGAAAGTGGTGGAGGGAAAAAAGCAGCAGATAAAAAAT
>PITA01001695.1:128415-151115 GCA_004023965.1 Spilogale gracilis | reverse complement strand
TGAAATATTACATTTCAGGCTGATTTCATGGGTGCTCACAGTGTTCTTCTAGTGTTTTTGACAGGAATTGAGCTCACTTCAGGGGACTCCCTGAAATGGGGTCTTCCGCCATCTTCCAACCCCCTCAGCTCTATCTCAATTTCAAGAAAGATCTGTGATTATATACATTCCTGTTTCTTTCTATTTATTTCTCATCTATTTGTCTTTGAATCTGATCTCTTCTACTAGCCCTGGTCTCATTCTCTATACTTCACCTCCCTATCAATTCTCCTATACTTCTTGACTCTCAAGCAACATATTTTCAAATATTCCATAATCAGCATTATATAAAAGAGATAGAAACTTATTCCAAATAAACTGAAGCAAGATGTGGCTGCAAGAGGAATTTTGGCCTATAAATGTGAAAAAAAATCTCATTGTATATTCTAAGAGAATGCATTTGGCAAGAGCATGGACTTCAGTGGGAACTGATAGAGCTGGTTTGTATAAAGCATCTTTAACCCATCTGCCACTTGAATGATGGCTTCTGACTCAGTCTCCTTATTTCAAAGGATACCAGTTGAGTATTGCCTTAAATCTCAAACAGCACTCATAAAACAGCACTTTGATTTGCTAAGTGGAACTAAATCAGAAACATGTAGACTTGGCATCACTCAGATTTACAAAGTGATTGAGCAGTGTCAGGATAATGCCAAGTAAAACAATGTGATGAACTCTGAACAATATTTTCTCATATATTTAAGAGTACTTGGTTCCAGGCTCTTCCATAGTCAATGTCAAAGATACCCTGACCCTGATGGAATCTGTGGCTTTAAGAAGGAAATGTTTCATGGTATTTGTCCTCAAAGCCATTACTTCCCAAATGCCATAGACCTTATATTATTTATATTGTTTACTAGAAAAGTAAAAAGTAACAAAAGAATTTTATAAATATTTTATAAGTATTGGTGTTTTGGCCAAGATAGTACAAACTAGTGTATTTAAAGCAGTATCCCACAAGGAACCACAGGCTAACAACTTAAAACCCAAATGAAATCATTTTAAGAAATTATCTTCCTTTTCCTTTATTTAGATTATTAAAATGTTGTGTCCTTATCATTTTGTATTCCACTTTTCCCATGGATTATAACAGTGTGAAGAACATGCGCTTTGTACCCATACAAATCTGGGTTCGAATCTAGGCTCTATCTATGGGCTTGGTCAAGTTGTTTATAACCACTTTGGTGTTCAGTTTGTTTATTTGTGAAATGAAAATGACAACTGACATTCAGATATAACTTGAGTTCCACATGGCTAGTCTCTTTGCAGTATCTTATTCAAAGCAATAGTATTTAGCAGAAAAAAGTTACTGAACGTAATTAAGATATATAATCTTTAAAATAAGAGAGGGGTGCCTGAGTGGCTCAGTTGTTAAGTGTCTACCTTTGGCTCAGGTCATAATCCCAGGGTCCTGGGATCGAGCCCTGCATCAGGCTCCCTGCTCAATGGAAAGCCTTCTGTGCCCTCTCCCACTACCCCTGCTTGTGTTCCTGATCTTACTGTGTCTCTCTCTGTCAGATAAATAAGTAAAATCTTTTTAAAAAGTAAAAAAAAAGGAGAAATTTTATAAAACAAAAATTTAATGGTTTTGTTTAATTGACATAAATAAACTGCACATATTTAAAGCATAAAAATATAATCAATTTTAGCATTTACATACACCCATGAAATCATCACCACAGTAATGAACACATCTTATATACTCCAAAAGTTTCTTCCATGCCCTTTTATAATACCTTCTTTCTGCTTCACTCTGGATCCCCCATCTGTAGGCTACCACTGACCAGTTTTCTGTTATTATACATCAGATGGCACTTAAAAACTTTTTTATGTAAATGGAATCATACAGTATGTGCTGTTTTTTGTTGGCTTCTTTCACTCAGCATAATTATTTTGAAGTTCATCCATGTTGTTGCATGTATCAATAATTCATTCCTTTTTATTGTTGAATAATTGTTGTATCAATATACCACAATTTGGTTATCCATTTACCTGTTGATGGACATCTTTTGTTTTTTTTTTTTTTCAGTTTTTAACTATCATAAATGCAACCACTATTTATATTCTTGTGCAAGTCTTTCTATGGATATGTACATTTATTTCTCTGGCAAGGGTGTGTTTAACTTTTTCAGAAACTACCAAACCATTTTTTATAGTAGTTGTTATCGTTTTATTTTCCACTAGTATTGTATGGAAGTTTTAGTAGCTTCACATCCTTGGTATCATCATTCTTTGTAATTTTAACCATTCTAATTAAAAGACAATGGTATCTAATTGTGGTTTTAAGTTTTCATTTCCCTAATGAAAAATGATGTTAGCATCATGTCCTGTGCTTATTTGTCACCAGTATATAATCTTTGGACAAGCGTATTTTCAGAAATTTTGCCCATTTAAAAAATTGCATTGTTCATTTGTAATGAGTTGTGAGAGTTCTTCATATATTCCAGATAGAAGTCCTTTATTAGATATGTGATTTACAGATATTTTCATCTGGTCTGTGGCTTGTCATTTCATTCTCTGTATTTGTGCTATATAGATATAACTGTGGTGTGCATAAAATTAGATACATAAGAAGGAAGAAGAGAGGGAAGAAAAGTTTTTTTTAAAACTTACTCTTAAATGTAAAGTTTTTTTTTTTTTTAACTGGAAGTTCACTTCTTTTCTATAGATGTAGTAACTTCAAATATGAGATAACACCTAAACCAATCAGGTTGTCTAAAAACTATAAAGTGATTTGAGAACTGAGAGACCTGGCCCTCATGACTTGACCCTAGTATTGCCTTACAAGCCAAAATATATCAGTTACTAACTTCTTTGGGCAGAAATGGGGTAGGGGTGACGTTCTTTTATAACTTTTTAAGGTAGTTATTCTCAACTTCTTCATGAGATAGACTTGTATTTTTAAAGGACTTTTGAGACCCAGGTTGGTTCTAGAGCTTTCTTAACGTGTACTTGGATAACATTTCCAGCTTCCTAGCTTGCCTTAAGAATCCATCTGGAATTCAAAGAGATCAAAATTAACTGAGTTCTGTGATTGTGGGTTATGTTCAGACCAGGTTTAGAAAGCACTCTCAGGAGAAGATTGACCTCATATTATGAGTTGGGAAGTATTCCTTCCTCCTCCTTTTCTGGAGGAGTCTATGAAGGACTGGTATTATTTCTTCCTAAATGCTTAATAGAGTTCACCTGTAAAGTCATTGGGGTCTGGTGTTTTTTTTTTTTTTTTTTTTTTTTTTTTTTAAATTTTTTTTTTTTTTTTTTTTTTTTTTTTTTTTTTTTTTTACTCTTTAAAGATATTTTATTTTTTTATAATAATTTATTTTATTTTTTCAGTATGCCAAGATGGTCTTTTCTTTGAGCAAAGAATTTAAATTATTAATTTAGTGTCTTTACTCATTACAGGTTTATTCAAATTTTCTATTTTTTTCTGAGTCAGTTTTGGTTATTTTTGTCTTTCTAGAGTTTATTCATTTCATCTATGTTGTCTGGTTTATTGACATAAAACTGTTCATAATCCTCCCTTACAATCTTTTGGTGATTTGTGTTCTACTTTTTTCTTTCTTTTTTTTTTTTTTTGTAGTGGGTCTTGCTAAAATTTAAAAAACTTGTTTTGTTTTTGTTTTTCCTTTTCTGAGAAACATTTTTTTGGCTTCATTTATTTTTTACTTTCGCCTTTTTAACTTCTACTTAATTGATTTACAACCCACTATTTATTATTTCCTTTCCTTTCTTTGCTGTGGGTTGAATTTGCCTTCATTTTCTACATTCTTAAGGTGGAAGCTTGGGTTATTGATTTGAGATTTTTTTTCTAGCAGAGGCAGTTAAAGTTGTAAATTCCCCTCTAAATATTGCTTAACTGAAAATGGATAAATTTATTGCTGGCTATTTTTTATTTCAGAAGTTTTTAATCTTGATTTGGCAGAGATTATCCAGATATTTGTTCTGTTTGGACATTGGGGTTGAATATTTACTGCCCTGCCAAAGTTACAATCTTTAGGAGCATATACACTATTGCTGGGAATTTTGTTTTGTCCTAAATGTTTGTCCTTCAGAGAAAGTCTTACAAAACCATTTCCCCAGCTGTCTGCCTTTATTCACTTTGTGCTCTGCATTTGTGGTTTTCTGTGACTTATTTTATTAGTTTTGTTGTTTTCCACACCCATTTGAAGCAAAGAGAGGTGAGGATGCCAGGGATACAGTGCTCCAAATGATGAAAAGAACTGGAAGTTAGAAGGTTTGAATTTTACTCCCACTTCACTACTCATCAGAGTCAGACATATATTTTGGATGAGTGGGGTGATGTGATTTCAGAGGCGTCAGGAAGACATTCTTCATGCCTTCATTCTTCCCACACACATTTGTCTAGTTGATGCTCATTCACTTTTCACTCCATGGCTTAGATATTTCTTCTAGAATTCTCTGATCCTTTGCACTTGGTTAGATCGCCCCTCTTATAACACCGTGTCTTAATTGCTCTATCATAGTAAACTACACTTCAGTATAATTATTTGTTTATCTGTTTTCCATGTTTTCTGAGGATAGGGCCCATCAATTTGGTTCACGTTGTATTCAGTACCTGGAAATATTGGGTACTTATGTGGAATTTAAGAAATCAATTTCTTTCTTTTTTTTTTTTTTACGATTTTATTTATTTGATGGAGAGAAACATAGCCAGAGAGGGAACACAAGCAGCGGGAGTAAGAGAGGGAGAAGCAGGCTTCCTACTGAGCAGGTGGCCCGATGTGGGGCTCGATCCCAGATCTCCAGGATCATGACCTGAGCTGAAGGCAGAGGCTTAACGACTGAGCCACCCAGGCGCTCCAAGAAGTCAATTTCTGAAATTTAACAGTTATATCTTTATTCCTTTGTATGTTTTTAAAAAAATTAACATATAATATATTATCTGTTTCAGGAGTACAGGTCTGTGATTGGGCAGTCTTACACGATTCCTAGTGCTCACCATAGCACATACCCTCCCCAGTGTCCATCACCCAGCCATCCCATCCCTCCCATGCCCCTCCACTCCAGAAACCCTCAGTTTGTTTCCTGAGATTAGGAGTCTCTTATGGTTTGTCTCCTTTTGTATGTTTTTTACTCATCATTTTACTTTTCAGATCCTTTCCTAAAAGCAGGCTTTGTTAGGAGGGTGCTTGGGATAACAGGGGCACATTAAGCTCCATTTGCCTCTGAGCTTAACATGGTTTACTGGAATTCTTGTTTTTTGATGAACTTGTAATATTTTTATGTTACCTTGCATGATGAAGTGGAAAGCATGTATGTTCAATTTGCTTATATCTCACAAAATTAAGCTGATGATCTTGTAATTGAGAGAACTATGTTCAGATTTTTTTTCAAATGTATTTGAGAGAGAGAGAGAAAGAATGAGAGAGAGAGAGAGCCTGAGAGGGGAGAGGTCAGAGGGAGAAGCAGACCCTCCGCCAAGCAGGGAACCCTATGTGGGACTGGATCCCAGGACTGCAGGATCGTGACCTGAGCTGAAGGCAGTCGCTTAACAAGCTGAGCCACCCAGGCACCTGAAATATGTTCAGATTTAAAATGATCTAATAAACTGAGAAAAAAGGAAGATATAACAAGAAGGAGATTTTAGTTTGGGGTGTTTACTTTAGAAGACAACTAGGTCAGATATGATGTCTTGTTCTAAGAATAGTATTAATGTCTGTAATAAGTTTTAAGCATGAGAATAGTAAAGAAGGGTAAGACTTGCTAAAAGTTTACAAGGAGCTTTTCTGTAATCATACTCTGTTTTTTAAAGATTTTATTTATTTATTTGAAAGACAGAGAAAGTATGCATGCGCAAGGGAACACACCAGCAGTGGAGGGACAGACTGAGAGGGATAAACAGACCCTCTACTGAGCAGGGATCCTGATCCCAGGACTTGATCTAGCCAGGCTTGATCCCAGGACTTGATCCTAGGACTTGATCCCAGGACCCTGAGATCATAACTTGAGCCGAGATGCTTAACCAGCTGAGCCACCCAGGTGCCCCTCTAATCATTCTTTTTCTAAAGAGAGTTATAATTCTATACTTTAAACCTAGAATTACTACATTTTTATGTATATGGAAGACTTGACACAACTTTTTTTCTTGACTTGAAAATAATTTTAAGTAAGAAATTCTGGTAATAAATAACACTTCACATTTGTATGTCATCTTAAATTCTTTTGGTTGATAAGATATAATTAAAGAAAAATAACACCTGTACTTTGGTTTATGATCTGCAGAACATTTTTTTAATTATGAAAATTTCATTTAATTGGAGAAAATGATATAACATACTGTGCATATATTTACTGTCATAGATATATATAAAATATAAGGTCCCTTCTTCCCATATTCTCCAATCCCACTTCCCTGGAATTGATACCATTAACAATTGGATAAACTTTCAGACCTTTTTCTGTTCACATATAAATATATTTATGTGTGTATGTGTGTGTGCATGTGTGTTTGTGTGACATTTATAGCAACGGCATATTAAAAAACAAAATTCAGCTGGGTAAATTTGATGATCTAATTGGTTTTATGAAATGATTCAAGAATTGGGCAGCATCCCGTCCAGCAAGCAGAGGGGGAGCTCTGAGGAGATACACAAAATGAGCGATTTTTATAGGAAGGAAGGTGGGGCAAGAAAGTTATTAGCAAATGAAAAGAGTTGTTTCAGGCAAGGTCACTTTTCCTTAGCAGAGGAAGCAGGCGGTCAGATAACCTTGTTGGCACAGAAAATTTCTGACTGACTAGTTAAGAGTTACATTTCTGGAGGATGTCAAAACTGCAGTTAGATTAGGTATTAGCCCCTGGTTTGGTGACTTGGCCTAAGTGATGTCATTTTGAGCCTGTGGTTTTCTTTTTTAACAGGTACAGATATGGATATATAATACCTATATATAGGCACACATTTATATACAATTTAGATATTTTATGTATAACCTGTGCATATATTTTTACAAATTTATGATAGTATTTCTGATTGATAGTTTACTAGCAGTAGAATAACTGGAGTAAAGATTAGTCCCATTTTAAATGTTACAGGCAAATTGCCTACCTAAAAGTTTTCTATTTCATCCCTCTTGTATTTATGAATATAACCTGTTTCCCAAATCCTTGCTTGTGGGGGTATTATCAATCTCTTTAATTCTTGCCAAGCAAAAAGTGGTACCTTCCTGTTTAGTTTGCAGTTTCCTGATTCCTAGTGTGATTGAACATCTTTTTTTTTTTTTTTGTGAACTGCCTATTTAGGCCTTGCCATGTTTTTCTCTCTGTGTTATTTGTATTTTTATACTGATTTGTAGAATGTTTTTGAATTATTGGGGATGTTGACATTTTAAGTAATTGTTATAAGTATTTTCCCTCAGTTTAACATTTATCTTTTAACTTTGTTAATAGTGTGTATCTTACAAAAAAAATCATTTGTATTTTGTCAGTCTTCAAGATTTTCACATGTATTCTCATACATCTTTAAACCAAATCGATGAAAGTAAGAATTATTATTATCGTTGTACAGGTGAGCTAGCTGAGATTCATAGAGCTTAAATTACGGGCCCAAGAAGAAAAGGATTCATATCTAAGCCTACATTGCTAGAAATAGCACACCAGGATAAGGGAAACTAGAAAACAGGAGAATTATCTAAGGAGCCATAGAACAAAGAATGTTCCTTTCCAAACTGACTGCTCCTTATGGCCCAGCCATTGGTCAATAGTAGTCTTTAAGGAGACTGTGCCTAAAGCAGCAGTAATAGTTTGCAATGGCCTCTAGGTGGTTCTGGTAATATTAGGTGTTTGTAACTCCTTTGGCTTAACTTTGACACCCATTTCCCTTCCCTGCCTCTCCTTGCCAACTTTGTTTTATGGCTCTCTTGGCTTAGGTCTTGGTTATTAATTTTACTTACTTCATGATTTCTGGCTCTGACCACTGGCTGTGCCTATGGACAGATTACTGGCTGCAATCTCAGTAGATCTCCCAGTTCCAGATTTAGGATTTTGGCCCTGGTTGAAGGCTATGGTGATGATACTGGGTTCCTAGGCCTTTATATCAGTGGACAACAGAAAGAAGGAGAGTTATGGAAAATGCAACAGAAAAAAACTTTATTTAAAAATGCCCTCAAAATGTTTAATGAGAGTCTTCTGCTACTAAGTGCCAAGTATCTGTGAGAAAGTAGGAGTAGGTTGGAAGAGTGCTACATTTCATTCTTCTTTCTGACTGGAAAGAACTAGTTATAGGCAGTTTAGTTGTGCATAGAAAATTTACTAATAGGGATCTTGGTGGCAAATTTATAGAAGTCTTGGAGAAGTTTCTGCCTTTTCACCCTACCCCTCCTACTACTACCAGCAGCTTACTATAAGCATATAAATTCACTATCTCATACCCAGCCATGGGGAAGACACATTTTTCTCTCATACTTCTTAGCATATGGACATTTCTGTAAGTAATATCTTTCTTATTAATAAATACTTCTGTTTTTCAAAAATATTTTATTTATTTGAGAGAGCGAGCGAGCATGGGGGATGGGGGGAGGGGAGGGCAGAGGGAGTGGGAGAAACTGACTCCGGGCTGAGCAGGGAGTCTGATGTGGGACTTGATCCCAGGGCTCTAAGACCATGACCTGAGCCAAAGGCAGACACTTAATCTCCTGAACCAACCAGGCACCCCACAAATGCTTGTATTTTAAAGAATTTCTATTTTTTAAAAGATATTGTGTACCTATAATATCTCATTTTATCTTTACAATGACCTAAATTATGTGAATTTGATAGGGAATGTGAGACACAGAAAGTTTAAATAATCTGCCAACACCCATACAGCTAAGAGGCATCCAGAGTCTATGCTCTTTACTGTCCTAACCACCGTGCTGTGTTGTGCTGTGCTGTGCTGCTGCTCATTGGCTGAAGTATGTGAGAGGGTGAACATCTTCTTTAATAATAGCTAACACTTATTGTTTATTATATTCCAGGACATGTACTATATGCTTTATATGAAAATGTCACTTAATCTTTACTTTGTGGGATAGTACTATTATTTATTTTATAGATGAAAAGCCTGAAGTTTAGAGGGGTAAAGAAACTTGCTCAAGGCCCCACAATCAGTAATGGTAATGCTATAATGATAAAAAATAAGCAACAATAAAACCGAGCTATATTTAGTCTGAACTCACAGACCTACAATTATAAGTACTGAAAGGCAACTTTCAGAAATCCCTGAGAATAACAGTAATGGACACTTCAATTGACGACTTGATGTGGAGGCAGAGTGGTATAATGGACAGCATTCTGGACCATATTGGACCACTGTAGATAGGCTACCAGGATTAGAGTCCTAGACCCAGCCATCGACTCATGATGTGACCTTGTATAAGATAGTTCACCTCTCTGGGTTGAATGAAGACTTACCTATAAATTTAATGCATAGGATTAGATAATCTCAAAATAACTTTGTGAATCAAATGCTCATTGATTAGTGCCACAGGTGGATTGTATAGAGATGTTAGACCATCTTGGAGTTTGGTTTTCCCTGGATGTCTGGTTTGACATTATTTTGTACCAGTCTTTTTTGCATAATTTCCCAATGGATTGACTACTTTTTCTATGGGCAGGCAGCTTTCCATCCTGCCCAAGTTCCCTCTCATTATCACCCCTTCCTCAATTCTGCATTTCTTTCCTACAATGCTCTGTATGTAATTATGTTCTGTAAATCATTCCCTGGTCCTCAGGCTTCTCTTATTTCCCAGATTATTTGTTATCTGTACCTGTCACCAGATGCTTGGTTACCTTTAGTTCTTTCTTGTTGTCCATGTTTAGATTTTTTTTTAACTTTCAGAAACGTCTTTATTGTTCGTTTCTTTAGACACTTACCTGCATGTATTTCAATATAGTTTTCACATAATTTTATTTTATTTTATTATTTGTTTCATGATAAATGTCTTTAATCCCCATCACCTGTTTCACCATTACCCCTCCCACCCACCCACCTCCCCTCTGGTAACCATCAGTTTGTTCTCTATAGCTAAGAGTCTGTTTCTTGGTTTGTCTCTTTCTTTTTCCTCTTTGCTCATTTGTTTTGTTTCTTAAACTCCACATATAGTGAAATCATGTGTTATTTGTCTTTCTCTGACTGAATTACTTCACTTAGCATAATACTGTCTAGCTCCATCCACATCATTGAAAATGGCAAGATTTCATTCTTTTTGAAGGCTGAGTAATATCCCATTTTGTGTATATATATATATATATATATATATATATATGGGATATATATATATATATTATGGAAGCAGCCCAAGTGTTCATCTACAGATGAATGGATAAAGAAGATGGAGTAATATATATATATATATATATATATATATATATAACTCCAACTTATATAAGTATAATATAATATATACTTATATATATTATATAATATATATATATATAATTCCAATATATAAATATATATATTTAACCCAACTGAGCCACCCAGGGACCTCTAGACTAAGTTTTTTTTTTTTTAAAGATTTTTTATTTATTTGACAGAGAGAAATACAGCCAGAGAGGGAACACAAACAGGGGGAGTGAGAGAGGGAGAAGCAGGCTTCCCGCCGAGCAGGAAGCCCTATGTGGGACTCGATCCCGGGTCTCCGGGATCATGACCTGAGCTGAAGGCAGTCGCCTAACCAACTGAGCCATCCAGGTGCCCCTAGACTAAGTTTTTTGAGGCCAGGATCATATCTGTAGCACCAGCCCCTGACTTGGTACCTTTGGCTATGAATGGTCACTTTAGTGAAGAGTCTTATGAAGGGGTGGCTCAGTTGGTTAAGCGACTGCCTTCGGCTCAGGTCATGATCCTGGAGACCTGGGATCGAGCCCCATTCCATGCTGAGCAGGAAGCCTGCTTCTCCCTCTCTCAGTCCCTCTGCTTGTGTTCCCTCTCTGGCTGTGTTTCTCTCTGTCGAATAAATAAATAAAATCTTAAAAAAAAAAGTCTAAAAAAAAAAATGGAGTCTGATGAAAAGTGCTGTGCCTGAACTTGAGAGTTATAAACTACTCTTCCTGCTTATCTTTTTGTATTCAAGCTCTTTTCCCCTTTCAAAATGACATAGGGGTTTTTTTGTTCCCAGCATATAGTCTGCCTCCATAGAGATGCTAATTTGTTTGAGTGGACATGTTGGTGTTTTCATTTAAAGAAAAAGTGGGGGTACGTGGGTGGCTCAGTGGGTTAAAGCCTCTGCTTTATGGTCATGATCTCAGGGTCCTGGGATGGAGGCCCACATTGGGCTCTCTGCTCAGCAGGGAGCCTGCTTGCTCCTCTCTCTCTGCCTGCCTCTCTGCCTACTTGTGATCTCTCTGTCAATAAATAAATAAAATCTTAAAAAAAAAATAAAGAAAAAGTGGGGTAGGGAGGAAGAAAGAGAAAAGAAATGTACCACTGTCTGTATTAATTTTTATCATCAACATAGTAAAGCACTGGTAGATACTTGAAAATGTTTACGGTCATCAAGACACTGTCCTTTCTTGATGCCAACAAGAATGAAGATCCATAAGAAGAATAGGTAAAGGAGAACATTTTAAGTTTAAAAGCGTGGAAGGGCTTTATTTTAGATACACATTTATTTACATCTTTAGGCATCTGTGATTTTGAGAGTGAAAAGTTTACAACATGGTATATAATGGAACGCTTCGATTTTGAAAAACTATTCTGAGTAGGGAATCATGTGAGATTCTTTTTTTTTTAAACTTTAAAAAATTTTAAAAAATAATTTATTTTATTTTCTCAGTGTTCCAAGATTCATTGTTTATGCACCACACCCAGTGCTCTATGCAGTATGTGCCGTCCTTAATACCCACCACCAGGCTCACCCATCACCCCATCCCCTTCCCTTCCAAAACCCTCAGTTTGCTTCTCAGAGTCCACAGTCTCTCATGCTTTATCTTCCTCTCTGATTTACCTCAGTTCACATTTCCTTTCCTTCTCTTAATGTTCTCCATGTTACTCCTTTGTTGCAGACATTGTATAGTTCTGGAATTGAACCTTGAATTTATTGGTATTAAACAGGGATTGGCAACCTCTGGCCCATGGGCCAAATTCAGCCTGCTGACTGTTTTTTTGCGTGATTTGAGGGCAAAGAATGGTTTTTACATTTTTAAGTGGTTTTAAAAAAATCACAATAATATTATTTGATGACATGCAAGAAGTATTTGAAATCCAAATTTCATTATCCATAAGTGGGAACAAAGCCATGTTCATTCATTACATATTGTCTGTATTTTTATTTATTTATTTATTTATTCTTTTTTTTTAAATTGTTACTTAAATTTTTTTTCCAGTGTTCCAAGATTCATTCCCCATTCCCCACACCCAGTGCTCCATGCAATAGGTGCCCTCAGTACCCACCACCAGGCTCTCCCATCCCTCCACCCCCCTCCCTCCAAGTCCCTCAGTTTGTTTCTGTGTCCAAAGTCTCTGTTGTTTTGTTTCTCTCCCTGGATTACCCTACTTCCCATTTACTTTCCTTCTCCTACTGTCCTCTGTCTGTGTTTGTTTTTATGCCACAATGGCAAAGTTGAGTACTTTGTGACATAACCCTTATGGCCCACAAAGCCTAAAATAGTTGCTAAGTTGCTCTCTTGCCCTTTATAGAAAAAGTTTGTTTTATACTTCTGATATAAAACAAGATAGGAGACCAAAAAAAAAAAAAAAAGTCGATGAGGGGAAGATCTGAGGATAGAGGATAGAGGCAGAATTCCTTTCCACTACTTTTTATTCCTTCCCTTACCCTCCTGTTCTCCAATAATCTCTGTCTCTCCTTTTCTTGCATGTACCCTGTATTGCACCCCACTTCCATATTCACAGACATATATATTGTGAAAAAAGAAAAAGTCTTTCATTTTTATGAGTGTTTGGTTTATTGTTGCTCTTAACTTTTAAAATTATATTTTCCCTTATTGTTTTAAATCTGGAGTTTGGACCTGGGAACAAAAACTGGGGACCTCAGTATGTAGACTCTCCATTTGGCAACAGCTAAATGTAGTGTGAAGACCAGTCAAGAGGAGTAAGACTGAAAATGAAGTTTTGTTGGCCTGTCTTAGGAAATTTGGACTAGATCCGACAGTTGGAGCACCATTTTTGACAATGGTGCTGGGAATCATGTTTTGTTCCACTGTACAGGAAACCTTTAGGGGTTAAACTCCTACCATTCACTTTTTGTGTGTGTGTGGGAACAACAACACAAAACTAGGGGCTCAGTTTGGAGGAGAAGCTGAAACTGATTCAAACAAGATTTCATTAACTAATTTGGGGAGCTTTTGGAGCTGTTCTGAGCTATACAATTACTTCTTTTCTCATCTCCACTGGCACTCTGAGAATCAGATCACCTGGGGAAAGCAGATTTAAAAAATTCCAGATGGTGTGTGCGATGCTCCAGCTGTGGAGAATCTCTCCCAGTCAGGCAATCTGCCTTTCTGCCGGAACCCTCTAAAACTGTGCTGCCCATTTGTCATGCTTCTCCAATTGCAGCCTTCTGGATAGCTTCTCTTTGCCTTGTCTGACTCTTCCTTTCCAGTTTTTATCATCCCCCTCCATGAGCTAATGTAGTAACATCTCTTCATTGGCTATAAATCCATAGAAGAACCTGATATAAAATATGGTTTTGTGAAGGATAATTGGAAAACATCTGTTTTTTTTACCCATAAGTTTCAGTGTTCACTTCTCTCACATGACGACGTGACTATTTGTGCATGTGTGAAAAAGAAAAGAAACAGGAAGAGGGGAGGGAAAGGCTAGCACGAGGGTGAGCAAGAAATAATTCATGAATGTGTTTTTGTAGCCAGCTGGACAAAATAAGTTCATCTCCATGTTGGCTGGATTAGAATCCTGGGTTAAAATGTTGAGAAAAGTCAGTCTCACTGATCTGAATGACCTTGATGGGGCTACCAAAGAAGTGATTGCTTTTGGGTTGGTCCTGGCTATTGTTTTGAGGATAAGTTTTGTCTGCAGTTATTCCTAGCTTATGGTGACAAGGCTTGAAAGCTTATGGACGATTTTTGGTCTTCAGAGTGTTCGGGGGGGTTTCCTTGGAAGTCGAATACTGTGGGGAGGTGAAGAGAAGAAGCAGATAATAGAAGACACTCCATACTTGTTCTTCTTGTGTCTTTTCATAGTGGAAATGCCTTCCATCTGTAGAATATTAGGTGAGTAAACTTTGGAACCTTTCATTTTAGTTGTCATAGTCTATAAATTGGATTCATGTAAGGTGTATGGGTCATTGAGTTTTATTTTACTTGGTTTTTGGTACCTTTTGAAATCTAGATGGAAAATTACATAATGGAGCAGGAACAAAATTTTTTATATTGTCACTTGAAAAATGGAATAAAATTTATATATTATAAAATGCAAAGATCTGAAGTGTACAATTTGATTACTTTTGATAAAAGTATGCACCCATGTAATCATCACCTTAAACAGGATCTACAACATTTCTGTCATCCAGAAAGTCCCCTACTGTCCCTTTCCAGTCCATCCACATCTTATAAGGCATCTACATTCTGATTTTATAGATTATTTTTCTTGTCCTGGAACTTTGTATATACTGTTTAGATAGATTTTTTTATTGTGTTATGTTAGTCACCATACAGTACATTATTAGTTTTTGATGTAATGTTCCAAGATTCATTGTTTACCTATAAGACCCAGTGTTCCATGTAATACGTGCCCTCCTTAATACCCACCACTAGGCTCACCCATTACCCCCACCCTCTCCCCTCTAAAACCCTCAGTTTGTTTCTCGGAGTCCACAGTCTCTCCTGGTTTATCTCCCCATCTGATTCCCCCCCCCCTTCACTTTTCCTTTCCTTCTCCTAATGTCCTCTGTGTTATTCCTTATGTTCCACAAGTAAGTGAAACCTGCTTGACTTATTTCACTCAGCATAATCTCCTCCAGTTCCATCCATGTTGATGCAAAAGTTGGGTATTCATCCTTTCTGATGGCTGAGTAATATTCCATTGTATATATGGACCACATCTTTATCCATTCACCTGTTGAAGGGCATCTTGGCTCTTTCCACAGTTTGGCTATTATGGACATTGCTGCTATGACATTGGGGGTACATATGGCCCTTCTTTTCACTATATCTGTATCTTTGAAGTAACCAGCAGTGCAATTGCTGGGTCACAGGGTAGCTCTATTTTTAATTTTTTGAGGATTCTCCACACTGTTTTACAAAGTGGTTGTACCAACTTGCATTCCCACCAACAGTGTAAGAGGGTTCCCCTTTCTCTGTATCCTCTCCAACATTTGTTGTTTCTTGCCTTGTTAATTTTTATCATTCTAACTGAGGTAAGGTGGTCTCAATGCGGTTTTGATTTGAATTTTCCTGATGGCTAATGATGAAAATTTTTTCACGTGTCTGTTAGCCATTTGTATGTCTTCATTAGAGAAAATTTTTTCACGTGTCTGTTAGCCATTTGTATGTCTGTTCATGTCTTCTGCTGATTTTTTGACTTGATTATCTGTTTTTTAGGTGTTGAGTTTGAGAAGTTCTTTATAGATCTTGGATATCAGCCCTTTGTAGTGTCATTTGTGAATATGTTCTCCCATTCTGTGGGTTGCCTTGTTTTGTTGACTGTTTGCTGTGCAGAATCTTTTTATCTTGATGAAGTCCCAGAAGGTCATTTTCGCTTTTGTTTCCCTTGCCTTTGGAGACGTGTCTTGAAAGAAGTTGCTGTGGCTAATGTTGAAGAGTTTACTGCCTATGTTCTCCTCTAGGACTATGATGGATTCCTGTCTCACATTGAGGTCTTTCATCCATTTTGAGTGACTAGATTTTTAAGCTTAACATGTTTCCAATACTCATTTTTTCAAAGATTTTCTCTTTCTTTCTTTCTTTCTTTCTTTCTTTCTTTCTTTCTTTCTTTCTTTCTTTCAGCATGGAGAGGGTAGAGGGACAGAGAATCACAAGCAGACTCCAAACTGAGTGTGGAGCCCAGCATGGGGCTCAATTCCATGAACCTGAGATCATGACCTGAGCTGAAACCTGACTAAGCCACCCAGGTACCCCTCAAATTGCCATCTTTGTTGTGTGTATCAGTAGTTCATGAAAAAATTTTTTGACTCCCAAGATGGTGAGATGGCAGATGATAGCTGAATAGCCAGATAGTAAGGAGAAGAAACCTGAAGCCAAGAAGACTGATGCTGGAGGCAAGGTTAAGAAGGGTAATCTCAAGGCTGAAACACCAAAGGAGAAGCACCCCCTGCAACTAACAGTCTGACCTAGTCAGAGGAATTGGTAGATAATCCCAATCAGCTATGGATTACAAAAATGCCATGTATAAGAGGACGTATTCAGCATCTAAATCCAGGATTGAAAGGAAAAAGAAGAAGGTTCTTGCTACTGTCACAAAACCAGTTGGTGGTGACAGGAATGGTGATATCTGAGTCGTTAAGCTTCACAAAATGCCTAGGTATTATCCTACTGAAGATATGACTTGAAAGCTATTGAGCCATAGCAAAAACCTTTCAGCATGTGAGAAAATGCAAGCTAGCGTCACTCCTGGGACCATTTTGATTATCCTCACTGGGCACCACAGAAGCAAGAGGGTGGTTTTCCTGAAGCAACTGAACAGCGGCTTGCTACTTGTGACTGTATCGCTGGCCCTCTGTCAAGTTCCTCTGCATAGAAAACACCAGAGATTTGTTATTGCCAATCTATCAAAATTGAGATCAGTGCAGAAATCTCAAAACATTTCACTTATGCTTACTTCCAGAAGCTGCATAAACCCAGACACCATGCAGGTGAGATTTTTGACACAGAGAAGGAGAAATATGAGATTATAGAACAGTGCAAAGTTCATCAGAAAGCTGAGGACTCACAAATTCTGCCAAAAATCAAAGCTGTTCCTCAGTTTCAGAGCTATCTCTGCTCTGTGTTTTCTCTCACAAATGGAGTTTATCCTCACAAATTGGTGTTCCAGATTTCTTTCAAAGAACCTAATTAGATAACTGATCCATTTAAAAAAATAGATAAATAAAATAAATTCTCTGTTGTTTTCCATTGTATAACTATCTGCAATCTGTTTATGCTTTCTTCTGTTAGTGAACTAACTTATTACTCAGTTTTATAAAACTCTACTCTGCAGAGCAGAAAGTTTTAATTATGGTAAGTCCAATTTATCAAAATTTTCTTTTATGTTTAATGTTCTTGGTATTATATCTAAGACATCCTTGTCAACTCTCAAGCCCACAAAAATTTTCTTTCATCTTTTCTTCTAGACATGTTACAGTTTTGCTTTTACACTAGGCTTGTGATCCATTTCACAGTAATTAATTGTGTCAAGGAGAGGTCAATATTCATTTTTTCCATATATTTATCCATTTATCCTAGCAGCATTTTTTGCAAATACTGTCTTTTCCCATTAATTTATATTATACGGTTGAGGATTGGGGCTATTTTTTTTAAGGATTTTATTTATTTATTTGACAGAGAGATCACAAGTAGGCAGAGAGGCAGGCAGAGAGAGAGGAGAAAGCAGGCTCCCTGCTGAGCAGAGAGCCCAATGTGGGCCTTGATTCCAGGACCCTGAGATCATGACCAGAGCCAAAGGCAGAGTCTTTAACCCACTGAGTCACCCAGGCACCCTGGAGCTATTTGTAAGTTTCTTTTTTTTGTAAAGTTTTTGTCAGATTTTGGTATCAGCCTTAAGCTGGCTTATAAAACAAGGTGGAAACTTTTCTCTTTTATTTTCTGAGAAGTGTTTATGTAACAGTGATACTAAGACTCCTTATAGGTTGATAGAACTTTCCAGTGTATTCAGGTGGGCGTGGAGTTTTATTTATGTAAAAATTTTATTATAATTTCTTTCATACATATAGGGGCTATTCAGATTTTGTATTTCTTCATAAATTTTTGTCTTATTTATTTACTTATTTGACACACACACACACACACACACACACACACACACACCAAGAAAGGAAATAAGCAGGGGAAGTTGGAGAGGGAGAAGCAGGCCTCCTGCTGAACAGGATGCCTAACAAGGGGCTGGGGCACAATCTCAGGTCCTGGGATCATGACATGAGCTGAAGGCAGACAGTTAATGATGAGTCACCCAGGCGCCCCAATTTTTGTCTTTTTTTAAAAAAGAATTGCCCATTTTAAGTTGTTGAATTTATTGCCATAGAATTGTTCATAATATTACATTATTATCCTTTTGATATCTGTGGGATCCGTAGTGATGCTTCTGTCTTATTCCTGATATTGTTGATTTGTGACTTTCCTGTTTTTTTTTCTTAATTTTCTTATAAAAGAAAAAATGTTGGCTTTGTTGATTTTCTCTATTTGCTGATTTCTACTCAGATCTTCATTATTCCTTTCTTTCTCTTTTTCTTTCTTTCTTTTTAAAGATTTTATTTGTTTGACAGAGAGAAACACAGCCAGAGAGGGAACACAAGCAGGGGGAGTGCGAGAAGGAGAAGCAGGCTTCCCGCCGCCGAGTGGGGAGCCCAATGTGGGGCTCGATCCTGGGTCTTCTCCAGGATTATGACCTGAGCCGAAGGCAATCACTTAACCGACTGAGCCACCCAGGCCCCCCTCATTATTCCTTTCTTATGACTTACTTTGGATTTAATTTGTTCTTTAACTTCTTAAGGTGGAAACATAGATAATTGATATTAAATCTTGCTATTTTCTCTAAGTGTGAATTTAAAACCAAATTTCTCCTTTAAACATTGTTTAGTCTGTGTTCCACACATTTTGGTAAGGTACTATTTTTTTTTTAGTTTGAAGTATTTTCTAATTTCTCCTTGTGATTTTTCCTTTACCATGGGCTATTTAGAAAAGATTTAATTGCCAGATACTAGGAGATTTTCTAAATATCTCATTATTTTTTATTTGTAATTTAATTTAATTTCCACAGGTCTGTGGAAAGTTCAGGATGTTCCTCAGGCTCATCTAACTCAAACTCTATTTCTCTTCTGGATCTTATTAAAAGATCTTGGTTTCATACTTTGTTAGGATGTATCTTAAGTAGGGCTTACACTAAAGCTTGGTCGTAACTCCTATGGTGTGGCTTTCTGCTGTCCCAAATGAATGTCAATGATGTTATCAAATTATTAGCAGGATCTCTCCATTCTGAAGGGGCCAGGAGCTATGCTTTTTTACTCTAACAGTGCTTGTTCTCTAATATTTTTATTTCCCTCTCAACTGTATCTTAACTGCTATCTGGTAAACTCTCATGGTCTCACTCTGAACATGTATAGCCTTGTCCTCATTTAGGGATTTATATAGGACATCCCACAGGACTCCTGGGGCCTTCTCTGCATAGTTACCTCTTCCTGTTACCTTGTGTTATAGATTACAGCTACTTCAGCCAACCCAAACTCTGATTTCTGCCTCCTCAGATCAGTGGGATCACCTCAACCAGCTCGGGCTCTAGCTGTCTAGAAGCTATTGGAAAATTATATCCAGTTAGAGAGCTGGGTGATCTTGGGCTCACTTACCTCATAAGTTTTCTTTCTCTCAAGGGTTACATTAATGTGCTGTTTGTTGTTCTCTGCCTGATACAGTTGTTTTATTGGTTTGTTCAGATTTATAGTTTATTTCAGGAGGGCTGATTTAGTACCAGTTACTTCAACATAGTGGAAGTGGACTTCTAAGTCTACCATTTTCCTATTTGCTTTCTATTTGTCCTGCCTTTTTCAAACCCCCTCCTATTTTTCTTTTTTCCTATTTACTTTTGAGTTAATCACATTTCTGATGTTTTGTTTTAGTTATTTTAATGACTTTATAGCTATAACGTATATTACTTTTAAGTAGTTGTATTAAAGATTACAGTATTGATCTTTAACTTATCATATTCTACTTAGAATTAGTGTAGTACTGGGAAGCCTGGGTAGCTCAGTCATTTAAGTGTCCATGTTTAGCTCAGGTCATAATTCCAGGGTCCTGGGATTGAGTCCTGCATCAAGCTTCTTGCTCAACAGGGAGCCTGCTTCCCCCTCTGCCTCTTGCTCCCCCTTCTTGTGCTCCTGCTTGTTCTCTTCCTCTCTATCTAACAAGTAAATAAATAAAGCCTTAAAAAAAAGAATTAATGTACTACTAACAGCAACAAAACTTGTATAACACTGTAATTCTACTTAAACACCCCATCCTTTGTGATATTGTTTTACATATTTTATATCCATGAATATTATAATCCCCACAATAAAATATTCTTTTTTCATTAAACAGCAAGTTTTTTTTTACTGTGGTAAAAACATACAAAATTTATCATCCTAGGTATTTTTAAGTGTATATTTCAGTAGTGTTTAGTATTTAGTATTTAGTGTTTAGTAAAACACAGTTTTTTTCAAGAAATGAAGATATAAAATATCATCTGTTAAGATTATCCACATATTTACCATATCCAGTCACCCCCCTCTTTTTTTTGGAGAGGGAGGGAGTAGGGAGGAGGGGCAGAGGGAAAGGGAGAGAGAGAACCTTAAGCAGAGTCCACACCGGTACAGAGTCTGACATGAAGCTCCATCTCACAACCCTGAGATTATGACCTGAGCCAGAGTCAAGAGTCAGATACTTAGTTGACTGAACCATCCCTGTGCCTCCCCAGTCCCCTTTATTTCTCCTTGTATGTGTGAAGTTCCATCTGATGTCATTTCTCTTCAAAGAAATTTTTAAGTTTGTGACTTTGGGGGGATGGCTCCAATCTTCAGTTAAGCTCATCTATTGAATTTTTTATTTCAGATGTTGCAGTTTTTATTCTAGAGTTTTCATATGGTTCTTTTGCATAGTTTCTATTTTTCTACTTAAATGTTCCATCTTCTCATGCATTATGATCATTTTTTCCTTTAGACCTTGATTATATTTATAATAGCAGCTTTAAGATACTTGTTTGCAAATAGTATGGAGGCTCATCAAAAATTAAAAATAGAATTACCATGTTATCCAGTAATTCCACTATTGGGTATTTACCCAAAGAAGATGAAAGCACTAATTTGAAAAGATATGTGCACCCCTATGTTTATTGCAGCATTATTTATAATAGCCAAGGTGTGGAAGCCACCCAAGTGTCCACCAATAGATGAATGGATAAAGAAGGCATGGTACACACACACACACACACACACACACACACACACACACACACACACACGGAATATTACTCAGCCATAAAAAAGAATGAAATATTGTGATTTGCAATAACATGGATGGATCTAGAGGGTATAATGCTAAGTGAAGTAAGTCTGTCATAGTAAGACAAATACCATATGATTTCACTCATGTAGAATTTAAGAAACAAACCAAACAAAGAAAAAGAGTGACAAGCCAAAAAAATGGACTCTTAGAGTGCCCAGGTGACTCAGTTGTTTAAATGTTTCCCTTTGGCTCAGGTCATGATCTCAGGGTCCTGGCATCAAGCCCCACATCAGGCTCCTTGCTCAGCAGGGAGTATGCTTCCTCCTATACCTATGCCCTTTCCCTGACTCAAGCCCTCTCTCTCAAATAAATAAATAAAATTTAAAAAAAGGACTTTTAAAAAAATTATTTATTTGTTTCAGTGTTTTTTCAGTGTTTATGCCCTACACCCAATGCTCCATGCAATATGTGCCCTCAATACCCACCACCAGCCTTACCCACCCCCCCAACCTCCTCCCCTCCAAGACCCTCAGTTTGTTTCTGAGTCCAAAGTCTCTCATGTTTCATCTTCCTCTCTGATTTACCCCACTTCCCATTTCCTTTCCTTCTCCTACTGTCCTCCATATTACTCCTTATGCTCCACAAGTAAGTGAAACCATATGACACCTGACTTGGCTCATTTCACTCAGCATAATCTCCTCCAGTCTAGTACATGTTGCTACAAAAGTTGGGTATTCATCCTTTCTGATGGAGATATAATATTCCATTGTATATGCATACCATATCCTCCTTATCCATTCATCTGTTGAAGGGCACTTTGCCTTTTTTCAGTTTGGTGATTGTGGTCTTTGCTACAATGAACATTGGGGTACATATGGCCCTTCTTTTCACTACATCTGTATCTTTGGGGTAAATACCTAGTGGTGCAATTGCAGGGTCATATGGTAGTTCTATTTTTAATTTTTTGAGGAATCTCCATACTGTTTTCCAAAATGGCTACACCAACTTGCATTCCCAACAACAATGTAAGAGGGTTCCCCTTTCTCCGCAGCCTCTTCAACACTTGTTGTTTCCTGTCTTGGTTAATTTTGGCCCTTCTGACTGGTGTAAGGTGGTATCTCAATATGGTTTTGATTTGAATTTCCCTGATAGCTAGTGATGATGAACATTTTTTCATGTGTCTGTTAGCCATTTGTATATCTTCTATGGAGAAGTGCCTCTTCATGTCTCCTGCCCATTTTTTTTTTAAGATTTTATTTATTTATTTGCCAGAGAGAAATACAGCCAGAGAGGGAACACAAGTAGGGGGAGTGAGAGAGGGAGAAGCAGGCTTCCAGCTGAGCAGGGAGCCTGACGTGGGGCTTGATCCCGGGTCTCCGGGATCATGACCTGAGCAGAAGGCAGTCACTTAACCAACTGAGCCACCCAGTTGCCCCTCCTGCCCATTTTTTGATGTGATCATCTTTATTTTGGTTGTTGACTTTGAGTAGTTCTTTATAGATCTTGGATACCAACCCTTTGTCTGTAGTGTCATTTGCAA
>PITA01001695.1:105324-128315 GCA_004023965.1 Spilogale gracilis | reverse complement strand
GGTTGCCTCTTTGTTTTGTTGACTGTTTCCTTTGCTGTGCAGAAGCTTTTTATTTTGATGAAGTCCAAAAAGTCATTTTCGGTTTTGTTTCCTTTGCCTTTGAAGACGTGTTTCAAAAGAAGTTGCTGTGGCCAATGTCAAAGAGGTTACTGCCTATGTCTCTTCTAGGATTTTGGTAGATTCCTTCCTCACGTTGAAGTCTTTCATCCATTTCGAGTTTGCCTTTGTGTGTGGCATAAGTGAATGGTCTAATTTCTTTCTTCTATATGTAGCTGTCCAATTTTCCCAGCACCATTTATTGAAGAGACTGTCTTTTTTCCACTGGATATTTTTCTTTGCTTTTTCGAAGATTATTTGACTATAGATTTGTGGGTCCATATCTGGACTGTCTACTCCGTTCCATTGGTCTATTTTTCTGTTTTTGTGCCAGTACCATGCTGTCTTGGTGATCACAGCTTTGTAATAAAGCTTGAAATCAGGTAACGTGATGCCCCAGCTTTGTTTTTCTTTTTCAACATTTCCTTAGCAATTCAGGGTCTTTTTTGGTTCCATATAAATTTTAGGATTGTTTGTTCCAGCGCTTTGAAAAATGTTTGTGGAATTTTGATTGGGATGGCGTTGAAAGTGTAGATTGCTCTGGGAAGTATTGACATTTTTTTTTTTTTTTTACTTTAAATTTATTTGATTTTTTCAGTGTTCCGAGATTCATTGTTTATGCCCTACACCCAGTGCTCCAAGTAATATGTGCCCTCAATACCCACCCCTAGGCTCTCCAATCCCCCCCCACCTCCCCTCTAAGACCCTCAGTTTGTTTCTGAGTCCAAAGTCTCTCGTGTTTTGTTTCTCTCCCCGAATTACCCTACTTCCCATTTCCTTTCCTTCTCCTACTGTCCTCTATATTATCCCTTATGCACCTCAAGTAAGTGAAACCATGTGATACTTGACTTTCTCTACTTGGTTTATTTCATTCAGCATAATCTCTTCCAATCCATTCCATGTTGCTACAGAAGTTGGATATTCATCCTTTCTGATGGAGGTGTAGTGTTCGTTTTTCCAATCCATGAGCATGGACTACTCTTCCATCTTTTTGTGTCTTTTTCAATTTCTTTCATGAGTGTTCTATAGTTCCTCAAGTACAGATCCTTAAGTTCTTTGGTTAGGTTTATTCCTAGGTATCTTATGGTTTTTGGTGCTCTGGTATATGGAATCGATTCTCTGATCTGATTTCCCTTTCTATATTTTCATTGCTAGTGTATAAGATGCAAAAAAAAAAAAAGGGACTCTTAAATAAAGAGAAAAAACTAGTGGTTGCCAGAGGGAAGTTGGGTGGGGGAAGAGGTGAAATAGGTGAAGGGGTTTAAGAATAAGAATATGTGTATCCTAATGTACACTGAGTAATGTACAGAATTGTTGAATCACTATATTGTACACCTGAAACTAATATAACATTGTATGCTAATTGTACTGGAATTTAAAATAAAATTTAAAAAGTACTTGTCTGCTCATTCCAACATGTGTTATATTTTGAGGTTTCTAGTAACTACTTTTTCTTTCGACTATGGGTCACATTTTTCTATTTCCACATCTAGTATGTTTTTAGTTGTAGCTGGACATTCTGTTTGATACTGTAGGGAATCTGGATTTTGTTCTCTTTTCCTGAAGAGTGCTTTTTTTTTTTTAAATTGAAGCAGATAGTTCATTTATTGGTTGGTCACCTTGAACTAACATAGGCTTCATTTTAGCTTTGATAGGGCAGATCTGTTTTAGTTTTTCTTTTAGTTTTAGAGTGAGGCATAAACTTTACTCTTTGGCATTACTCCTTTCTGCAGTTTTACTGGAGAGCCCAGATGTTTATCAAGCCTCTTTAACTTGGCATAATTCAAATTCAAAATACTCTATCTATCACTGCATTGGGCAACAGCTAAAATCATTGCTCAGCCTTTTAGCTTTCTAGTTGTTGACTTTCAACAGACATTTTGGAGTGTCATAGTTCTGTGGTCAGTTTACGCTTAGATTTTGTACCTAGATTATAATTTTCATCTTATAATTTATTCAGGTTTTTGAGAGCTCCCCTTCTGAGGCTTTTTCGTCTCTTGTATTTCCTCTCTCAATGTCCAAACTCTTTGCCAACCCTAATATTGTGCCCTGAGAGTTTCTGCACTATTCTGTAGATTAGGAAATGCCCTATTTTAAATAGATTATTGGGTAAATTTGTGACTTTCATTTTCTGTCTTATGGACTGAATCAATGTTGCATGAATAATTAGAAGAATGTTTTATTTAAAAAAAAGTTGTGCCAATAGGAACTTTGTCATTTTGGCAAGCCTACATGGCTCTTCTGTGACTTGCCTGGGAAATGACTGGCAAGGTTGGAGTGGCACACTGTATTTCACTAGTGCCGAATTAGGATCTTTTGCTCCAGATAACTGAGAAACCTATATCACCATGTTGTTGTTTTGACAGGATTCCCATGAAGAGTATGTACATTTACCCTTTCTGTTTGGTTGTAGTAGATGGGGAATGATAATTTTCCCAATGAGCTGTCAGGATATGTGGCTTTGTGAAACCTCATATACTTGTGAAATAGAATTTATATGTCTTCTTCCTGACTTCTAAACTATTCATGGGAAAGGGTTCCTCATATGTTAGTCCAGTATATTCTGTTTTCTTCTTTGTGATTATAGCATTTCTTTTACTGTCCCACTTCTTTGGAGAACTCTAATGGCATTTATATGGGACAATCTTTGTGCTCTTTGCCTATCTTTCCGATCCACACCCCATGTTTTTCACCTTAGGGGTAGAAGTGCAGTGCCCAGTTACCACAGTGATTAGCTCAAATATAGGCCAGGATATGAGTAAGACCAAATAAAATTTTCCTTAGAATATTTCTCTTCAGCTTAGACCATGAGCCTCTAAGGCAAGATCCATGTTTTTCTCACCATTGCATCCTCTGTACCAAGCGCAGACCTGGAAAAATGTAAATGAATATTAAATAGAATGAGTGGACCTTGGTAGAATCATGCAATGATTATGACTTTGGCTGAAATATGAGTTAGAAGTTGGCAAAGCTATTCATGAAATGGACCTCACCAATATATTGTTGGGGCATGACTAAGAGAGAAGAAAATCCCAGAGACAGTATGTTTGAGACCAGACCTTCATTTCCCCAGAGTAGTGTAATTTTTGTCTTTGAGAAAGGGGCATCATATTTCCTTCAAGTCTTTGTTCCCCAGTTCTTTCACTAGAAATACCTATTTTAAGTATATCAGTTCTCTGTCTTGAATTTGGAGAAGTACCATTAGCATCATTGAAATATTATTTGTGAATTAAGAGACCTGGAATATGTCAGACTGGTTATGGGGAGAATGATTTAGGAAGTGGAAACAATGGCACCTAGTTAAGATGTATTTGTTACTTTTATAACCATCCCCATTTTCTTGTTCTTTGCTATTCTGAGGTACCCCATGATTTCAGAGTTAGAGCTTTCTTTGTAGGGATTTTTTGACAAATACTGTTACTATACTATGGGTTAGATAAGAATAACGTTTTTGGAAAATCTGGTAATTACCGTACATATTGTTTCATCATGGAATTGTTATTAAGTTCTAAAAATTCAGCCTATATATTGACATTTATAAAACAACTGCTTGTAAGTTGGAGAGGCTCATTGTCAACAAATTTAGACCCAACAAATGGGTAAGTGCCTTAAGCCACTGTTTTAGGGGCTTTCAGATATGTTATCTGGCATAATCCTAAAATTTTGTGTGCATGTGGGGAGTTATTATTTATCATTTTATAGAGAGCAATTTCATCAACAATTAGAATTAAAAATACACATTGTGACTTCTGACTTCTGGTCTGGCATGTAAGGAGATTGGACATCTCCACTCCATTGTAACAAGAATTAAAAAGCTGAAGAAGTGGAAAAATAAGCTCTTCTTAGATTCATCAGAAAAGTGCCTTTGCCTAACAAAGGCAAACCATTGTTAATGTAAAGAAATCTGACATCCAAAAAATGATTAACAATGTGAAAGCTTCTCTGTCAGAAGACACCTAAAACAAACCTTTTAACAAGTACCAGAACACTAAATAACCTAATTAGCTTTTTCACCATTAAAATTTCAGTGATTTTAGGAAAATATAACTCAAAATCCATTAATTTTCTTGTCCCTGAGTAAGACTTAGAGCCCTCTGTGTTAGAAATGTCTTGTCAGCCTCCCAATGGAATAAAACACTCTAATCTTCTGTTTTCCATCCTACTTTAAATCCTACTTCACAGATTTTGTTAAGGGTCAATTTGACATCTATTTATCAAATCAGACTTTCTGGTTCTTTTTATGAATCTTCAAAGCACAATTCTGGAAGAAAAGCTACTAATTCAAATGTGAAAAATGTACCCCGTGGATGATTCAGAAGTGTTTGGCACAACTGCATTATTAGACAAAACTGAAATAATCATGAAGCTGAGAAAGAGCATATTTCATGTATGGATGGGTAAAAAGTGAAATAGTTCTACATATTCTAACATCGGTTCGTGTCCTGACCTTTCTAAATATTCAACCTGTGAAGACATTTAAGAAACTATGACTGTTCTTTCTCTTCAAAAACGATAGATTTTACTTGAATTTTTAAAAATGGAGTCACAACTACCTATACTTCCAAAGGAGCAGTTGTCTTATGAGGTATTGAACATGAGGGAATGTTCAATACTCTGAAAACTTTTAAGGTCTTAAAATTTGTGGAGAAAATGAAATTTTATTTCTTTGTTTTTAAATGAAGAGTCTACATCATGATAGTGTAGATCTGTTTGGAAACAGCTCATTTTAATTTTCACTTAGCATGCTGCTGCACGTATTTGCTTAATTCCTCACAGAAATGTGTCATTAAATAAGAAATTATAAAATTACCATTTAAAGATAAATAGGCAGTTGGCATTTTCAGGAGAATCATTTCCATGTGATCCCAAATTTTATGCACTAATGCTAAGCATTTTCAAACCAGTTGTTTTAAGGGTTTGAAGAAAATTTATTACTGTTCTTGGCCAGATGACCAGTGATAGAAAGTTAAATGTTTTGAAATTTTTGTTTTGGATCACCAGAGATTAAATACAATGGAATATGTTTTGAAAAATGAGAAGTAGAGGTAGGAAAAAGAGTTCTTAAAGAGTCCGGTGTTCCGAAAAGCTCTCATCAGAAATGATAAGGAGAACATAGAATGCTACCAACAAGGATATGGGGCACATAGCCTCTAAATACCAACTGTAGGATTCTACCTCATTCCTGACTATATTAATTACCAAGTTATCTCTGGTCAACTAGCCTTTTGAGAATGAATGAATATATTTAAAGGAAGAGCCAAATATTCCAGGAACTAGAGTTTTCAGCCTCTTCCTTATTGTTGTTTCATAATCTGATGGTTTAGTAGAGGCCCTGTCCTGTGGACTCTTGGAATTACATGGAGATTACACCTTTTACATTCCAATGTATGGAATTAGAGCAGCATGTTAAATTAGAATTTCTACTAAGGCATCAATGTACAATAGGTGTTACATACTAAAGCAGAGTACCAATCCAAGGGGCAGAAGATGATACCTTAACTGGCCACATAATCTTAAAGACTCCTCAACTATAAGGAGGGTATTAAATTATATATTGTTAGATAGTTAAGGAGGATTTTTAAAAAAGATTTTTATTTATTTGAGAGAGAAGGGGGTATACAGAGAGAGAGATCTCAAGCAGACTCCCTGCTAAGTGCAGAGCTCAATATAGGGCTCAGTCTCATGACTCATGAGATCATGGCCTAAGCTGAAACATGTGTGAGATGCTTAACCAGCTGAGCCACCCAAGTGCCCCTTGAGGAGGATTTTTAAAGGAATAGTGGGTAAGATATGGGTTCATACCTACAAGGGCAGTATGGGGGATATCTTAGATCCAGTTCAGCATAAGTTCACAGACAGGCAAACAGGCCTCAGTAAGGCGGACCAAGGAAGAAATAAATGACTGCCAGGATAGAGTCCAGTCTTCCAGGTTGAGGGAAATGAATGTGACAGATTGCCAGCATTGAGTGTGTGTGTGATGCTTTGAAATATTTGTGAAAGGCACTCTCACCTTCAGAGAGCATGAAGGCAAATTGTAACAGTACAGTCAAATAATTAAATAAGTTTTATTGCATTTTTTTACTTTTTCCTTATGCTTCTATGAACCTTTTAGCAGGAGGTAGATATAATTTTGAAGTATAAAGGTCTGATAACCTGAGATTAGACATTTGCTACCCAAGAGTGAGAATTAAAAACCATGGAACTGTCCAAGTTTCCATTCAGGGACATAGGAAATGTCCCCCACAAATGTCCCCCTCAAAATATTTTTTAACGGGATGTTGGAAACAAAAGTAATTCTGCTATCTGATAATCTCTCATGGGTCTGCTTGTTCAGTGTGTTGGTTTTACAAAGGTTTTTTTTTCAAAATTTGCAAATTATGGCCCAGAATCAGTTCAGAAGAGAAAACATGATGGTTAAGAACGTGAGTCTGGGGGCACTTGGGTGGCTCACTTGTTAAGCGTCTGCCTTCAGCTCAGGTCATGATCCCGGAGTCCCAGGATTGAGCCCCACATTGGGCTCCCTGCTAGGCAGGAAGACTGCTTCTCCCTCTCTCACTCCCTCTGCTTGTGTTCCCTCTCTGGCTGTGTTTCTCTCTTTCAAGTAAATAAATTAAAAAAAAAAAGAACGTGAGTCTGGGATCAGACTAATCTCAAATTTTGGCTCTGCCATTTTTTAGTTATGTGACTTTGGATAACTTACTTAACTTCTTTAGAATCAATTTCCTTATCTTTAAAACAAGAATAATAGTAGTAACCACTGCAAAATGTTAAGATTAGATGGGATAGTGCAAGCGAAGGCACACCTTGGTGCCTAGCTCAAAATGTTAGCTATATAATAAATTTAGACTTTGGTAGGAACTTGTGCTAGCTATGTCTCCTGAGGCAAAGGAAACAAGCAAAAATAAAATTATGACTTCGTCAAAATTAAAAGCTCTTCACAGTGAAAGAAACAAATCAACAAAACTTATAGGCAAACTACAGAATGGGAGAAGATATTTGCGAATGATATGTCAATAAAACTCAACACCGCGAAACCAAATAATCCAATTAAAAATGGGCAAAAGGCAGGAATAGACCATTCACCAAAGAATAAATACAGATGGCTAACAAACACATGAAAGGATGCTCAACATCCTTCATCATCAGGGAAATGCAAATCAAAGCTACAATGAGATATTACCTCCCACCAGTCAGGATGGCTAAAATTAACAATGCAGGAAATAGCAGGTGTTAGTGAGCATGTGAAGAAAGGGGAACCCTCTTACACTGTTGGTGGGAATGCAAACTGGTTCAGCCACTCTGGAAAATAGTATGGAGTTTCCTCAAAAAATTAAAACGAGAACTACCCTATGATCTAGGAATCATACTACTAGGTGTTTACCCAAAACATGCACCCTGATCTTTATAGCAGCATTATCAATAATAACCAAATAATGGAAAGAGCCCAAATTTCCATAAACTGGTGAATAGATAGAGAAGATGTGTGTGGGTATGTGTATATATATATATGTATATATATACACATTATATATATTAATGTATACATACACACATACACATACATACAAACATACATACACACACACACAATGGAATATTATTCAGCCATCAAGAGAATGAAATCTTGCCATTTGCAATGATGTGGATGGAGTTATAGAGTATTATACTAAATGAAATAAGTCTGTCAGAGAAAGACAAATACCATTTAATTTCAGTCATCTTTGGAATTTAAGGAATGAAACAAATGATCATAGGGGGAGAAAAAGAGAGAGGCAAACCAAGAAACAGACTCTTAACTACAGAGTACAGAGAACAAACTGATGATTACCAGAGGGGAGGTGAGTGGGGGGATGAGTTAAATAGGCTATGGGATTAAGGTTATCACTTGTTGTGATGAGCACTGGGTGTTATATGCAATTGTTGAATCACTAAATTGTACACCCGAAACTAGTATTACACTGTATGTTAACTAACTGGAGTTTAAGTAAAACCTTAAAAAAAGAGAGAAAGTAGAATAGCAAAGAATATTTTATTTTGCAGTAAGGGAATTTATTCATATAGATGTTAAAGTAATAGCCAATTGTGAGCTAGATTAGCTTTTAATATTTTTGCTGCTGAAAATACTGTCAAATATTTTTAATATAAGCTATCAATAATTATTTTTGTATTATTTTAAAATTTACCACTACAGACCATGCTAGAATAAAGATGCATGTATATCCTCATTTACTGAGAGTAGATTATTTCTGTGGAGTAGATTTCTCAAAGTGGGATGTCTAGGTCAAAGAATATGTATTTTAAAATTTCATAAAGTAAAGTGTATTAAGATATAATTTATATGCAGTAAAATGATTTTAACAAATGATTATAAAATACAGTCATGGAGCCACTACCATCATCCAGATAGAGATTTCTGTCATCCTGAAAATTTCTCTTACGCTGCTTTTCAGTGAATCTCCCTACCCAAGTCTTTAGTTGCCTCTCATATCTGTTCCTAAAATTTTCCTTTCCAGAATGTCATGTAAATGGAAATGGCTTCTTTCACTTAGGATAATGTTTTTGAGATTCATCCACTTGTTGAATATGTCAGCTTTTCATTCCATTTTATTGCTAAATAGTATTCTGTTACATGAATATTCCATAATTTGTTTATCCATTCATCGATTGAGGCACATTTGGTTTGTTTCTAGTTTTTTGCAGTTATGAGTAAAGTTATTATAAATATTTGTTCTCAGATCTTTGTATGGGCAAGTGCTTTCATTTCTGTTGTGTGAAGAGGAGTAAAACTGCTTGAGCATTTAAGTGTATGTTTGACTTTTTAAGAAATTTCTGAATTTTTCCAAAGTGACTACCATTTCACATTTTCATCAGCAATGTATGAGAGTTCCAGTTTCTCCACATCATTGCCAACACTTGGTATTGTCAGTCTCTAATTATTGACATTTTAGTGGGTGTGAAGTGACACACACACACACACACACACACACACATGCATGTGCACACATGCACTACCATCTTTAACGATGGACACTTGGGATGCTCTATATCTAGGCTATTGTAAGTAATGCTACAATAAACATAGGGCTACATATGTTGTTTTTAAATAGTGTTTTTGTTTTCTTGGGGTAAGTACCCAGTAGTGAAATTATGGATCACATGGTATTTCTATTTTTAATTTTTTGAGGAACCTCTATACTGTTTTTCATAGTGACTACACCAATTTGCATTCCTACCAGCTGTGCATGATTCTTGCCAACAGTTGTTGTTTCTTGTGTTTTTGATTTTAGGCTGACAGCTATAAGGTCTCACTGTGGTTTTGATTAGCATTTTCCTAATGATTAGAGATGTTGAATATCTTTTCATGTGTCAGTAGGTCATTTATGTCTTCTTTGGACACATGTCTATTCAGGTCCTTTGCCCATTTTTAATTGGATTGTTAGGGTTTTTTTTTTTAATGTTTTGAGTTGTATAAGTTCTTTATGTATTTTGGATATTAACCCCTTATTGGATGTATCATTTGCAAATATCTTCTCCCATTTAGTAGGTTGACTTTTTGTTTTGTTGATTGCTTTCTTTGCTGTGCAAAAGCCTTTTATTTTGGCATAGTTCCAATAATGTAACTTTTCTTTTGTCTCCCTTACCTAAGGAGACATGTCTAGAAAAATGTTGGGAAGGCCGATGTCAAAGAAATTACCGCCTAGGAGTTTTATGGTTTAAGGTCTCACATATAGGTCTTTAATCCATTTTGAGTTTGTTTTTGTATATAATGTATAAGAAAGTGATTTCGTTTCATTCTTTGCATGTAGGTGTCCAGTTTTCCCAATCATTTGTTGAAGAGACTGTTCTTTCCCCATTGTATATTCTTACCTCCTTTGTCACAGATTAATTGATCATGTAAGTGTGCATTTATTTTTGGGCTCTCTAATCTATTCTCTTGATCTGTGTTTCTGTTTTTGTGCCAGTACCTTACTGATTTGATTACTATAAAAGGTGGGCATTTTAGATAACATATTGTAGCAACTCTAGACTGAATTTTTCCCCATTAACAGTTTGTATGTTTTATTTTTTGCTTTTTTCTTTGTTCACTTTTAGTAATTTGCTTGTACTTGCACAGAGGAATGTGTCTTCTCTGTGGTGTTCAGCTATTGATATCTCTGTTTAGTTTTTTGTTCTTATTTGTATTTAAAAATTTTAGTTTCTAAAGGGTTACCTTGTACCTGTATAAGTTAGTGGTCACTAGTAGATCAGAAGTTATTTTGCCCAAGTTCCCTTAAGCCTTAAGGTTTTCACTTTCTATTGATGAATTTGTATATGGAAGAATATATTCAAAGTTCAGATAGTTCACACGTCTGCCTTCGCTTTCTGCCTGGCTCTGGTATTTTCTGAATATGCCTGTTGCCAGGGATTTGTGATGAGCTTATGTAGTTCTATGCTTTGTTCATTTCCAGGCTTGCTCTTTTCAGTTTCTGCATAATATGTTACTTGCACCTGCTGAAACTGCCTTTTGGGGAGAATATTTGATGATGTCTTTGTTGCTGAAAACCTCACTTGTCTTCATATTTTAAGATTCTTGCTCCATATTATGAATTTGTATCATTCTTCTATCAGTCTGTAGGTATATGTCCGCACATATTTCTGAAGGTGGATAATGGAGTGAATTATTGTATGAGCCCATGAATATCTGAGAATATCTTTTTGTTTTCTTTTCACATGAATAACTTGGCTTATAAAAAGTTGTGGCCACAATCATTTCCCCTTAATTAATTCTGTAATACATAGTTGTTTTGCATTTGGTGTAGAATAGAAACACGACTTTTGTTCCTTCATATAAAACTTTTTCTTGCTTGAATGATTTTAAAGATTTATCTTTATTGTTTCAATTTCAAACTAGACTATATCTAGGTAAAAGCATTTAAAAATTAACTTGGTCTAAAATTAAAATAAGTTTGGGGCACCTGGGTGACTCAGTCATTAGACGTCTGCCTTGGGCTCTGGTCATGATCCCAGGGTCCCAGGGTCGAGCCCCACATTGGGCTCTCTGCTTGACAGGAAGTCTGCTTCTCCCTCTATCTCTCCCCCGCTTGTGTTCCCTCTCTCGCTGTGTTTCTCTCTGTCAAATTAATAAATAAAATCTTTAAAAATATAAAATTAAAATAAATTTAATTAAGAAGACATAAAATCTAAGTTTGAAAATTGGTAAATTTTACTGAAGTTCATAAAATTTGATCTGAATAAATAGAGATGCATGCCATATTCTTGGAGAGAACTAAATGTTATTTCTTCCCAAATGCTGTGTTATCTTTTTAAATACCGGGTGGTACATAATATATGTTTGTCACAACATTAGTAATACAATTATAATCTGAATCCAAAAGGGTTTTGTGGGAAATTTGACAAGTGGAGATTTTAAAGTTCATTTATAATAGTAAATATGTGAGATTATATAAGAAATTTTGAGAAATGAATATATTATACTGGTAATGTTTCTAAAACATTGGGAATAAGGTGAAAAAGATCAATGGCATAGAAGAATGAGTCTAGAAAAAAGTAAATGTATACAGGAATTTAATATATAAAAAAGATTGTGACATTTCGAATCAATGAGGAAAAGAGATTTAATAAGTTGTGCTGAATAGTTGACTATATAACTTTAAGAAATAAATTTAGATTTTTTTCTACTTTATGCCACATACAAAAATTAATTCTAGATGAATTAAAAGTCTAAATATAACTCCTTTTCCAACTATAGAAATGTTAAGGAAATGTGGAAGAATGTTTTTATAATTTACAGTATAAACAATTTAAAGCGTAAAATGAATAGTAGATTTGAGTGCATCAACAACTCGTCTGTTTTACAAAATACTGTATTAAGTTGAAAGAGTAACAACAGAGTGAAGAAAATGGATGTGAAATATAGAAGACAAAATGTTGGTGAAATGTATGAAAGTAGACATTGCTGGTGGGACTATAGACTGGTAAAAAAAATTAAGAGGCCCATTCTTAACAGTTTTAAATCTGGGGTCATATCTTATAGAAATAATTCCATGAATATGCTAATATATATTTTCTTTGTAGCATAGTTAAAAAGGCAAAATGCTAGAAATAAGTATATATGCATTAGTAGGGGAATGATTAGTTTTGGTACATCTATTCAGTTGAGATACATAGTATTATTAAATGGAATGAGTAGCACTCTGTGTGCTGATACAGAAATATGCCTATAATATATTTTTAAATGAAAACATAAATTTGAAGAATATCTGTGTAGCATGATCTAATTTTTACAAAAAATATGCATGCGAAGGTATATGTGTGCACATATGCCTGTATATAATCTATAATCTTCCTGTATAATCATAGAAAAAATTGTGGAAAGATACATATTTTACAGCTAACAGCAGTTAGATCTGGTATATGGGTTTTAACAGATGGAGGCATACATTTACACTTAAAAATCATGTTTTAAAGAATAATTAAGGTTATGTGAATATACTCAAGATAAAACTAAAGCCTGACAAGTACAGTGCTAATTCTCATTATTTTAGTTTGGCTAGGTCAGAAATAAGACTACTGGATCAAAGAATTAACTTCCTTCCTTTGCTTTTCTGCCTGCCACTCTTAGCATTAAGTCTCTTCTATTGTTTAATTCCAGACTCCAGAGCTCATTTCCACTGAACTTGCTCTTTTTCTCTAGCTTGGGTCTTCCATAGCCTATGGCAATGTGATGATCAGGTTAAAGCTATTCTTGGAAAGATTAAACAGTATCTCAGTGAAGAGTATCTAGTGCTTCAGAAGGGAAATGGCAAATACATATATTTAATGTCCTTCATTTGTATAGAAAGGAAGTAAAACATAGATCTAGATGTTTATTCTGTTAGAACAAGAGCACAATCAAATTGAAGTAAAATAACTCCAAAGGGGGGTGAGGTAGAGCACTGGTAGAAATCAGAAGCTTTGAACATTTGATATTGCCACTTCAGACCTCTGCTTCACGTTATTTTGAAAGTTTAGTCAGAGTGCCAAACTCATACACCTTTAAGGATCAGACAAGAATTAATTAATTGATTGATTGATTGATTTACTTATTTACTTATTTGACAGAGAGAGACATAGTGAGAGAGGGAACATAAGCACGGGGAGTGGGGGAGGGAGGAGCAAGCTTCCTGCTATGCAGGGAGCCTGATGCTGGGCTCTATTCTAGGACCCTGGGATCATGACATGAGCCAAAGGCAGATGCTTAATGACTGAGCCACCCAGGCGCCCCTATTTATTTATTTTAAACATTTTATTAATTTTTTTGAGAGAGACATACAGACAGAGCACAAGCAGGGGAAGAAGCAGAGGGAGAGGGGGGAACCAGACTCCTGCTGAGCTGGTGGGCTGGATGTGACCTTGATCCCAGGACCTTGAGATCATGACCTGAGCCAAACAGATCCTTTTTTAAAAAATTTAATTATTCAGTGTTCCAAGATTCATTGTTTATGCCCCACACCCAGTGCCAGGCTCACCCATCCGCCCACCCCCTTCCCTCCAAGACCCTCAGTTTGTTTCTGAGTCCAAAGTCTCTCATGTTTCGTTTCTCTTCCTGAATTACCCTACTTCCCATTTCCTTTCCTTCTCCTACTGTCCTCTATATTACCCCTTATGCACCATATGTAAGTGAAACCATGTGATACTTGACTTTCTCTACTTGGTTTATTTCACTCAGCATAATCTCTTCAAATCCAGTCCATGCTGCTACAAAACTTGGATATTCATCCTTTCTGATGGAGGCGTAGTATTCCGTTGTATATGTATACCACATCTTCTTTATCCATTCATCTGTTGAAGGGCACCTTGCCTCTTTTCACAGTTTGGTGATTGTGGTCATTGGTGCGATGAACATTGGGGTACATATGGCCCTTCTTTTACTACATCTGTATCTTTGGGGTAAATGCCCAGTAGTACAATTGCAGGGTCATGGGGTAGTTCTATTTTCAGTTTTTTAAGGAATCTCCACACTGTTTTCCAACTTGCATTCCCACTAACAGTGTAAGAGGGTTCCCCTTTCTCCGCAGCCTCTCCAACACTTGTTGTTTCCTGTCTTGTTAATTTTGGCCATTCTGACTGGTGTAAGGTGGTATCTCAGTGTGGTTTTGATTTGAATTTCCCTGATAGCTAGTGACGCTGACCATTTTTTCATGTGTCTGTTAGCCATTTGTATATCTTCTATGGAGAAGATATACAAATTCTAAGATATACACATTCTATGCCTCTTCATGTCTCTTGCCCATTTTTCAATGTCATCATCTTCTTTTTGGATGTTGAGTTTGAGTAGTTCTTTATAAATCTTGAATATCAGCCCTTTGTCTGTAGTGTCATTTGCAAATATCCTCTCCCATTCCATGGGTTGCCTCTTTGTTTTGTTAATGGTTTCCTTTGCTTTTATTTTGATGAAGTCCCAGAAGTTCATTTTCGCTTTTGTCTCCTTTGCCTTTGGAGACATGTCTTGAAAGAAGTTGCTGTGGCCGATGTCAAAGAGGTTACTGCCTATGTTCTTTTCCAGGATTTTGATGGATCCCTGCCTCACGTTGAGGTCTTTCATCCATTTCGAGTTTGCCTTTGTGTGTGGTGTAAGAGAATGGTCTAGTTTCATTCTACTATATGTAGCTGTCCGATTTTCCCAGCACCATTTATTGAAGAGACTGTCTTTTTTCCACTGGATATTTTTTCTTGCTTTGTCAAAGATGATTTGACCATAGATTTGTGGGTCCATATGTGGGCTCTCCACTCTGTTCCATTGGTCTATTTCTCTGTTTTTGTGCCAGTACCATGCTGTCTTGGTAATCACAGCTTTGTAATAAAGCCTGAAGTCAGGTAATGAGATGCCCCCAGCTTTGCTTTTCTTCTTCAACAATTCCTTAGCGATTCGGGGCCTTTTTTGGTTCCATATAAATTTTAGGATTGTTTGTTCCAACGTTTTGAAGAATGTTGGTGGAATTTTGATCGGAATGGCATTGATTAATGTATTGTTGAATCCTGTTAGCAAGGATCTTGTTAAGAATCTTGGCGTCCATATTCATCAGAGATATTGGTCTGAAGTTCTCCTTTTTGATGGGGTCTTTTTCTGGTTTGGGGATTAAAGTAATGCTGGCTTCATAGAAAGAGTCTGGAGGTTTTCCTTCTGTTTCTATTTTTTGAAACAGCTTCAGGAGAATAGGTGTTATTTCTTCTTTGAATGTTTGGTAGAATTCCCCAGGGAATTCATCTGGTCCTGGGCTCTTGTTTTTGGGGAGGTTTTTGATCACTGCTTCAATCTTGTTACTAGATATAGGTCTATTCAGATAGTCAATTTCTTCCTGTTTCAGTCTTGGAAGTTTATAGGTTTCTAGGTTGTTAAACTTATTGGTATATAACTGTTGATAGTAATTTCTGATGATTGTTTCAATTTCCTTGGTGTTGGTTGTGATCTCTTCCCTTTCATTCATAATTTTATTAATGGGTCTTCTCCCTTTTCTTTTGGATGAGTTTGGCCAATGGTTTATCGATCTTATTAATTCTTTCAAAGAACTAGCTTCTAGTTTCGTTGATGCATTCTACTGTATCTCTAGTTTCTAATTCATTGCTCTCTGCTCTAATCTTAATTATTTCCCATCTTGTGTGTGGGGTTAGTTTAATTTTTTGTTGATTTTCCAGTTCTTTAAGTTGTAATGATAGTTGGTGTATTCAGGATTTTTCAATTTTTTTGGGTGAGGCTTGGATGGCTATGTATTTCCCCCTTAGTACAGCCTTTGCTGTATCCCATAGGTTTTGGATTGTATGTTCATTCTCATTGGTTTCCATGAAGTGTTTCAGTTCTTCTTTGATTTCCTGGTTGATCCACAGATTCTTGAGCAGGATAGTCTTTAGCTTCCAAGTGTTTGATTTTCTTTTGAACTTTTTGTTGTGGTTGAGTCCCAGTTTCACAGCATTGTGGTCAGAGAATATGCAGGGAATAATCTCAGTCTTCTGGTATCAGTTGAGCCCTGATTTGTGACCTAGTATGTGGTCTATTCTGGATAAAGTTCCATGTGTGCTCAGGAAGAATGAGTATTCTGCTGTTTTAGGGTGGAATGTTCCAAAAACAGATCCTTAACCATCTGAGCCACCCAGGTGCCCCTAGACAGGAATTTAAATGAATGCAGCACAGAGTATAAGATTATAAAGGAGTGGAAATTGATGAACTAGAGCTCATAATCTCCCTCCAAGGACTTTGAAATTAAAATAAAAGAAAAGATGCTGTTTACACCAATTAAAGCAAGTCTGTTGTCCATATTTAGTGCATGGACTTCCAGTTTGTAACTTCTGGATTCATTGATTTCTGTTCAAGTCTAACATCTTGTTATGCTTTTTGTAATATAGAAAAGTAATTGAATGAATGAGGGAAGCAGTTGGTAGAGGATATTGAATTTATAATATGATTTGATTTTTAAAAATTTTGAGAACATTTGAGTGATTAATAGTATACAGGTAGTTACAAATATAGTACAGGGATGTCCTGGGTATCCTTCATCTAGTTTCCCATATTAATACACCTTGCATAACCATAGTATAACATCAAACCCAGGAAATCAAGTGTGTATAGAGTTCAGTGTAATTTTATCACATGGGTAGATTTACATGACTGTGTCCACAATCAAGTTACATAACTATTTCATCACCACAAAGATAGAGTTCAGTGTAATTTTATCACATGGGTAGATTTACATAACTGTCTCCACAATCAAGTTACATAACTATTTCATCACCACAAAGATCTTCTTGGGTTACCCCTTTACAGTCATACCCCTAACATGTATGTATCAGTTTGCTTAAGTATTCATCTATTACAGCACATTCTGGTCATTTCCAGTTTGGAGCTATTGAAAATAATTATGAATAATAAAATGAAAAATATAGATTTTTATGTGGATAGTTTTCATTCTGGGATAAATGTCCACAAATGTGATTGCTTGATGGTATGGTGAGTGTATATTTAACTTTTAAAGAAATTGCCAAACAGCTTTTCAGAGTGATTATTCCATTTATATTCTTACTAGTAATGTTTCTTTGCATTCTTGCCAGGATATAGTATTGTCACTATTTTCATTTTAGTTGTTCTAATAGGTATGTAGTGATATCATCATGGTCTTAATTTCCATTTATCTAATGGCAAGTGATGTTGAATATCTTTTTATGTGCCTATTTGACATCCATATATCTTTTATGTCTTTTGTTTATTTTCTAATTGGATTGCTTGTATATTTTACTGCTGAGTTCCCTTGAATGGTGAATATGTCACCTTATATGGCAAAGGGGGAATTTAGGTTGTAGATGGAATTAAAGTTGCTAATCAGGTAATTATTCTGAATTACCTGGGTGGACTTGATATAATTATAGTGATCTTTAAAAATAGAAGACCGAAGCAGAAGAGTAAGCCAGAGAGTTTAGATTTGGTATGAGAAGGACTCAACTTGTTGTTTGCTTTAAAGGTGGAGGAATGGGGTCATGAGCCAAGGAATGTGGATAGTCTCCAGAAACTGGAAAAGGCAAGGAAATGATTCCCTTCTAGAGCCTTCAGAAAGGATTGCAGCCCTGTCAACACCTTAATTTTAGCTCAGTAAGACCCATTGCATACCTCTTAATTCCAGTAATATAATAAATTTTTATTGTTTAAGCCACTTAATTTCTGGTGATTTGTTACAGTAGCACTAGAAAAATTAAATTACATAATATAATTCTTTTTCATCAAAAAGTATTTGCTTTTATAGATCCACAGTTTCTTATATGCTGATGTTTTTTTCTTTCTGCCTCTTTTCTCAAGCAGTGGGTGAACAGAAAGAGAGCTCATGATCTCAAAAGAGAACAGGTTGAAGACATTTTCTAAACATTGCCCTATGTGCAAATATGTGTCTGTTGAATCTAGATACAACAGCTGTTTCTCACTTTCTTATGATGTGCTCCAAACATTCAGCAGTATCTATAAAAAACACCTTTAAAATGTCTTATTTATGAAGTGGCAAGTGGAGATTAAGATTATGGTGCTTAGACTTGAGCCAGATATATGTGGTGTGATAGATACAGACATTCAAACTAAGGCTAAAAGTCTAGGTTGATTCGTGCATATTTTGTGAATGTTGTGATTGCTCTCATACTTAATAAGGTAGTGGAAATCCTGGGAACAAAAATCACAGACTAATAGCTTGCCATATTTGAACTTCTGGCATTCTCCATAAGCCTGAAAAGTTGCTGAGCCTATTCCATTTTCATTGCTGATCTGTCAATTTACCTTAGAGATGGACCTACTAAGTTAATTATAAACCATTCATCTTTATATTTGTGGACTTTCACAATATTCCCTGTTTGCTCCCCAGGAGCACTCTATACAAAAATCAAAGTATTATAAAAATTTGTTGTCTTTGATGCCTACAACTAATCGTATATTTTCCTTTCTGTACCTTACTCTATTTAGAATTCTCTCCCATCTTTTCTCCATTCTGGCCTACAGAAGTTTTAGGCATTTTTAAAATCCCAGCTAAATGTATCTCCTTCTATGAAGTCTCCTCTCACTTCCTCTGACTTGGAAGGACTTTGTCTGTCAGAGGTTAATTTACTTTGCTGTGTAGTATAGAAATTTGAGTATTTATAAACTTTTTGAGATAGGGATTTTCTGAATTTTTTATTTCTTTAGGATCTAGTCTAGAAATTTATATTCTCAAGAGACATTGCATAAAGTTATTGTATGAAATAACTGTTGGAGTAGAAAAACTAGGACAATTGACATGTGCCCACCCACACAGAAAATTCTTCACATTTTAAAACCAGCTTTTGGTGACTTAGTATTAATGTTCATATGTGTGCCTTTTATTTCATTTCATTATTTTATTTTACTTTTTTATTCCTAACACACTGGTTTCATCTATGTGATATGGAAATTTCAAAGAACTAGAGTACTTAGAAATAAATAGTATATTAGTCTCCTTGGTAATGTTACTTTAGAACAAAAAAGGGGAAAATTTGACTATACTATTTCTGAGCTCATCTCATAATTCAAGAGTACCCAAGAAATTATTATTCACTCTTAAGCCTTGTTAGGCTAAGACAGGTAAAGGATGAAGATTATTCTAAGGTTTTTTTTGTTCTATTACAGGCAAATTCCTTCTTGTTACACACATTTTTATTTCTTCCTTCAGCTGCTTACATTAAGCAAAAACTAGCTTTCAAGTGAAACCAAGTAGGTCTTCTGCATATAACTCTCATTCCTCCACTTTCACTTATTCAAGAAGAGAGAATGAAAGATCAGACTCAATTGTATTAATTCAGCAAATGCTTATTCAACATAGATGTATGTCTTTATAGATACCTAGAAAGTTGTCTAACTCATTCATCAGTGACTAAGACAAAGTCCCCGCCCTCATAGAGCAATCATTTTACTGGAGATGTTTTCCACGTCGTTAATCCACATTTTCTCATTGAAAGTCTGTGCTTTCTTATCTTCCTATTTTTCTAAATCTTTGCTGATCTCAGCTACCATAATGGACTTACCTCTACCTTCCTTTGTGACTTCACCTTATTTTTGCTGTTATATAGTACTTGGAACCCATGTTACCTGGATGCCCAAAACTCTGGCTTTAATTCACCATCATTCTTAATCTTCACCTATAATTCACTGTTTTGCAAGGTAAGAACCTGGAGCTTGCTCTCAAAAGAGACTAGGGACCTCTGCTTCTGACCAAGAAGGAGGAATAGGGACTAGATTTGGCTTCCCACCTGAAACATCTTCAGTACTGGGCAAAATTAAAGCTTTGAAGAGCACATCAGGTAACTTAGGACAGTAATCTCTCAGAAAGGGAAACAAATGAGATAAGTTCTACAGTTATGCCATTTTACTATTTGTAGAGTTTTCAGACTTCAGTGGAAGTAGTTGGAAACCAAAGCTAATTCCACTAGTTTTCCTGAGATGAGATTGAACTAGGAGTCCAGGAAAGCCAAGGTGGTTAGAGTTCATATCTGTGCACCGAGAGAGCTTCAGAGATATTCAGAGGTTCCCCAGTGAGTTTTCAGTTGACTACTGACCAGCATATGTATGAATTGAAACTGTCAAATGCCAGGGAATGGCTACCAAAAAGAAGTAGAAGAAACAATCTATGGAATTACACAGGTCTGGTAATGGTTCATATTCTCACCAGCCATAGTGAAAAATCTCATATTTATGGGACTATTGGATAAGTTACTCAGAAGGGTATTACCTTATTGATGGAGTAAAATCAGTGTTAGGTTAAAGATTATTCCAGTCCTGCTTAACAGAAATAAAAAGCAGACAGCAAAAGAATCAAATGGTTCCAAAAGGGAGGAACTCAGAGAGTGACTAAATTATTTATGTGTATCAAGGCTCATCCGTGAGCTGGGCATGCATGAGTCTGGTCCTATACACCATATTAAAAACTTTGAGAACTAAACTAAGAGCTAGACCACTGATCCAGTATGATACTGATCACTCGAGGGCACAAATGCAGAATATATTGAAATAGCACTGGAAAGGCTTTGAAAATAGAACTCTTGTTGAAATCTTAACCCAAAGAGGACTGGTTTAAACTTGCAACCTTGAACTCATTGGCTTGATCGCCTACTAAAGCAAAAATACCAACATCTTCATAGGACTGAATAAGACCCAGAGTCTGATATCATACAACTCAAAATGCCCAGGATATATCTGAAATTACATGACATACAAATAACCAGGAAAATCTCAACTTGCATTAGAAAAAATAACAGATGCAGATGACAAGATGGCATGGATGTTGGAATTACCTAACAAAGACTACTAGGTAATATTATAATAATGCTATGACAAGTAAAGGTGGACATACAACAAATGAAACAAATGGAAATAGAGACTGTCACAGTAAAGAAATAGAAAATAAAAAGCAGAAGCAAATGGAAATTTTAGAACTGAAAAGTATAATCAGTGAAATAAAAAAATGCATTGCAATAGCTTAAAGAGATGAATATAGATCAAGAGAAAATAATCTGAACAAAAGAGACAAAAAATTGAAAAAATAAATAAGGAGATCTTCAGGGATCTTAAAGTCAATACCAAATTTTAGGGGCACCTAGGTGGCTCACTGGGTTAGCATCTGCCTTCAGTTCGGATTATGATCCCAGGGTCTTGGGATCAGGCAGCCACCCCGGGCTCCACCCCTGCCCTGTGTCCCCCCACCCAGCTCCCTGCTAAGCAGGGAGTCTCCTTCTCCCTCTCCTCTCCATTCATGCTCTCTGTCATTTTACCTCTCTGTGTAAAATAAATAAATAAAATATTTAAAAAACCCCAAATGTTTAATATTTGCTTCATCTGAGTCTCAGAGGGAAAGGAAGAGAAGTGCAGTACACAAAAATATTTAAAGAAATAGTGTCTGAAATGTGTCAAAATTTTTGAAAGACCCAGTCTTGCAAATTCAAGAAGCTTAGAGAATTCTAAATTGTATAAACTCAAGGAACCTACATTGGACACATAATCTGCTGAGAACTAAAAGCAAAGAAAAAAAAATCTTCAAAGCAGAGAAAAATGATGTATTTTTATAAGAGATCGACAATAAGTGCAGATTTCTTATCGGAAACCATGGTGGCCAGAAAGAAGTGGAACAACACTTTTTAATAAAGATTTTATTTTTAAGTAATCTCTTTAGCCAATGTAGGGTTCAAACTCAGGATCCTGAGATCAAGAGTCTCATGCTCTTCTGACCAGCCAGGTGCCTTGGAATAGCATTTTTAAAGTGCTGAAAAAAAGAACTGCCAGCTGCAAATTTTGTATCAGGTGAAAATATCCTTCAGAACTAAGATGAAATAAAGATGTTCTCAGACAAACTAAAATAATTCATTTTTAAGAAACCTCTTCTAAAGGAATTTCTAAAATAAATTCTCCAGGCAAAAGGAAATTTGAAAGATCAGAAATGAAGAACAATAGAAATGATAAATTTTATGTTATGTATATTTTATTTACCACAGTAAAAGAAGTAAACATGTAGAGGTAGTTATATTGTGAAAATATTAATAAAAAGAAAGTTGGAGAAGTTACATTGGTATTAGACAAATAGACTTCAGAGAAAAGAAAATTACCAAGGATAAAGAAAGATACTACAGAATGATAAAAAGGATCAGTTCATCAAGAAAACATGACAATCCTAGATTTGTATGCACCTAACAATAGAGCTTCAAAATACATGGAACAACAAGTCATTAGATAAATTATTTAGATAAGTTAAATTTAAAATTATTGTATTTATGTAAAATTGTACAAAATGTGATTAATTTACAACAACAGAAATCTGGTGAATGGATGCCTGGGTATAAGAAGGTAGGATTATCAAGGGGTGCAAGGAAACTTTCAGGAGTGGTGGATGTGCTCATGATCTTGATTGTAGTGATAGTTTCCTATGTATATACATATTTTAAAATTTACCAAATTGTATACTTTAAATATATGTGGTTTGTTATATATTAGGCTTTAATATCTAAAGCTATATAGAAACTTAGAAGAGACAGACTATAACAGATTTAATCTTCCATAATCTTCTTGGCTCCAGATTTCTCCCTATTCCTACTTTTTCCCAACCAAATCTGCTGTTAACCTTTTTCGGGTTTCTCACATCTTGCTAACTTCCTTTGCTTTTGGATAGCCCCTTTCTGACCATGCATGAGGGAAAGCCAAGGTACTGAGGGAAGTTCTCAAATATTTAACCTCACCATTCCAGCTGAGAAATTATAAACAAATCTAAAGGGAGAGAGTATGAGAAGGACAGATATTTAAAAAATTTGTTTAAGATCTTGAATCTTGAAGTCACAAAACTACCAGTAATTTATAATTGGTCTACTGGAAGTTAAGGCCCACCCCCCCCCCC
>PITA01001695.1:0-105224 GCA_004023965.1 Spilogale gracilis | reverse complement strand
AATTGTATGCTTTGGTCTGAATGTGATATCTTTAGGATGTGATCTGTGGTTTGTTTTGTTTGATATCATGCGTGCTTGTATTTCTGTTCATTAAATGATTGTAGAAGGGTTTTGTAAGTAAGTGCTGCTTCTAAGACACTGTAAATTTGTGAATACTATAAAACAGAGAGCCCAGGCAAGCATTAGGACTCAAGAAGAATCCTAGAAAGGAAAAAGTCTTCAGAAGATTATACAGTTGACCTTTGTACAATAGGGATTTGAATTGTGTGGGTCCAGTTATACGTGGATTTTTCTTGATAAATAGAGTACTGTATTGTTAATGTATTTTCTCTTCCTTATGATTTTAATAGTATTTTCTTTAGTTAAGCTTACTTTACTGTATGAATATAGCATATAATATACATAAAATACAAAATATGTGTTAATTAACTGTATATTATTGGTAAGCCTTCTGGTTCAACAACAAGTGATTGGTAGTTAAGTTTGGGGGGAGTGAAAAGTTACACACACATTTTTGACTGTGCAAGGGTGGGAGTAAGGTTTGGTGTTCTTAACCATCCTCATGGTTCACTGGTCAACTGTAATTGCAAGAGTGACTTGTGTATTCTTGGAATCGAATATTCTAAATTTTGAAAAAGATTTTACTATATGCATTCTCATTGATTCTTATAATATCTCAGTGATGTAAGTATCATCATCTTTTTCATGAGGGAGAAAACTACTTACATTTCAGTGCAGTTAATGCTAACCTTCTGAGTTTTTTGCTTGATTAGAGATCACTTAATCTTACCAACACCAGCAAGAGATGATCCTTTTCCAACTGAATTTTCTCCATTCTTGCTTGAAGGAAACGGTCTCTCATAAGTCTCACAGAGCTTTTGCAGTTCAAAGCAAACACTTAACCCCTAAAATGCTTCTGGGATTACAAAGCAATTGGAAAGTAAATGTTAATTTGAAGACTACTACTATTGGGGGAGAAAACAATACTGAAGCAGACACCTTGGGGCTCAGGGAGTGGGCCTCTGAGGACAGGATGTATAGAGGTTATGGGCAATCCATTGTGTGTCCTTTATGATGTGTACTATGTCAGGTATAGCAGTTTAGAAAAGGGCTACTGGGAAATGTGAACTTACAGATATGGATGATTTGATAGTGATCTTTAAGTTTTGGATATGTATTGTAAGTTGATGTTTTCTCATCTATAAAATAGAGATAATTTATAGTGCCTTTCTCAAAAGATTCTCTCAAGGATGAAAAAAGATCATGCATTACAAATCACTTAATGTCAGATATGATGTGGAGTAAACAATTGACACATATTAGCTATTAGTATTAAATCATCATGATGAAGACAAAGATTACATACTCTAGTAGTAGCAAATCTGTTAGGGAACACTTGGAGATAGGGAAAAGACAATCACAGAAAAAACTTAGACAGAAAAGACTTGGAGGAGAAAAAGGTTCACACAGGAAAATGTCCTGAATGGACATTAGGATCACCAGCTGTGCAGTCTGATCTGAAATAAGGGATAGGTCTTGAAGAATTATAGAGAAAAGATTTCTGCTAAGTAATCGTGAAAGCACTGAGATATTCTCTGGACTTAGGGGTGAGAGTGGAAGGAAAGTAAGTGTGGAGTTAGGAAAGGAGTGACATCCTATAAAAGTCTTATCAGTGCACTCATCTTTATCAGGCTGTTTTAGACAGTGAGATTTTTGATTTATAAATTATTTATTCTATGGGGCGCCTGGGTGGCTCAGTTGGTTAAGCGACTGCCTTCGGCTCAGGTCATGATCCCAGAGACCCGGGATCGAGTCCCACATCGGGCTCCCTGCTCGGCAGGAAGCCTGCTTCTCCCTCTCTTACTCCCCCTGCTTGTGTTCCCTCTCTGGCTGTGTTTCTCTCTGTCAAATAAATAAAATCTTTAAAAAAAGAAATTATTCTAGATCATCAGACATTGTAATTAAGTAGAATCAGAATTTAGTTAGATATTTATTGAGCACTACAGAAATGTCTTATGTAACTTTGTTGAACTTGATGTGTTCATGTAAGACAAAGCCCATATTCTTCAGGAGCTTGCTTAAATGAGCAAATGCATATGCAATGAAGATGATCAGTTTTGGATAAAAGGTTTTAAAGGAATTGATAAAGAAAAAATACATGAGTATTTTTGAATACTCATGTTTTTGAAGAGTCATGTTGAAAAGAGGAATGTATGAATACTCATATTTTTGAAGTATGAATACTCATATTTTTGAAGTATGAATACTCATTTTTGAAGAGTCATGTTGAAAAGAGGAAAAATACAGAAATCATTCCTGAGTGTTGTCAATAATAGAAAGAAATTTGAGGGGCACCTGCGTGGCTCAGTTGGTTGGTCATCTGCCTTCCCGCTCATATCATGATCCCAGGGTCCTGCTCAGCGGGGAGTCTGCTTCTTCCTCTGCCCTGCCCCCACTTGTGCCTGCACTTGCTCACCTCTCTCTCTCTCTCTTCCTCTCTCTCTCTCTCTCTCGCAAAAATAAATAATTTTTAAAAAGTGATTAGGATAAAATGTTAGGAGACCTTATTTTGGGAGACGTCCCAGTTTGTTTATTCCTGTGTTTTCTCTGCTGGAGATGGTTACACTTTGAGCACTGTATTGATTTGCTGTTGATATGTAACAAATGATTCCAAGTTCAGTGGCATTAAACAACAAATACTTATTATTTCTTATAAGTCTGAGGCTCAGCTTCCTGGAGGTTAACCAATATAGACTGCAGTTGGCCTAGACATCTCTGCTGTTTGGTCTGGTAAGCGAAGCTGGGTCTTTTTTTTTTTTTTTTTAATATTTTATTTTTTCAGTGTTCCAAGATACATTGTTTATGCCCCACACCCAGTGCTCTTTGCAATACGTGCCCTCAATACCCACCACCAGGCTCACCCATCCCCCAGTCCCCTCCCTTCTAAGACCCTCAGTTTGTTTCTGAGTCCAAAGTCTCTCGTGTTTTGTTTCTCTCCCAAATTGCCCTACTTCCCATTTCCTTTCCTTCTCCTACTGTCCTCTATCTATATTACCCCTTATGCACTGCAAGTAAGTGAAACCATGTGATAACTGACTTTCTCTACTTGGCTTATTTCACTCAGCATAATCTCTTCCAATCCAGTCCATATTGCTACAAAAGTTGGATATTCATCTTTTCTGATGGAGGTGTAGTATTCCATTGTATATATGTACCACATCTTCTTTATCCATTCATCTGTTGATGGGCACCTTGGCTCTTTCCACAGTTTGGCGATTATGGCCATTGCTGCATAGAACATTGGGGTACATATGGCCCTTCTTTTACTACATCTCTATCTTTGGGATAAATACCCAGTAGTGAAATTGCAGGGTCATGGCGTAGCTCTATTTTTAATTTTTTAAGGAATCTCCACACCGTTGGTGCAGCGGCTGCACCAACTTGCATTCCCACCAACAGTGTAAGAGGGTTCCCCTTTCTCCACAGCCTCTCCAACACTTGTTGTTTCCTGTCTTGTTAATTCTGACTGGTGTAAGGTGGTATCTCAGTGTCGTTTTGATTTGAATTTCCCTGGTAGCTAGTGATGATGAACATTTTTCAAGTGTCTGTTAGCCATTTGTATGTCTTCTATGGAGAAGTGCCTCTTCATATCTCCTGCCCATTTTTTGATGTGATGATCTTTATTTTGGTTGTTGACTTTGAGTAGTTCTTTATAGGTCTTGGATACCAGCCCTTTGTCTGTAGTGTCATTTGCAAATATCCTCTCCCATTCTGTGGGTTGCCTCTTTGTTTTGTTAACTGTTTCCTTTGCTGTGAAGAAGCTTTTTATTTTGATGAAGTCCCAGAAGTTCATTTTCGCTTTTGTCTCCTTTGCCTTTGGAGACGTGTTTCAAAAGAAGTTGCTGTGGCCAATGTCAAAGAGGTTACTCCGATGTATCCTCTAGGATTTTGGTAGATTCCTGCCTCACGTTGAGGTCTTTCATCCATTTCGAGTTTGCCTTTGTGTGTGGCGTAAGTGAATGGTCTAATTTCTTTCTTCTATACGTAGCTGTCCAATTTTCCCAGCATCACTTATTGAAGAGACTGTCTTTTTTCCACTAGATATTTTTCCTTGCTTTTTCGAGGATTATTTAACCATAGATTTGTGGGTCCATATCTGGACTCTCTACTCTGTTCCATTGGTCTATTTTTCTGTTTTTGTGCCAGTACCATGCTGTCTTGGTGATCACAGCTTTGTAATAAAGCTAGCCAAGCTGAGTCTTTTTTTTTTTTTTAAGATTTTATTTATTTGACAGAGAGAAACACAGCCAGAGAGGGAACACAAGCAGGGGGAGTGAGAGAGGGAGAAGCAGGCTTACCGCCGAGCAGGGAGCCTGATGTGGGACTCAATCCCGGGTCTCCGGGATCATGACCTAAGCCGAAGGCAGTGGCTTAACCAACTGAGCCACCCAGGCACCCCTAGCCAAGCTGAGTCTTAATGTGATGGTAGAATACAAGAGAGCAGGTGGAAACATGAAAGACCTAGTAAAGCATATATTCAGAGGTGGGTGACTGTCATTTCAGCCTCATTCAGTTGGCCCCAGAAAGTCACATGGCCAGCCAAACCTATGGCCATGATGTAGGGAAGTACACTTGACTTGTGGAGGTAAAGGAGAGTGAGTGAAAATCTCTGAACTTGTCTATTAACCACAGGCTCTGAGAACACTGCCAAAGGTTTGTCAAAAAGCCAAATAGTTTGGGGCCTATGGCATTGATTTCCACCACATGAGTCATGCCCTTGGCTAATATCGGAACTTAGAGCAGACCTTTCTATTTACATAGCAAATTCAAATTGACAAAATACTTTCGTATATGTTATTTCAGAATTGTTTATTTATATAAGAAAATATTATCAACCTAAATTAAAGGTCAGAGACATGATATGGCAATCCAAGGTTAACATTCTCTAAGAATGAATAGATAGGAATGGTTACCACCTGATTTAATACAGAAGAAATCATGAAACATAGTTAATATTCAGGAGCCATTTTGGGCTCTCGATGCCTCAAGTATTTCTTTGTCTTTTGGTGAAGACATTGGAAGAATAGCTTATACATCCTTCTCTTTTTCTAAAGTCTGACTGTACAGTAGGAAAGAAACCATAGTTTTCTTTCTTTGGCATAAGATGGATAGAAAACTGATTATTTTGGTTGCTTCTATAATTTTCTCTCATTCCACAATCCTGGAAGTTTGGAATTGATTACTACTTTTGCTTTGAACATAACTATATTTGAAAACATTTGTCAACTAGTATTTGGCAGTGGTTAGAAGATGCTTCAGTTGATACAGCTTCTAGTTTCACTCCTGCTTTGATTTGGGTATGTTACAGTTACTATTAGTTTCCCACCTAACAGCCATTCCTGCCCTTCTTCCTTTCTAAAAGGTCATCACTTTTGTTCAGGGACAGGCAGCTCTATGCCTCAGAAGAAGCTGATTCCTTGCCAATCTTACTTGTAGGTGGATTTTAACTACTTTAAGTAAATTGTGTTAATTCTAATCTCTACCAGTGATTGGCTTGGGAATGGCCAATGAAGTAAAATTAGAAATCTGCTGGGGGGGCCTGAGAAAGGTTTCTTCACTTTTAAAAGAAATCTGCTGAGAAGAATGGTCTGTTTTCTTCCTTTAGACACAACTGTGTGAAGAGGTGATGCTCGCAGTTGCTGCAGCCATTTTGCTACCGTTAAAGGGCAGGCATGAGCATAAAAGCCAATACTCTAAGGTCAGCAGAGCGGAAATTGGAAAGGATTTATATCAGTAAAGAATATCACTGAGCCACTGAATTAATCAACACTAAAAACACCTTATTTCAAAACTTCTTTTCTTGTGTGAGCTATTACAATGGTGTAGTGTTCCAATACTTTTTTCCTTTGTTTTCTGTTGAAAGTGCACTAATTAACTGAAAGTAGGATCCTGTAGTGAGATGCCCTACAGCTTGCCCTGCCTTGACCCTCAAGGTGGCAATAAATATAGTGATCAGGAGCATGGGCTTTGAAGTGTTCCTGACCTATGCTTAAATTCTAGCTCTTGCCTTTTATTAGCTGAGCAGCCTTGGATAATTATTTAACATCTTAAAGCTTCTTTTTTTTTCTTCATCAATGAAATGGGAATAATAATATTAGGTCTCTCATAGGGTTATTAGGATTAAGATAAATGCATTCCCAGCCTTAACACAGTTATCTATCACAAACTTAAGTATGCACTAAATTCTTATTATTTATTAATGTTTGAAAATCCCCTGTACACCATTTGTACATTCAGCAAATATTGATTAGACATACAGTTTGTAAATTGAGTGTTCGGGACAGCTTGCTTTTCTTGTGGAGACAGAAGTCTAAGCTGTGAGAGGAGTTATATTTATGGGAGAAAGTTTTACAGTTTACAAGAAATTGTAAAACTCTTAATGGAGGGATCAGATAGCTGAGAGTTCTTTATTCTGTGTCCTTTTTTCCTCCTCTAGGGGAGGAGGAGTTGGACTGCCCTTTCCAGCTACCCTGACTTTTAGAATAACTTTTAGAATGCTTCAGAGGGCCCTAACTGCACTCTCCTAACTGAGTTGCACACTCCTATGCCATAGTTGGTGGTTCTGGTTTGCAAAATCATGTCCATGCTGTGTTCCCTGGTCCTTTAAGGTGAACTTTAAAAAGTTACCATTTTCAGCCAGTATTTAAGACAAAAGTTGGCAGTTATTCTAGAAAATCACTTAGAATGCCACCCTTCACCTACCTCTTTTTCTTTGGGGGGCAGGCTATCCTCTAAGTAGAGCCATATGGGCACTGCCATCTTCTACTTTTACTAGAGTCCTCGTGTGTTTTTCACCAAAGCTTAGGACACGTGGAGGTGTCCTTCAGCCATGCTCCCTAAAGCACAAATATATACTCACTGTGCTTCCTTTGGGTATGCCTCAGCAAACACATAACATTCTATAGTTGTGGTACAAGAAAAAAAGCTCTAGAGAAGCTCCTGTAAGATTGCCTTGGATATAGAATGTCAGATCATCTTTCAACCCAGGGAAAGCACCCTGTGAAATACATTGGGGTGCAGAATGAAACAGAACTGGACTGGGAACCAGGAGACTGGTATTTTAGGAAAGACTCACTTTGGGACCTTAGAAAGTCACTTTACCTTTCCATGCCTATGTATTCCTCCCTACTTAATAACTGTATATTAACTGGATAATAATTTTAAATAATTATTAATATTTAATTTATGAATTATATATTTATTTGGATAATTATTTAATGTTCTGTTATATAATTAAGTGTTTCCCAGAGATCAGGGACTATGTCTGGTTCTACTAGTTATTGTAACTTTAGCACAATTTCTAAATTACAGTACGTGCTCAAAAACTAGTTGTGACTGAAGAAATGAATTTATAATATGAGTAGGCTCTGAGAGAGGATCTCTAAAGTGAGTTCTTGTCCTATAAATAAAGGAAAATTCTATTTCCTCATGCCCTCCTTGGGTAAATCTGAAGAGTGGTTCCTTGAGAAATACAAATGCCATTATATTTCAGTCCCTGAAGCATTAAGATACTGGAGGGACTGGAAAGAACTTTTGAGGAAATTGTGGCTATTATAACTTGAGAAGAGTGAATTTGGCAAAACTTGAAAGTATATGCATGTAAGGTAGGATCACATAAAGATAAGATCATTACTTTAGACTACTTGGTCTCAATCAGGAATAAGATAAAGTCCAATTCTTCATGTGTTGAAATAAATTTAGGGGTTTCCATAAAAGTAATTGGGAAACTGAAGAATTCTGTAGGAGACATTGACTCCTACCTATATATGAGATGCCTCTGATGCAGGGACATCTTGAAGTAATATACAACTCTTGATGACACCTCTTCAACACTTAGTAAATCTGACCTTTCCTTTCATCTGTCATTATGTTGAATCACATGGCCCAGCAAGCAGCTAACACATTGCAACCAAACTTCACAATTGCTGGCTGGGAACATGTGCTCTCTCAACTTGATTAGTGATATTACCAGTGTTTAAACCCATTTCCTGTCACCTTAGAGGATGGAGGTTACTTGACAGGAAGTCATTCTCCTGTCATCCAGCGGGACTGCCAGTGCAACTCTTTAAACTTATTGGTGAGTAGAGGCAGCCAGCTTTACTCTGGTCTGAAACTTTTGCACATGTGGAGGAATGCAGGCATTTAGCATGTCATGGAAGTACCTAGTTTTGATACTAATGGAATGTGTATTTCCTTGAGATTTCTAAGTTCTCAAAGGTTTTGGCAAATGCTGACATGAAAACTGTTTTAGTTAAAAATGAGCTTATTTTGTGCTTAAAGGGTCATTTTGCATTAACTGTGTCTTCAAGTCAATTTTGAAAAATCACCTCTTTGGGAGTGGGCAAAAAAGAAGTCCCAAGAGGCAGCACATTTCCTCTAATAAATTCAAGCAACTTTTTCTTTGTATTGAAGATATTATTTGTCATACATTTTCCTTGTCATAGTGAGCATTCCCAGACCATCATTTAAAACAGATTGGTAATTTGGCCCTTAATTTTGGCACCTGTACATCTTTTAAAGCTCTGGTCTGTGTTTGGAGACTTAACTACTCTGTAAGTTAATACCCTTTTAGGGCCTAAACACCACCATTAACAGCAAATTGGCCTCTCAGGATGCTGGATAGAACCATTTTTTATATTTATTTGTTTAATCTTTATTAGCCAAAGGTTGTCCAACAGCTCTAAGGGAGTGAATTACCCCTGAGGTTTGGAGGCATGTTAAATCTTTCCCTTTAACTTCAGGGTTAGGACCACTGTAAGTACTCTGGGTTGCTTGTAATTGCAACCTCTGTTTCTAGGCAGCCTTGAAATCCCAGCCCTTATAAGTCTTAAATTTTCATAGCTGGAGGAGACCACAGAGATCATCCAGTCAAAACCACTTATTTCACAAGTAAGAAAACTGAAGTCCAAAGGAGGGAAATGATTATTTGGTGCCTATTCTATCTACTCTTCCTCCTCAGTAGGACTAACTCATCCTCTGTTAAAGAGGAAGACTTTTAAAAATCAGAGTCTTCATTCCACATATCTGGGTATGTTTATTTTAGGACAACACCTAAGCATGGTGCCTGTCATGAAGTAGGTATTTTAAAATGTGTATTGAAAACATACATCAAAATGTCTTTAAAGTAACATTCTATTGAAGGAAGAGCATTTTACATTAGGATTCCAGATTCCTACTCCTAACAGTAGCTCATCCAGGCATGATGGATGATTGTTGAGTTGTCAGTATTCTGAAATTGTGCAATTAGTATTCATCTTCATAAAGGTTTTGTGTTTGTTTTGATATATTTGACTAATTCTTGGCTAGTAGGGGTTGAGATGTTTAAAGAATCCTAGATTCTTTCAGTTGGATAGCTTCTTAGAGGTCATCTGTGCCAATCTACTATCCAAGCCTTGCTTGATTTTCCCTTTACAATGAACTTGCCAAATCATTAACCAGGTTTTGCTTAATGTACTTACAAGATCCAGCTTACCATGAGGTGGTCCAATCATCCTTGAACAGACATAGAAAGCAATGCCTTTAAAAAAAAGTTGTTACCTTTAGCAATACCATCCTTTTAAATCTTTGAAAATTTCTTCCCACTGGTGGTAGTTCTGATCTCTAGAATCAGAGGAGTCAAATCTAATTCCTCTTCCATAAGACTGCAATTCATGAGTTGTCTTTTCCCCAACCTTGGTTGGGTATATTGTTAACATTCCTCCTTTTAAGGGAAGATGAAGATTCTAAACAGATTGATTCCATAGTTATTTTCCTTCAGGAGTGTTTTATTCACTTTTCGTAATATTTTGTGCTTACAGATTTTCAAGGTAGTAGCTAATAAACATTTTTTCTTTCCTTCCTAGTCTTTTGGCTTTCCAAAATGATGGTTGCTTTATGTTTTTGTCTGTTACTTTCAGCATTGACAAGTATCAGTTGTGTTCTCTTAAAACAGAGTAAAGAATCTCATTCCTGAAAAAAATCTCACTGAGTAAGCCTCTATTCATCTCCGTATTTCATGCTGATTTAAGAAGGGGTCTCTTTTTTAACTTTGTGTAAGCCTGTATTCAGGGATCATGAAGTGTTTGTTGAGCAAATGAAATAATCTATCAGTGAGAAAACAGCATACTCAGAATTTAGACATCTGGGTTTAGTCTAAACTTTGCCATCAGTCTGTTTGATTTCTTTGAGCAAGTTTCTTCATCTCTCAGAAAGTCAGTGTTCTAATCAACAAAGTAAAAGTGTTGGACTAGCTGGTTGTTTTCCAAACAATGGTCTATAGGTGAATACCAGTCTTTGATGAAGTTTTTAGCAATTTAGAATGAAATGACAGTATAAGCAAAATATGGCAAGTTTTATATTTATTTAATTTTTAAGTTATAGGTTTATGCCCTCCCCACATTTTAGTCATTTCAAAATCTAAACATTGTGAAATAGTGCTAATAATTTATGGTAGTTGGTATTTTATTTTATTTCATTTTAAAGGTTTTATTTATTCATTTGAGAGAGAGAGCACAAATGGGGAGAGGTGCAGAGGGAGAGGGAGAAGCAGACTTGCTGCTGAGCAAAGGAGCCCAAAACGGGGCTGGATCTCAGGACCCCAAGCTCATGACCTGAGCTGAAAGCAGATGCTTAACCAACTGAACCACTCAGGCACCCCACTAGTTGCTTTTTAAAATGTCCTTACTTTGCTAAAGCAAATGACTGTGAGATAATGAGCAATCCTGTTTTGGCGCCCTTAATAATTATTTTTTTTAATTTTTTTAAATTATTTTTTTGAAATGTTACTGGTCTGTGAAATCCATACATCTGTGAATAACTGGCTTAGATGTCCTCTAGATCTCCTTCCAGAGTTAACATTCTATAGTCTGTGAATTGTATTTGGATCAAGATTGAACACAAAACCCCTGTGGAGAACCCAGGTGCTACAGGAACTGAAGTTCGGAATTCTGCAGGAGACTGACTGCGTTGTCCTTGTGGTCCACTGTATATAGTCAGTGCTTAAGGATGGTAGCAAGGATATGTGGTGCCAGGAACCATGCTCTGAGAGGATGTTGAATGCTGGCCTGGTGCTCGAAACCCTTTTAAGATCCTTCAGATTATCTCTAAAAGCTTTTATACTGAAAAACTGGAGATTTTCACAATTCCCCCAACCTTTGAAAAGTTTTTGGTTCACATTTGACAGGGCAACAGAACTTTCAGGTATAAGCTAAGGAAATGGCGTCAGCAGCAATTCTTCTAACATGATGCATGTTTTCAGATACAAGACTGAATTCTATTATGGTAATAAAGGGACCATTTAAGAAAAGCTTATCAGACTGTCCTCAGAATTGCTTCATTCTATTTCCATTCCAGTCCCGAAGCACTGAGTCTGGCTGCTTTAGTATTCAAGCAGACTGACTCAGGAGGCTTTCTGTATCTAATTTTACAGTAGCATATCTCTCGATTATTAACACATTAAAGGCAATATACTTCTAGCATAGAAATCTGATAGTAATTGGCTTTGGGATATTTTATTTAAAAAACATTTTCCAAATGGGGCTCTGAATTGTTAAGTTTCTTTATTCAGGACTAAAGAAAACATTAATTCTGCCAGGAAAATTTGGTCTAGCAGGGCAGTAATATTAGAGTCTTGGAGTTTACCTGTCAATCTTGTATTTTCATGTCCTTTGCCTAGAAACAAGCCTACAAGCTAATTGACTTCTGTTCCTTTCCTCTTGGCCTCTCATTTTTCTGAACATGGAGACTCAAATTAAAACAAAGATAAAATTCCAGGGGAAGCTGGCATTGATCAAGGTTTGGATTAAATTAAATTAAGTGCTTTTTATTGAACTCAGCAGTATTAGTTATTAAAACCAGAAGGCTTTACCCTGGCTAGTGTAAAAAAAAGAAAACAATGACTCATACTAAGGCACAGATTTTAATGGGAAATTAAAGCACTCGTTTTTTTCTGATTCCATTAAAACTTTTGCAGACAAACACATGTAAACAAGATCAGGAGATGGAAAGCAGTGAGGAGTCAGTCTTTCTGGGTCCTTGGTGCTTCTTGGGCTCTAGCTTTCAGCTGCAGGAATTTAGGGAAAAAATATTACCTGGGAAGAAAACCAGAAGCATTGTAAGATTTTCTTCTTTGGAGGACATGTCAGATGAATTGCCGAAGTGCTCCTTTGTTTCTGTAGTGACTTGGAGTTACATATATAGGGATAGGGGAGAGGGCCACAGCATAGTGTACCATAAAGAGCTTTAGCTAGGAAATTAGGCCCCCCCAATCCCAGCTTCAGTTGCATTGCATTATAGGCTGGTCAGCCTTGGGTAAAACACTTCGCCTCCCTGTTCCTGTTTTCTCAGTTGTAAAATAGGGGCTAGATAGGCCCTGCTGTCATTCTGTCATCTATTTCTATGTTTTGTTTTGTGGCATGGGAGACCACATGATCTATAATGAATGCGGTAATTAACCCAGGTGGATCAAGGCCAAGTCTGGTCTGCCAGCTGTTATTATTGTTATTATTATTATTTTAAATTAACTAAAAAGGTGTATACTTTATTCAGATTTCTTTAGTTTTTGCATGGCTTCTTTTTCTGTTCAAAGTAGCATACAGGATACCACATTACATTTAGTCATGAAGTCTTTTTAAGGTTCCTCTTGATTTTGACAGTTTCTCAGAGTTCCCTTTGATTTTTATAACCTTGAAAGTTTTGAGTAGTGCTAGTCAGATATTTTTTAGAATGTATTTCTTTTGGGGGTTGCCTGACATTTTTCTCATGATTATATTGGTGGTACAAGTTTTAGGAAGAAAATCACAGCAGTATGGTACCATTCTCATTGTATCATATCAACCATATGTATTATCAACATGACTTATCACTGTTGATGTCAGCTTGATCACCTGGCTGAGGTAGTGTTTGTCAGATTTTTCCACCATAATATTATTCTTTTCTCCCCTTTTGATACTATACTTCTTGGAAGAAAGTACTTATGCACACACAGCCCATAGTTAAGGAATTGGGGATTTATGAGAACATAGTATTCTTCTGCATGAGAGATTTGCCTCTTTTCTTCCATTTATTTATTTACTCAATCATTTATTAATATCAATATAGATTTAAAAATTTTATTTTATTTTATTCTTTTGGTAATATCCAGTATTACTATATCTGTTTCACTGTTCAAATCATTCTACTTGGTTTCCTTATGCCTCTGACATACTCCATCATTGAGTTTTTGTTGCTATCATCAAGCAGTTCCTTTTGCTACCTGTTTTTTAAATAAGATTTTATTGAGACATAGCCCCATTCATTCTTCTACATGTTCCCTATGACTAATTTGCACTACAAATGCAGAATTAAGTCATTGCTACAAAGGCCATATGGCCTGCAAAGCCTAAAATATTTACTGAATCTTTACAGAAAAATGTTTGCTAACTCTTGGTTTAGATCATTCTCTGTGCTTTCCAGTAATGAATTATAGCTGTAACTTGATGGAATAAAATATCCACGATTTTCAAATTTAACTTTATATCACTTTTGTCATGATCTATACTCTAGATCATAATCTAGAACATGATTGAAGTATAAATTGTCACTGGTACTATCAACAACTCTTTGGTAAATACTCACAGTTTGGATGGTTATGTTCCTTTGGCTATAATTGTTTCCTTGTCCAGGTATCTGACAAGTTGCAAAATGCCTTTTCTGTTAGTAGTTTTTTCAATGATAAGGAAAATGCAAAGATCTGGTCTGTTGTGTTTTTATTCCTTTTACTAACGTGGACTAAAAGAATTCATATAATCAAAGTCTGAGTTAAGTGGCTGTGTATTGATAAATCCCTTGTTGATAGCACTAGGCTTTCCCCATGGAAGCAGATAGGTGGAGAACTTGATGTGAAATGAAGAATATTGGCTAGAATTTTGTATAAAGCCATCAAGCTTAATTCATTGGTAATTTACTCAGATTAGAACCAAAGGTTCCAGTAGTGAAATATGAGTGCATTAGCCCACTTCTCTTAAGTGCTCTCTAAGCCATATGCTTTGACCTATAGTGAGAGAAAATAAAAGTCTCCATAGTGGTTTAATATGTCTAACATCTGGATTTAAACATAAATCTTACTTCAATATGGTTTTCACAGTCCAACATCATCATCTCACCAAATTAGTAAAGTTGTCAATAGAGGGTGATTAGAGAAATGGGGTGATTTATTTCTCTAATATTAAGTGTATTAAATATTAAGTGTATTAAAGTCCCAATGAAGCAACATTAGTGTTATAAATTCAAATTACAGTTCACCCTTGTAATAGCACAGATAAGAGTTGAGTGGACAAGGATAATACTCATATACTTTCTTTGGTGTATTGAGACTGATATCCTACATAATGCCACGCACACAGGGGACAGGATTTGACCCATGGTGTGGCCTGATTCAGATTATAGCGTAGTGGTGCTTTGTAATAGAATTTTACTATAAAAATAAAAATTAAAATAATGGACTGAGAAAGTTAAAGTTCTCTCAGGTACATTAAGCTTAGCACATAATATAAAGTTCTATTTCTTTCTTCTTTCACTGCCAGTCTTTTCAAATATGTTATCTGTCCCCACAGCCTTCACTTTTCAATCTGCAGTCTCATTAGTTCTCTGAAATCTGCCCTTTTTTCTGATAACTTGCCTGAACCAGAACTATTGAAGACCACCATGTGACTCCCTAATTGTCCAATGCAATTATCTTTTCTCAGCCTTAGTTTGTTTGATTTGCATGCAACATATGATACTGTTTTGCACCTCTGGGGTGTGTGGGTGTGTGTTTAAATTTACTTCTTAGTCCTTAGGCTTTGTCACTATGAAATTTTCTTCAGTGACTTTGTTTCTTGCTTTGACTCCACCTCTATGCAAATGATGGTCAAATCTAAATCTGAAGTTTGATCTCTCTCCTGGGTAAACATTTTCCCAGTGGTGTCTTGAAGTCTCAGATTTGGTGTATTAACCTGTCATTTTTCTTTCTTAAATTTGGTTCCTTCTCCTAAATTACCTATTTCTACTAGAAACATTTCTAGTAGAACTAGAGTAATTTATTTTTACTAAAATTTCTAATTTCTGCTACTAATAACATTACCATTCACGGTTATCTAGGCCTTACCTTAGACTGACATTTGATACACCTTTTCTCTTATTTTCTCTTATTTTCCATAGCAGTAAGTTAACAAGATCTCATGACTTTTTCCTTGCACTGCCTTTTATCCCCCTTCTGTCTTTCTATAAATATTTACTGAATACTGTCCACCCTGTGCCAGGAGTTTTCATATTTCTCTTCCTTTCCCTCCTATCTTAGTTTACCACTCCACATCTGCAATATTACAGTGATTACCTAAGATTGACTTCTCTGCTTTATTCTTTCTCCATCTATCATACCCAATGCCAGATAACATTTCTTAAAAGTGGAGTTCATAATGTCATTCAAAGAACTGTAGTGGCTCCTCATTATGAAGAGAATTAAACTTATGAAGAGAGTTAAACTCTTAAGATTTATGATAGAATTCTTCCATGATTTGGCCCAGACTTGTCTTTGGAGAGTCAGTGCCCTTCTTTTCTATATAATCCTCTTTTTTTAAAGCAAGTTGCTTCTTAACCCACTAAACTTACCTTTTGTTTGGGCTTTTCATGGCAGTCAGAGTCTGCTTACCTAAAATGCCCTCCCCCTTCCATTCCTCAGTGAAATCTGTACATCTTTCAAATCCCAGCTCACATTTCATATCCAATGAGATTACATCAGTACAGAGTGGCAGCATGAAAGGCAGTATAATATACAGATGGAGAACCAAGATATTTGAACACAGAGGATTTACCTCATCAGGTGACTTTGGACAAATCACTTTACATGCCCAACCTTCCTTTCCTTATCTATAAAATTTAGGATATACTGTTACCTTTACAAGGATGTTGAGAGGTTTGAAGAAAGACATATGCTGACTCTCCAGGCATAGTATCTGGCATCTAATCATTGCCCACAAATGTTTGTTGCAGCTGAATCTCCAAAGCCAAATTGCGATAGCATTGTTCTCATGAATCATTTTTCCTTCTGTGTATTTACTGACCACTATGGTGAGTTATTTCTTTGTGATCTCTCCTCTCTCTTTCCTCTTGCCCCTTCCCCCCATCTACCACCTAGTGGAGTCCTAGTCCTTTGGGCATAGCTTGAGAGCAGTGAATATTAACATATATTATTTTACCTAATGGCACAGAATTTAACTATAACCATCTCTCTCCTTTTCCAACAACCTCAGTGATCCCCAAACACTACCCCCCACACATACACCCATAATACTCAGATCCAAGCAGTAATAGATAAATCTAATTCCAGCCTCAGCTAAAATTCTATCTTTGATCTGCCTTGCCCTTTGGGTAAAGTGGAAGAAGGAAAGGACTTGTCCTTTGATAATGATGAGTGAATTTACAAGGTTGGAGTCTCTTTTCTATCCTGTGGTATCCAGGAGGTGTCACTACAACCTTATATGCATTGTGAAAGGGTAGAATGTACCTTTTGTGGGAGAGAAATGTATTGTAAGATGGAACTCTGGGCACTGGGTTATGTTCAACTGGTCTTTCAAATAATGAGTGCATGATTATCAAGAGGGAAGTTTGAAATTCAAGGCACACATCCTTTTGTAATCCTGAAAAGTGATGGGGAGTTGCTAGAAGGATGAGTGGTTTGGTTCAGTTGTTGTATATGGAAAAAATGATTTGAGGTCTAGCATCCAGAACAATTTGGAGTTAAATGGAGGATCTATGTTTCCAGGGAGCTGAGGGCAAGGTGTGATGACTATTTATAGACTTGTTCCTACCCTTCTTACAAGAAGATTTCATGGGCACTGTACTGGCCAATAGCACTGAAGAGGTCTGTGATTGAGCTCAATGAAAACTAACTGAGCTTCCCATCAGGTAGATACTTGAAGGTTATCACAGGGGGAAGAAAAACACTCAAAATTTTCTCCTTTAATTTGGCAAAACAAAAGTTTTCCAAGAGTTCTAAAAGGAGAGTGAGTCTGTGGATGGCATTGTGATTGTCTTTACTCTTGTCACTCACATCACTGCGTTCTCTGTTCTCTTTGCTTGTCATGAAATACATTGAACTAAGTGTTGGTTTGACCTTATGACGTCGGGATAAAGACTTTGTAAAATTTTTGCACAGCTAAGCTCATGTGCAGTATTATACCTGGAAAGGAGACCTCAGCATGGAATGGTTGGGGCATGGCTGGTGGGAATGTTTTTTCCTGTTGTGTTAGAAATAAACCAGTGCTCCTGATGGAAGGAAAAGGTACCGTGCTGTGGGACGTGCCCTCTGCAAGATGAGGCTCTGACCACTAATGACACTTGTGCTTTTCATTACAATGGAGGTGTTAACCACATCGTGCTGGCTGTGCTCCAGCCCAAGTCAGTGCAGTCTCCTGCTTCTGCAGCCTTCCTAGTCTTCACCTCAGTTGGCTGTAGAATTCTTTGCTTCCTGTCCTAAACTTTTGTGAGGTGTCATGGCTGTTAAACAGCTGCCATGTTGCAGGCCAGATGTCGCTGCACTTTAGTCTGCATGAAATGTTCCTCCTATAAAATATTAGATAGTTTAAAAATCTGTTTTGAAGGTTTGTAAAACACTTAGGATTCCTTCAGATAAGAGGGCTATTTGTATATTCTTAACTTGTGTGTGAAAAATGTGCCAAAGTATAAAATACAAAGGGTGGAAATACTGTAGTTCCCTGTCTTCTGATTGTGAAGATAAGTTGCCAGTTATTCTGAGGGGGAACAAGTGGATATGATCCAATTAGAGTTTCATAAATGTATAACAGGATTTGTAATCAAAGGCCTTTAAACTGCAGTTGCATTGATTTTGGAGTAGGAAGAGTCTGTTTGAAGTGGGGACTTTAGGAACAAGAACAGAAAGAAGGAATAGTGCATACTTAAGTTATTTTAAAAACTTGTTTAATTGAGGCATAACTTACATAGAATGAAGTACAGAGATTTTATATGTACAGTTTTACCAGTTCCCACAAATGTATACCCTTGTGTAGCCCCATCCCTATCAGCACCCAGTATATTTCTGTCACCTCCAAAAAGCTTCCTTATGCCTTTTCAGTCTATGCTTATCCTGCCCCACCTTCAAATAACCACGGGTCTGATTTCTATCACCACAGATTGAATCTGACTATTCTAGGACTTCATACCAATAGAATTATGCAGCATCTACTTTTTTGTGTCTGGCTTCTTTCACAACGTTTTTGAGATTTATTCATTTTTTTTTTATTAGTAATTTCCTCCTTTTTGTTGCTGAGTACTATTCCATTATGTGAATATACCACAGCTTGTTTATCCATTATCCTGTTGATGGACATCTGGATTATTTCCAGTCTTTGGCTATGATGAGTAAAGTTAATATGAACATTCTTGTGTTAGACATACATTTTTGTTTTTCTCATATAAATATCTGGGAGTGGAATTGCTGATTCATAGGGTAGGTAGATGTATGTTTAATGTTTTCACTATTTTTCAAAGTGGTTCTACCACTTTACACTCCCACCAACAATATACAAAAGCTTGTCTTATATCCTCTCCAACATTAATTCTTTCTCATTTTACCATTTCTAGTGAGTATGGAGCAATATCATTTTTTCCAGCTTTTTATTTTCAAATAATTTTGGATTTACAGAAGTTCTGAAATGTATGCAAGTTTGGATTTGAAGTTTCTTATAGACTCTTCACCTAGATTCCCTTAATATTAATATCTTACACACCCTGGTACATTGATCAAAATAAGAGTTTAGCATGTAATAATACTATTAACCAATTTACAGTTTTTATTTTTATTTTCTTAGTTTTCCACTAATGTCTTTTTTTTTTTTTGTTCCAGGATCCAATCTAGGATACACGATTGCAATTACTCTTAGTATAGTTTTAATATGTACTTTTCTGGTGACCAGCGATGATCAATTTTTCATTAGTCATTTGTAGGTTTTATTTTGTAAATTGTCAAAGTGTCTTGCCTATTTTGGGGGGGAGGGGAATTATTTGCCTTTTAATCTCTGAGTTTAAGAGCTTTTTATTTGCTCTGGATATGGGTCCATTGTTAGATATGTGTTGTGAATATTTTTTTTTTCAGTCTGTGGCTTGTCTATTTTCTTTATGATGTCTTTTGATGAGTAGAACTGAATACTTACCTTAAATAGAAGTGTAACAAAGTTTCCATGGATCAGGAAGAGGACCCAGATTTAATCATTTAAAAATTAATCTGAAAAAAAATTAATCTGAAAAGAAGAACAATACAATGATTTCTTCAAAGAGGTGGGTTGAACTAAGTTTGTCCAGGCATTGAAATATAAACTTGAAAGGGGATATATCAGAAATGGGACTAATAATAATAAGCAATAGTAATTACTAATACTTGCCCAGGTGCATACTATATAATATACCCTTTCAGCACTATTTTATTATATTCTCACAATAATCTTAAGAGGTAGGATTATTAATCTCCACAGTTAACAGTGGGGAACCCAAGGTTTAAAGAAGTTAAAAAAATTGTTCATATTACAACTAGAAAATGATGAATTCAGGGTTTTAATCCAAACAGCCTGACTTCAGAGCCTGCAGGCTTAATTTCTGCAACATTCTGACAGAAAGAAAGAAGATCAGTTAACATCAGTCTATGTGGTTATAAACATGGAAATCAAGAACTATGGAATATTGTTTCCTGATGTCATAGCTGTGACAAAAGGTGCATATTGATAACTTTCTAGAAAACACTATTTTATTCTTGGGTAAAACAGGTGCCCTTCTACCTATAGCACCATGTGGTCACCATACTTCAAAATGATGGAATCAGAAAAATCAACTAAAATAATAGAGTAAGAGGAGGAGGTAGTAGTGATTTGTATATTCAGGGACAAATATACAGGGCATGTCTTTGAAAAGTGAATAAATCTTTCTCAGAATCCCCACAGTAGAATCCATTTTTATCTCAATAGCTATTCCCAAACCAGTCACTAATGAAAAAATTAGAATTACTGTGATTACCTTAAAGTAATCAAGATCCACTTACCTAATGTTGGAAAGAAATCAGTTTCTCCTCAAGTATAGCTGCCTGTTCCTGAACAAAACTGAAGCCCTTTTATAAAGGAAGAACTGATACATGAAGCTGAGAGAAAACATGATGAAAATGTCGAAGTACCCAGAGTATGGACAAAAGGAGTATGGTTCTTGTCACTGGATCCCAGGACTGTAGCATTAGAGGACTGTCATTAAAATTTCTTTTGTTGATGGAAACATGAGTATAATAAAAGGAAGGACTCTTTTATATAACTTATGGAACTTATTAACTGAAGAGGTAGTAAGGAGTAAAAATAGAAATACATTCTGAGGAAAGGTTGAAAGGTTTAATGAATGGCAATTCTATGAGTTATTTAGGGGAGATAGCCTATGACAGGGAGGGAACAGGGATATTCCTAAGCTTTGAAGCTGATGTCCAAGAAGACAACTGTGTTCAATTTTAACAACTCTCACTGTAAAACTTTAGGACATTTTATATGTCTGAACAAGTTGTCGTTTCCAGAATATGACATTGTATTTTTATGTTATTGTATATGCAGCTATCTCTGGCTCTCTTCTTCCTTTAAGACTCAGCTCAAAAGGTACATCTTCTATGAAGCCTTACTCAACATTTCCAGGCAGTTAGTCTCTGCTCTGTGTTCCTTGTAATTTCTACTGTTTTTCTATTTTAGCACACAATTTCAGCATTTAGTTTTAAAGCCTGAATTGTCACTGGTAAATAACTGTATGGCAAGTCTTGAATTCAGGAGAGATCAAAGAGGGGACAAGAATGTACAGTTCTCCTGTATACTCAGAACTAGAAAACTGGATATTGGTTAACTATAGTGATTCCTACTACAACTGTTATTCCTGTTGTGAACTAAAGCTCAGAGAAGTTAAGTAATTTGTCTGAAGGTAAAACAGCTATAAAGAAGTATGGCCAGGATTTTAACCAGTACAATATGAAGACATTTTGACTCCTGTATCATATTTTAATTTACTTTACACTTGATTGTCATTGAGAATATCTGTAAGGAAGAGGGATGTTATTCTCCTTTAGCACTTTGGCCCTCATTTACAGGCATCATTCTACTCTTCTTTGTATGTCATTTCTTGCATAATAGGTTTCTCAACTGCAAGGCTTTTCATTATTTCTTTCACGGATATAATACACTGTTTTGCCATATTAGGTGCTCATTGAAAATTGAATTAATTGAATTGTATCTTACTGTCTTCAGTGATTCAACACAAAGCTGAGCTGTGGCCTGAAAATAAAACCTTCATTGCTTCAGCTTCCCCTTAGATCTCCCCATTAAATGATTGGCAGCAACATAATCTCATGCTTGTGTTCTGGAATACATTAACATTTTCTATTTTAAAATGTCTTATTTTGGCCCTTCTAGAGAGTTATTACTAAAGAAGTTGTATTTTAAAGAAAGAAACCAGTTACTATGAAGAAACAACTACTTAAATTACAGAATTGTTCTAAGAAGACAGAAAGCAAAAGGAGAAAGGGACTATTCTAGTTCTCCAAAGCCCATGGGAACAATAAAATACTTTAAATAGTAAAATAAATTTTTGTCATTTTCACATTTATTTTTAAAAAGTAACTTTGCTTTGCATATGAGTTTATCCTGTATTTAGGAATATTCACTAACATATTGTCTCTGAGGAAGTTAAAATCTGGTTGGAGAGATAAGATAAAGTTAAAAGAAGTGGCTGATAAAAGATGCAATTGCTTTATTTATATGTGAGTGGAAAGGAGGCAGTGCTATATGCTTTTAGAGGAATATTTGTAGAACTGATGAAATGACAGAGGTGGTTGAAACCTGGAGTGGTTAGGGAGAGTTTTGGAGAGAGTGCATTTGTCTGGGTATAGCCTGCTTCAGGATTGCCCTGAAACAGTTTTATGTGGCTAGAGAAAAGCATTCAATCTCACTAACTAAACATTTAATTTCTCACTAACTAAACTTTAATTCCATGACTTTCAATGACTTGAAGTAGGCCTTGGTGATTTTCAACAATCTTACTGTTTTTCTTGTCTATTCGCTCTCCTATTCTCCTCACTTTCTCTTCTCTCCTTGAAACCTAGAACACCACACCCCTCCACCCACCCATCTTTTACTTTCATTGGCATGCAAACATGGATCCTTTAAGCCTAAATCAGACCATTCAACTCTTCTGCTCAAAATTTCCCATTGGCTTCTTATGTCTCTCAGATTAAAGCCACAGTTCTTACAGTGGCCTACAGGGTTCTGTGGTCTGCCATCCACCTTTCACCCCAGCTCCCACTGGTTGCCCCCTCTCTGACCTTTCTCCTACTCTCCCATTTGTTACCATCACTGGCCTCTGCTCTTCCTTGAAAATACAGAATATGCTCTTATGTAAAGGCTTTTGCATTAGTTCTTTTCCTACTTGCAAACTTCTTTCCTCAGGTGACTGTGGGCTTGTCTCTTACTTCCTTTCAGTCTTTGTTCAAACGCCAGAGAGACTTTTCCTAGCCACCTACATAGAATACCAATCCCCACTCTGACCTCAACATTCTGTCACTCCCTTCCTCTGCCTTATTTCTCTCTATAGTTTTTATTTCTTTGTTTATACCCTTAGTGCCTACCATTTTCCATTTGAATGTAAGAGACTATGTTTTGCTCCATGTTGTATTCTCAGAGCCTACATGGTGTAGACACTAAATTTGAATGAATAAATGAATGAACTAGAGGTTTGAAAAATGGGTACATGTTTGATAAATAAAGGCTAGGAAAGTCATTCCATGTTAGGGAAATGGTATGAGGAAAAAAATTGAGATGCAGATATGAATGATTAAAAGAGACTGTTGAGATAGTTGTAGACCAGTATGACTGGGCATCCATCGGGTTTGAGTTGGGAAATGGTAGGACAACACTTAGAAAGTTATGTGAGGGTATATTGTGAAAAGTTCTGAAGAACAAGCTAAGGTGTTTTATTTGTATGTGTAGATACTATAAAGTGGTTGCAGGTTTTAGAAGAATGGAATATCTTTCCTTCCACCAGAGCAGAATCCATTAGGCACATCCCATGGAAGTTTATGATATCTCTAGTGTTCCTATTGATAGACCCTCTGAAGCTTGCTTTATTTTGGAATATAGATGAACAGATTTTAATTAAGTTTTGAGCTGAAAGACACATTTAACATGTTGTCTAAACTGTTAACTACCATGGTGCTATAAGTGCTTTCATGGCAAGAACTATTGTTTAGCACATTATCTGGCATCTATAGGAGCCAGTAAATATTGGTTATAGGAATACTGTTTGAGTGGAAACAAGTCTCAAATAATTTGAGTGGCTGACCTCAGGGGCACCCAACAGAGTGGTTCCCAACAGTTTGGCAACTGTCCTTCATGGTTTCTTCATAAGCAAGTCAAGTGATTAGCCCATAATCCAGACTCTAGACTTAGAATTTTCCCCTCTTAAATGATTAACTATTAAAATATAACAGTATTTGGTATATTAGAGGTAAATAACTAAGTGAAACATTTTTGATTAAAATGGAATGGAATAGAACTGTAACTACAAATTACCTATTCCTAATTGATTTTTTATTAGGATTATAATCTTAATCTGGAATGCATAGTGAACTTTCTTTACCATAACATTATATTGACCTTTGGTTGGTTGTTTTTTTTCAACTCTGACTTTAGAAAGTCACATTTGTTTTTAGGTGCTGAAAAGCTCTTCCCTCCAATTCTTTACTTTCTTTTGTATCTTTTTTTTTTTTTTTTAAAGATTTTATTTATTTGACAGAGAGAAATACAGCCAGAGAGGGAACACAGGCAGGGGGAGTGAGAGAGGGAGAAGCAGGCCTCCCGCCGAGCAGGGAGCCAGATATGGGGCTCGATCCCAGGTCTCCGGGATCATGACCTGAGCCGAAGGCAGTCGCTTAACCAACTGAGCCACTCAGGCCCCATCTTTTGTATCTTTTTTTCAAGAACATTTATTTCCTTTACTTTTAGATATCAGGTGTGCAGTGACTTTACTGTAAAAATTCCTTGACCCAGGAATTATGTGGCTGTAAGTGTGTGTTATAAGTGTTGGGAATCTATTGAGTTCATTGAGAAAATTTCTCCATAGGGCAGCCCCCAGATTCCAGCTATTTCATCTGTTTTTGTTGACATTTTCTAATTAACTTAAACATCTTGTAACTTGGCAACTTTATATCCATCTCTCCTCATTGCCCTGGATTCCTTATATGACAACATTTTTTTTTTTTGTATGTGTAGTCTACATCATTTGAGAGATTTAGTGATACTATTCAGATCAGTAGGCATTTTTTAAAATCATAGATGACTTTTTATCTCTTTTATCTCTTAGATGACCTTTTAGCTTTGAATTTCTGATGGAGGCTCAACATATTTCCTCTAAAAATATTTTGAAACATATTGATCAAGATGAAACAAAACCTAATTTTTGAGGCAGGGAAAGGACAGAAGAGGGATTTTCTTACAGTTTTAATTTTGAAGCAGTGATTTAAGATTAGTACTGAGTTAATGATGCCAGTAAGAAAGGTGTTGTTTAATCTGGAAGTCAGGTATTAGTTAAGGAGATATTAAGGAAAATAGGAAAGAATGTATGAATACAAGGATAAGATTGATTTTTTTAAAAGAATACTAAGGGAAAAGTGATAGCTGCAGACATAAGGCATTCAGTAGGGCAAACTGGTTTTAGATGTATTGGCAGGAGGGGGGAATGGTGTAGGGGTAGAAAGAGTAATCAGGCAGGTGACAATATTGGGCAAGAAGTAGATGTCAGTATTAGAAATGGAGTTTTAAACTTCCAGTAGTCTAGAGTTTGGAACTCCTCATGGAACCAGAGTAAGAGGGAAGAGGAAGAATGAACATTTCTTGAACCCATCAGTGAATTGAATACTATAATGACCTTTCATAAATATTATTTCAAAGACTCTCACACTAACCCTGTGAAGGTATAAGCCTCATTTTTCAGATGAGGGTATTAAAGGGCTTGCTAGCATATGGTAAAACCAGAGTTAAACTGACTATTTTGTTTTCCAAGTTCATGTTCTTCCCATTTATTTCACTTTGATTCAGACATCAGGGAGGAGGAAAACTGGAAAGGGACTTTGGGGACAGGGATTAAGAACTACAAAAGGAAAATGTTTTGGGAATGAAAGAGCCGATTGGAGAGCATGAAAAAGTTAAGTTGTCAAGAAAACAGGGAGTAGCTTAGACAGTGTGAGAATCTGATTATTTGACTAGTAATATTTTATTTAAACCAGGTTATATAAATGTGTATTTGACTCTACATGAGATGTCTGGTGCCTGGTATGCTTGACTTTTTCTCTCAATATTTCATATACTCAATACATTGGAATGTTGCCACCTAAAATAAACATATTGTCTTCTCTGGCTAATGATTTCTCAAGGGATAGCTACTGAAATTGCCAGAATTGGGAAAGGGTCTGATTATAAATATCCCATCATACTCCAAATTAGCAGTCAAACCACAGCAGGGATTGAGCCATAAAGGGAAAACATTTTGACTTGTAAGCCCAAATATGAGTTCCTAGACAAAAATATTTTCTTCACTATTTATTTAATACTAAATGTTGGGCTATACAATATTAGATTCAGCCATATTCCATATTTCATCATTTTGACAACAGGAATACAAAATAATAAAAGCAATAGTTTATTGACATTACTAACTCTCTATGATGTGCTAAATGCTTACCATTGATTATCTCACTTAATTCTTCAAGCTAACTGTATGATACTATTTCCTCTTTTTAGAGATGAAGCTAAGAAATGTTGAGTTGTTCATAGACATATAGGTTGGAAGGTAGTAGGTATTTGTATGGAAGATCTCTCTGACTATAAATGCCCTGCTTTTCAGTATGGTGGGTTTATTTCTTATGGAGAAGCAGTAAAGTGAAGACACTTGTAGTAATAATTACACAGACAGATAACACATTCCATTTTAATTAAGCCATGAAAAATGGATATCTTGCCTTTTTCTTCAAGTTTAGAGTGACTTTCTTTATTCTGAAGTCAATCCAGTGTGGCTTTCCCTTTTTTTCTTTGCCTTATAAATTCCTTCTGTAGACATTTCTCCTTTTGTTGCTTAAATATTTTTACAGAAAATAGAGACGATGTTTGAAAGAGCATTTCAGTAAGAAAGGATTTCTTTTCTATTTGCTGTTTCTTTTTAAATGAACTACTTTAGTGGTTATGTTGTACTAGTTGAAAAGGGTGTAACATCTTCCTGTCCGTAGGTAATGTGATTTACCTGCATAATGTGATTGCAAATTTCTTTGGCTTTCAGTCTCACAACAATGCTGCCTTCTTTTTAATTGGCCATCAGGTCATGAGTCCACAAAAGTAGCTGCTTTTCCATCTTTTTCATAGCTTTACCACACATAGAGATTATTTTACCTCTGTTTGGAGTGTCCCTTTTTTCTGGAGGTACTCCGTTACTGATTCATTGTCACTGAATTCAAGGCAAATGGCACTAGAACTCGCATCTGAAGGAAGATATCTACTACACATATTTTCTCTGAAAGGCATATCAAGTGTTCCTGTACTTGGGAACCCTAGAGAGCATGTCAGCACTATGCTTGGGACTATTATAAATGGAAAATCACCAACAAAAGGCAAAAAAATGTGAAAAATGTAGCATAAAATGGGCTAGGAAAAGGTTTAAAAACCAAAGCCAGAAGATATCACCTTGTTTGGCCTCAGTTGAGAACATGTGAATTGGACATCAGTTTTTTTGGTCATTTTACACATGTCTACGGAGATCAAGAGAGTAGCTCCATGAGTATCAACTTTAGAGTTACAAATACATTTTTTAGCAAGTGAACAAATTTGCATGTACAGAATCAGCAAAAATAAGGATCAGTTGTAATTTGATTTATTAAAACCACAGTTTTTTATGCATTGCAATTTTTAGGACTTTTAAAATACCTTGAATAGATTAGGAAGAACAAGTTAACATTCTTAAAAGTTACTGTGTACCTGATTACTGTCCATTTCTCATAGTAGTCTTATAAAGGAAAACTTTGAATTTATTATCAGGTTTCTGTTAGACAAACAGAAGCTGAAGTAAATAAAGTGATTATTCTCAAATCACAGAACAAACCACTGGCGAGTCCAAATGCAGCTGTGCGAAAAACAGCATCAGATTGCCAGCTTATTTTTGCTACTTTTGTTGGTAGGACCCAACACCTCTTTTTTGTTTGTTTTTTGAGGGCCTGCTGATGGAAGATGACTTCTTTGAGACTGTATAGTTTTTCCTTTATCTTTTATGCTGCTCAAAGTTACATGTTTGTTTAGAAAATATTTATTGAAGGCTTTATCTAACAACATTTTCAATTTTTAACATTCATGTAATAGGTATGATATAGTGGTTAAAACCTCAGGCTTTAAAATTAAGCCTGGCCAAATGCTGGTCCTGTCTTTTACTAGCTGCGTAGGTTGGAACATGATCATTATTGTCCCTAAATCTGTTTCTCTATTTGTAAAACTGGTGAAGTAATAGTATATTATATCATATATCCTATAAATATATGAAATATATGTTTACAAATATAAAAATTTAAGAAATATGTATTTCACATATATTATAAATGATTAATATATAATTTATTCGGATGAGTAATTTGTATGTTGTGAGAGTTAAATGAGATAATTTGTATAAAATCATAGCACAACAGCATGAGGAATGTGATCAATAATATTATGATAGTGATGTATGTGGACAGATGTTAGCTACACTTGTGGTGAACATAGTATAATGTATAACTCATGATTCACTATGTTGTACACCTAAAATTAATGTAACCTTGTGTGTCAACTATACTCAAAAAGAAATTTTTTTAAATGCCTAGCATAATGCTAGGTGCATATAAGCATTTTATACAACATATATAATATCATTACAAAAAACCTATTTTTAATGAGAACACAACAGTTCTCTAAGGCAGACAGTATTTATCTCACCTCTGCTATTTATTATATGTTCTATAATGAAATCTCAGAGAAGTTAGGTGCCTTACTTTCCAGGCTCTATCACCTTTAAGTTGGGTTAGCCGTCCCTCCTGTGAATTTACGATGAATCCTGTTCTTACACTGCTAAAGTATTAATTATAAGATAATACAGTAAGTCATTAAAAATGACATGTGGGCAGAGATTATGTTTGTTGCCTTCTTAGTTGACCTCTGATTGCCCAGCTCACTGCCTAGCACAATTGTAGGTCTCCAGTGTATGATTATTGAATGAACAGATTAATGCCAAGATCACAATTTTTATGTAGTAAAGCATTCCCATCCCTCCTGTTTTCCATTTCTATTCTTATTTCCAAATATTATTGCCATTATACTCATGCTTCTTAGGTTCAACATTAAATTGAAGGAGTGAAGGCTATAGAGATACAACACTCTTCCTATTCCAGGCATGTGTAGTTTATTACAGATAGCAGATGGATAATGTAGTAGTTTCCTGTGACTCCAATAGCAAATTACCACAAACAATAGAAATTTATTCTCTCATAGTTCTGTCGGTGAGAAGTTCAAAATCAGAGTGTTGTTAAGGGCCTGCTTCATTTGAAGTCTCTTCAGGAGGCTCCATTCCTTGCCTCTTCAAACTTCTGTGGTTCTGGGCATCCCTTGGCTTATGGGTCCATCTTTCCAATCTCTGCCTCTGTAGTTACATTGCCTTCTCCTTTTTTTATCTGTTCCCTGTGTGTCTCTTATAAGGAGTTAGGACCCCAGATACTCCAGGATGATCTTATCTCTATTCTTTAAGTTAATTCATACTGTAAGCATCCCTTTTTAAAATTAAGGTGATATTAATAAGTTCCATGGATTTAACATGAATATTTTTGAGGGGGCCGTTTTTTAGTCTACCACAGATAGCAACCGTGGCCAAGTCCATTTTTATGATGGTACAAACAGTTCCTCACTTCAGGTGTGAGGAATGATTATGTTGCCAACCATAAATAGAGAGATGGCAGTATGTATAAAACACAGCTCAGCCATACTTAAGGACTGTCTTTTTGAAGTATATTAAATTCTGAATATCTTTGCAGCCACTCCATGCTAAATTCTTATTGAGAAATTTAATATGCATTCAACCGTCCTTCCCCCTCCAACCCCCAACAGGAAAGCTAATGGAATGCAGGTTCTTTATTTTAAATCACTTGGCTATAAGTCCCTCACTGTACCCTATCATTTCTAGTTATGTGACCTTGGGTAAGTCTTATCTGTAAAATAGGAATTATAATAGTACAGACATCATTGGGTTATTGTAAGGATTAAATGAATTAATACATGTAAACGATTTAAAACAATGCCTGAGTAGTAAGTAATTAGTTAATGTATATTATTAGCTATTGTTGTACTCACCTTTGTTGGGGATACAGGAGAAATATAGGACTTGATCCCTTTTCTTGAGGGAAATACAGAAATTGCATTTAGGGAAAAATCTGGAAAATAAAGGACTAAGGTAGTTGAGTTCTGGTTGAGGGATGAGAGACCAAAATCAAGAGGTCTGTCTTGAAGTTGTTAATGGTAAATCACGTGTGAGATAAGGGGGCCTGAACTGAAGCTGTAGGACAGAGTAGAAGTGTTGGGTAAGGAAGATTTTTAAAGAACTGTGGACCAGCATTTGGAAACTTTATTCTACTGTGTTATGGAGGATAAACAATTTTTTCTTAGTTTCACTCTCTTTCTAAAACCGGCATTGATTAGACTTTTTCTCTAAAGTAAGTTAAGATTCATTCCATCTTTTCACTACATCTGTATCTTTGGGGTAAATGCCCAGTAGTGCAATTGCAGGGTTATAGGGTAGCTCTATTTTTAATTTTTTAAGGAATCTCCACACTGTTTTCCAAAGCGGCTGCACCAGCTTGCATTCCCACTAACAGTGTAAAAGAGTTCCCCTTTCTCCGCAGCCTCTCCAACACTTGTTTCCTGACTTGTTAATTTTGGCCATTCTGACTGGTGTAAGGTGGTATCTCAGTGTGGTTTTGATTTGAATTTTCCTGATAGCTAGTGACGCTGAACATGTTTTCATGTGTCTGTTAGCCATTTGTATATCTGCTATGGAGAAGTGAAGATGTGGTACATATATACAATGGAATACTATGCCTCCATCACAAAGGATGAATATCCAACTTTTGTAGCAACATGGACTGGATTGGAAGAGATTATGCTGAATGAAATAAGCCAAGTAGAGAAAGTTAAGTATCACATGGTTTCACTTACTTGCGGTGCATAAGGGGTAACCTAGAGGACAGTAGGAGAAGGAAAGTAAATGGGAAGTAGGGTAATCCAGGGAGAGAAACGAAACAACAGAGACTTTGGACACAGAAACAAACTGAGGGACTTGGAGGGAGGAGGGTGGGGGGATAGGAGAGCCTGGTGGTGGGTACTGAGGGCACCTATTGCATGGAGCACTGGGTGTGGGGAATGGGGAATGAATCTTGGAACACTGGGAAAAAAAAAAAAAAGATTTGTTCCAGAGCTCAGGTGTTGTGAATCTGAACTCTTCTAAGTTTTTAAGAAATCCCAGAGGTCCAACAGTTTGTTCAGGTGAATGGAATGTTGGAAGACCAACCTAGTTCCAGCCTCTACTGTTGCCTGAATTATTCTCTGCTGAATAATCTATCCTTATTCTCACTCACTCCTGTTCTTACAGTTCTTGTAAACACATGGGCTCGATGTCTCTATATGAAAGAAGACTTCCTGAATTAATTACATATGCTTACATTTTTCTTTAAATACTTATTCTCCTTCCAGTCCCTACCTCTGATAGAAATAACAGAGAAAGAACCAGGAAGAAGGAAGAGCAAAAGTTTTGTGAAAAGAGGTGGCTGTTGTTTCTTTTCTTTGAATAATTAGTATGATCTCACAGTAGATTTTTACTTTTTAATTATGCAGCTGAGTACAACTGAGTCAGCAGATATAGCAACTTTATAATCTCAGCAACTGTTGCATTTTCTCTGTCAAATCTAATCAATTTCATGATAAGGAGTCACCCAAACACATGTGAAACAGGAATCCACTTAGGAAATAAAGTTAAAGATAAAATTAAAACCAAATTAGAAGAACAGTCTTACTTTATTTTCTTAATTCAGCATTCATGTAGTTGTTATTCATTTAAGGAGATAAATCTAACATTTCATATGCTCTGTGGAACACCAGAATAACAGAACTAATAATATTAAGCTTTCCCACTACTAAAGGTTTGATGTTATCTTTCTTCAGCATCAGTTCCCAGCTTCCAAAATAGTATATCTCCAGTCATCTTCAGTTAGTGGTGGTAGCAGGAAAGAGTAAAAATTAAGTAGGCAGTAAGGTTTTCATTTACTTTATAAAGAATGTGTTTTTGCAAACCTAAAGAAATCCAAAGGGGATTTCCCCCTTACTTGCCATTTTGACTTACAAAAGGTTTCATGGGAACACTGTACTTTCAGCTAGCAGGGGAAACCTGTATGTTATTTGGCACTACAAATTATTCTCTTTGCTCACTCAAGTTCCCTGTATTTTGAACTTCTCTTTTGTCACTGTGTATGTGTGTGGTGGTGTTGGTAGTGGGAATATGGTGCATGATGAGGATGAGTATAGTTTTTTAATTAAAGGAATTACTTTACTTTTGTCCATTTTACTCATATAGACAATTTGCAAAATACAGACAAGTAGAAAAAAGCAATTTGCAAAATACAGACAAGTTAAAATGTTATCCAAACATACTTTTGGAAAATTCCAATGACGAACATGAGCATATTAGCCAAGTGAATAAAAGTATATACTCTCGTTCTTATGAGTTGTTCACATTTAATAAAGAAAAATTGGGAGTTGCCCTTTGTTTAATTAAGATGTGATCATCATATATTAATTATATATGACCATCTAGTTTAGAAGTACTGTTTACGTAGCAGATGCTGTTTTAAGTTTTGTGGGCCTGGATATTTTACTTTGGAGACAGCATCTTCATTATATGTGAGAAGTTACCTTCAGATACAAAGGTGTTTGTGGGCAGGAAATTCTTTGAACATTCTTAAATAGAGCTATATTGGAGGAATACTCTGAAATGAGTGAATCAGCTTGGCACTTTTACTTCACTAGCAGCTTTTTCTGAAAGATGTTTCTTGTGCCAAAGTTGTGACTTGTAATTAATCAGACAGAAGATTGCTTATTTTTTCAGGTAATTTTGCCATACTGGTAATCATGTTTATATAGCTCAAACAGAGAATGCAAACACTGTCATTTTTGTGTTACTACTTTGTTGAGGGCTTCTTGGTAAGGGTTACCACAACCTCTGATTGATGGAAGGTATGATTAACCGTAAATTTATTAGTTCATTAGTGTAGTTTATTATTGTTCCCACTTGATTTATGCAAATCATTGCAAAATTGGATTGTATAGTGGAAGCCACTGCAGCCCTTATAAGCAAAACACATTCAAGACTTTTTTTAGTTGCTTAGTAAAATCTAGAAAAATATATATGATTCAACAGGATGATGTTGCTATTACATGACTCAGGTAGTAATCAGTATATACAATTTATCATCTTTAAAAAAAAAAAGATTGTCTATAGTGGTGCCTGGGTGGCTCAGTCAAGCAAGTGTCTGCCTTCGGTTCAGGTCATGATCTGCGGGTCCTGGGATCAAGCCTGGCATTGGGCTCCCTGCTCAGCGGAGACTCTACTTAACCCTCTCCCTCTGCCTCTTCCTCTGCTTGTGCTTTCTCTCTCTCTCAAATAAATAAAATATTTTTAAAAAACTAAAAATTTAAAAAAGATCATCTGTGTCAAAAGTGTTTTTTGATGTCTAAACAAGGATAGAGTTGTCCCCAAAATACGTATCTTATAAATACATTGAGAAGTAATTACATGAGACTACATTTCTAAGAACTAAAATGCTTTCTGCTTTGTTGATTCCCTAATCAGCAAGGTAAGACTTGATGTAAAAAAAATAACACTAGGATGGTTGTCTTCCTTCTGTTAGCAGTCTTCATCTTTTTGGGATGGGAGTTTGATAGGGTGGCTTGCACTAATTAAGAGAGGAGAAAGGAAAGGCAGTAGCAAAGTTGTTGTATTTATTACATAAATGATGATGTGATGTCAGTTTTAGTGTATGTGCTGCCTAAGTGAGCACAGATGATGCAGTGTCAAGTAGAATAGAGATCTCAAAAGAACAATCCATGTGTGTGTTATTTATGTATGATAAAAAAAATGGTGGACCTTATGTGAAAGATAAGTCCATAAACTTAATAGAAGAAAATAATGAATACATGTGGGATCCAAAGGCTCAATAAGTGACTTCTTGATAAAAATTTAAGGCACAACCCATAAAGCAAACACTGATAAATTAAAATTAAGGATTTTTATGCATTGAAGCCTCCAGGACCAAAGTTAAAGAGAGATGACAGAAAAGAAGAATATATAGGCAACGTGTATGACCAATAAGAGATTAATATCTTGGGTATATATGGAACTCCTGGAATCAATAAGAAAAGAAAAATAGGTGAAAGATAGGAATAGACAATTTACTTTGGAGAAAACCTTAAATGCTAGCAAGCATATGCTCAAAAGCATTAATAATTTTGAAGACACACATTGTAAAAGCAATGGTATCTTACCTTCTACCTGTTAGACTGGCAGAGTTAAAAGTTTGATAAAGCCAAGTGTTGACAAACATGAAGGATATGGGAACCCTCATGCACTGTTGGTGGGATTGTAGACTAGTGCAGCTATTCTGCCGAGCAAATAAAGAGTCCTTTTGTTGAGCTTTACTTGTGGTGAGGGAGTTGGAGAAATTTGGGTGTTTATAACTGGGGGAATGCATAGATAAAATGTGATGATTATACAACAAGTATGAAATAATTAGAAGCAACCAATTTGTTATGTAGCAACATGAATGGATCATAAAAGCATTGTAGAAGAAACAGACGCAATATAGAGTACAATACCATATGAATTAAAAATACAAGGGCTCACAAAATAATGCAAATGTATAAAAACACATGCAAAGAAAAATATATTACACACATTTAAGTGGTTATCTGTGTTAAGGATAGGGGGGCTTGACTGTGGTATGCGTATAAAGAGAAATAAAAATAAATGCAACAAGAGCAGGGCTTTGCAAAGATTAATGATGATAATGTGTCATGAACTGACTATAATTAATTCTACCCTCTGCACTTGAGATCACAAGGAAAACAGCACAAAATAATGTTATAATAATTAACAGAAATTAAAAAATAGTAACAAATTAAAAATAAAAATTGTAATTCCTTTACAGATTCATATTGTTTGAAAGAATGAATTTTGTTGTTGTTGTTAGTCTTTTTATTGGTGCCTGACATGTAGTGGTAAGTGCCAAGTAAATTTATATTAATTAAATGAGTAAAATAAATGAAGGAAAAAATATAACTAATTATTTCGCAGTAACCCTGCATTCCTTACATTCCTATCTTTCACCTATTTTATCTCCAAGTTTTCAAATGCTCTGAATCAGGGAAATAAATATAGCCTCCATTTTGATGGCTCTGCCTACCTTATCACAGAGTGAGGTGTCTATATGAAATAAAAGTTTGATTACTTCCATGGTCAAATTCTTTTTTGATTCCATTTAAGCTTTTTTGGGGAAAAATGACTTTTAAAAATGGAACATGCACATGATTTGGCTTCTGACTACTATCTTTTTGCTTTCATCTTTTTCTTTAAGCACCTCAAGCTCCTTGTCATAGGGAACCTCTTTTATTTTGCAAATGTGATAAGTTGTTTGATCCTCCATTTGTCTCTACATATCTGATCCTGGAACAATGCTCTTTCACCCAAGAAATTTATAAGGTGGTTTCAGATACCTGGGACAGTCAAAAAAGCCTGTTTTAGGCCAGTTATTTTTGTTAAGCACTGTCCTGATTCAAGGAGTGCAAAGATAAGAGAAAAGGATAAATCACTTAAGTTAATATGCTTTTTAGTATCAACTCATTTGATTGAACACGGCTGCCAAAGCATTAATTTTCCACTAATTTAGCTTTGCCCTTGCCTTCATTGAGCTAGGGAAGTTTCTGTAATTATAAAATGTCAGAGTTGGAAGGGGCCTCTAGTGCAAAATCTTGGGTCACTGATTAGGAACTGAAGGCAATAGGGGGAAGTGAATGGCTTAATGCCACAACAAGGATACTAGATTTCTAGAACCTTATCACTCCGCTTTTTAGTTAACCTCAAATATAAGGACCCAACATGGACACTTACCTAGAAAGGTGAAACCAGAAACATAAGAGAAGGTTAAAAGTAAAAACTTGTCCATTTGCCACCTTAAGGCTGGTGGCATTTTTTCTCTCCTGTAGAATAGGGGAAGTCTGGGCAAAAACAGTTGGCATTGGGTTTCAGATCAGTGCAAGTATTAACTATCAGAAGTAGGAACAAACAGTGGACATTTCCTTTCTAACGTTGAAGAGCAGATGGAAAAAGGAAAAGTTCATATAAAAAGCCTGGGTTTGCTGAGACTTGACTTATGTAAACTTGGCTTTACTTAGTTTTCCATCAGCCAAGATAAATTTTTCCTGGTGCATAAACATATATGTTATGCTCAGCCTTGAGTAGTTGATTGTGTGAGGAATGAGAAGCTCCAACAAGAGTCTCACTGGGAAGTCATATTACTGCCTCCTCCCTTTTTATTATAGATAGCCACTTAATTACCTAGTAAAGTAAAATGACTTTATATAACCAAGTACTTTTATAAGAGTCTCTAAAATAGATGGTCCCTGACTTAAGATGGCTTTACTTATAATTTTTTTTTTTACTTTACTGTGTTATGAGAGTGATACATATTCAACTGAAACTATACTGTGAGTTTTAAATTTTGATGTCTTCCTGGACTAGCAATATGTTGTATGATATTCTCTCCTGATGTTGGGCAGCGATAGCAATGAGCCACAGCTCCTGATCAGAAGCGTGGGATCATGGAGAAGGATGAGGGCAGGGAGACAGTAAACAACCCATGCACTTACAACCATTCTGCACTCTTACAACCATGCTGTTTTTTTACTTTGAGTACATATTCAATAAATTACATGAGATATTCAGTACTTTGCTATAAAATAACTATTGTGTTAGATGATTTTGCCCAAGGCTAACATAACTGTTCTGAGCACATTTAAGGTTGGCTAGGCTAAGCTAGGATATTTGGCAAGTTAAGTGTATTATTTAATTAAATCAAAGTTTAAGTCAAAGGTTTTGACTTTGGTTATTTTCAACTTACGATGGGTTTACCCTATTGTAAGTCAAGGAAGATCTGTAGTAACTTTATGTAAGTCAGGGAAATTAATGATAAGAAACCTGAACAACATAGCTATGGGGATCCAGACAGTGCTGGTTACCCAGAAGACAAACTAAGCATATGCTTAGGGTGCTAGCAAAAAAAGGCCAATAAGAAAAATATTATCTTTTTTTTAAAAAGGCAAAAAGTGGCCACCATGGAGAAAATCAGAAATTTGTTGGGCTTTCTTACACAGTTTTTCCCTTTACAGGTTAATAATTATTTTTATTTTATTATTTTTTAAAGATTTTGTTTATTCATTTGAGAGAGAGAACTTGAGCAGAGGGGGAGGTGGGAGAGGGGTAGAAGGAGAAGCAGATTCCCTCCTGTGCAGGGAACTCAATATGGGGCCTGATCCCAGGACCCTGGGATCATGACCTGAGCTGAGGGCAGACACTTAACTGGCTGAACCACCCAGGCACCCCAATTGTTTTTATTTTGAATTATATGGTGAGAGATATGTAGGACTAAGTTTTCAGTCCTATAAAGGTTTTGGCCAGTCCTTGATCTAAAATATTCATTACTTAAGCCAGGAGTAAATGAGTCATGTGTGCAATAGACTTGTTTTTGGTATTCCCTAAGGCCTGTGTTTCAATATTGAGTGGATCAGACTCTCCATCTCCTCTTGCTTCTAGCCCTTGGTCAGTTTAGAAAGACACCCACCATAATTGGGTCATTTCTGAACTCTCCCAAGTTAAAATCTTACAAGGCATCAATCCATAACAAGTGGCAGTTTGGGGTCAATAGTGGTTACTCAACTGAATCATCATCTAAATATTTTATTTTATTTGCTTTACCAGTTCATTATTTAAATTATTTTTTTTCCAAACTTAGCTTAGAGTCTGTCTGAGGCTTGACCACATGTGAAGTTTGACATTTTAAAGGTCAGCTGGTTTGAGTTATTTGTATGTAAGTCAATAGATTTGTTTTTTCTTTTAAACAGGAAAATGACTATTGTTTTTTTCCACTTGAAAAACTAAATAAAACATACAAATATCTCATGAGCTTTCCTCAGGCTTTCCCAGAAAGAGTCTGTATTTGTGCCGAGACAAAACAGAGGAAAGTTTCAAATTCAGATGGTTTGGAGATGGTTCACATTGCAATTACTCAAGGGTTAGATAAGGGAAAACCTGGGGAAGGAGGACTTCCACTGGCTTAAATGAAGAGAAGAAAATATGACTTCTTTATGTCTGTCATAGCACTCTACAGTATCAGTAGCTCCACTGCAGAGTCACGTTTGAGACATGACTGGGATGGGACTAATATAGTAGGGTTATGCTAAGCTATTTGTGGGATATTCTATTGCTTCTTAGCTTAAAGTAGCTCCAGTGTTCCTATCATCTTTTGAGCTTAAGCTTTCATGCAAACTGAAGGTAAAAGCTCAGAAGGAAACATTCTGGAGTATACCAACTTCTGTCTGTTCTGTCCTCTAAAGCATGATTCATATGGCAGGGGATGATCTTAGAATGTAAACCAGATCATACAATCCCTTTCATAAAACTGACTTTTTTTCATAGCCTGAAAGATACATGATCAGCATAGGAGGAAGTCTACACAGTACTTGAATAGAAAGTTTAAGGTAGAAGATGATTTCAATTTGTAAAATGTTGATGGGTAACAAAATGATGTCAAAGGGTGCCTGGGTGGCTCAGTCAGTTAAGTGTCTGCCTTCTGCTCAGGTCATGATTCCAAGGTCCTGGGATTGAGCCCCATATAGGGCTCCTGGCTTATCGGATAGCCTATTTCTCTCTCTCCTTCTGCTGTACCTCCTGCTTGTGTGTGCTCTCTCTCTCTCAAATAAAGAAAATCTGAAAAAAAAGTCAAGATTATATTTACTGACTGTTTATAAAATAGGCACTGTCAGGAAGTAAAATATACCAATGGGATCAATGATATAGAGAGAGGCAGGGGTGCCTGGGTGACTTGGTTGAATGTCCAACTTTTGATTTCAGCTCAGGTCTTGATCTCATGAGTTCAAGCCCTGTATTGGGCTCCACATGGGGCATGGGGCCTACTCTAAAAAAAAAAAAAATCTGTTGCTTGTCTGTGCAAACAAACCCTGCCTCCCCGCTCTTCTAAAGATTAGTCCCTTATCATTAGCATGAAGATCAAAACATTGCTTTACTTTATTAAGTGATTAAAATCAAACATGTATCATCAAGTTTAAAAAAAAGGTCAACTGAACTGAGGGGAAGTACTAGGGAGGAAGAAGAGAAGGGACCTTGGCCATTGGTTGGTAGAAAAGCTACAGTTTAAAAAATCACCACCATTTAAAAGCCTTCTTTTTTTTTTTTTGTCACCTGGCAGCTTTCATATTGCTGCCCCCGAAGTCTCTTCATTGTAGTATTAACAACTGTAATTAACAACTATAATTCTGTGTATTATTGGTAACTTTTAAAAAATGTGGCACTTTGGTAGAATATGCTCAGGGGAAGGAAATTCTTCCTCTTCTCTCACACCTTATTTTAGTCTGGTTCCTTTTTTTTCCCTCTATATCATCTATTTTAGGTATTCTAATTTACCAAGCTGTTTCTGGCCCCAAGACCTTCACAGTAACTATTCCTGCCACCTAGAAAGCTCTTCCTCCCTCTATTTGTCTGACCAACTTTTACTAATCCTTTAGAACTCAGTGTAATTCAGTGCTCATCAACAAGGACTTCTCATGAGTAATTGAACGAATGAAACATAAAAAGAAGAACAATGCAGAATGGTATCCCTCAAAGAACATGTAATACTGTGGGGGTGATATGTTCTGAATACATAAAAAGTTCATGACACAAGACAGCCAGTAAGTTAAGAAAGTTGAGTGCTTAGAAGAGGCAGTGCTGTTTTCAACTAAGATTTTATTATAGTCTTTACAAAGTAGGACAGGTTTTGAAGATAACTTGAAGGATGATAATATTATTTGTGTAGGTGTGGAGGAGGGGCACAAAAATGCAAGAATTTTTATGTTTAGGAAAAGTGACTACAGAGTTGGATTGGAGTGGAGAGGCTGATTGGGGAAGGGTAACATTGCATTTTAGAGGCAAAGAGACCTTATATTCAGATTCAGCTGACTTCCAACTGAATGCCTACCATGCATCAAGCGTGTTAATTTTGCTTTTACTGAATTTATATTTACTCTAACCATATGGAAACCTTATTACTTATCTTTATATTATAGATAAGGAGACATATTCACAGAGGTTAAGTAACTTGCCCAAGATCATATAATTAAGAAGCAGCATAAACTGGTATTTTAGCTCCTTATCACCTTACTCTGAGTCCAATATACGTTCTGTTTTCCTGTGCCATTTCTTAAAATCCCAAAATAAGAATCTTCAGTGGACATATATTGTAGAGAACCTGAATGTGAAATCTGAACTTTGTTTTTTAGCCCATAGTACCTATTAAAGTTAGTTTGATTGAAGGAATTACGTGATGAAAATAGTGTTTTCAGATTATTCTGGTAGTCATGTGCAGAATAGGTGAGAAGTGGGAGAGTCTGTTGACAGACTAGTAAGAGAGATATTGCAGTAGTCAAGGCATGAGATGGCCCTATCTGGAAATTGAAAACATAGGAACCAAGTTAAGAATATTAGGAAGAGGATCAAGGAAGAATCAACAGTACTTGGTGACGATTAAATATAATGGACAGGAAAGATAAACCAAGAGTGATTCCCAGGTTTTGAGTCATCTAGGAAAATGGTTTACCTCTATTAAGAGAGAAAGGGAAACAAGGGATTTACAATGATTTTGAGGAAAATGTAAAGAAATTGGATTATTATATGATGCTAGCAGGACTATAATTGAGATGTTCTGTAGGCATCTTTAGATGTGACTGGAACTTGAGAGAGAAGTCAGGGCTTGAAAGGTTTAATTGATAGTTTGCAGATACAATCTCTAGGAGTAAAAAGTTTTGACAGAGACAAGAACAGAGGCCTAGATACAGATCCTGGGGAAATACCAACCTCCAGAGTATAGGGAGGGGGACATGGTACCAGAAATCTAGACAGTAGAGTGACTAGAGGGTGGGAGAACCAGACTAGAGGAATACTAAGGAGGGGAAGGAAGGTGCTTTAAGAAATCAAGTGTAATGTGGTAGTGTCAGATGCTTGATACCTAGAGATAATGTGTTCATGTTATTATTTAAACAATGATTGAGTTATTAGCTGAGAAAAGCACCAAAATGAAAGTAATGCCAAAGAATACCAATCTAATTACAATTTCAGTAAACTCATTTATATATAATGTGTAATAGCTATTTTCCTCCCAAAGAGCTTACATTTCTGTACAAAAACTTTAAATAGGAATTGATTATATTATACTTTCATGGGAAGTAAAGTAGGAAAATAAAATACACAATTGAGACAGAGTAGGCAATTGAGAGAAGAGCAAAATTCATGAAGGTGATGGTGACAAGTCTCTGGATGGGCACTGGCGTGGGCGAAAACTTTTGTATTTTGTGGATTTATGGAGCCATGTCAGTGTTCCTCATTTAGTAATAGATATGGTTTTCTTAGGTTGTATGAACATTCACCTGTGTTTCCCATTGACTTACATTATAATGTGAAATATTTTATTTCCATCTGGCATTGAATCTAGATAATAAAGCCTGCTGTTCCTAATGAGTGTTCTTTACTAGGTCATTAACTTTATCTTGACCTTTGGTTCCTAGTCTATAAAGGCATTTCTGAAACCTTTTTCCAGCCTACAGTTTATGGTTCTGTGGCTAATCCTTAATTGAAAACTGCCATTGTTGCTGTTCTTCACCTGAAGGAACATTTTAACACATCTTTTTAAAACTCCTTCTGTTTCCTTTTAAGTCATGGAATGCCTCTACTGGTCAAAAGGCTACCAGGGTCATTTATATCCATACTTCTATATTTCTTGATGTTTCTTCATTTCTAGTCATTAATGTGGTTGGTACATAGAAACCAAGTACAAAACAAGGTGGCCCAAGAATGATTGTGGAGACGAGTAAGATGAAAGGCAGAGACACAGTTTGATACACAAACACATTCTCAGTGCTGAAAACAAACAAACCAGCAAAGAAAAGGGACTGGAAGAAAACACTCTAAAATGTTAATATTAGTTCTCTGCAGATGTGGGAATTGTGGTTTCTTTTTCTATTTTTTTGGACCTTGTTGCCTTTGCATTGGTAGCATCTAAATTGCTTACAATTAGCATATTTAACTTTTATAATCATCAAAAATTATAGAAGTGTCTTGTTGGCTTTTTATGCATATCCCAGAGGGCTTTAACATGATTGAAGTTTAATAAGTCTCTCTTGATTGTTTATTGACTGATCATTAATGAAAGTAATGAAAGTCGTGTGCTATAGAGAAATCTTATGCTTTCTTGTTCCTGAGGATCCTTAAAGTGACTACCAGTATTCTACAGCTGGAACTGAGGTGAATTAGGTTCCCAATTCAACAAATATTCACACAGAATTACCCTCTGTGTAAGATAAAGGGGAATCTATAAAAATGGGCAAGATTTCCAGGAGCAAACCCCATTTAAGGAAAATGAGAAATGTATATAGCTAAGTATAATGCAAAGATGAATTCATGTTTTATTATAGGTATAAACAGAGCTGTGGGACTATAGATTGGGGTGGTAGAGGGATACATTTTTAAACATCCTGTTTTCCAATTATATGGTAACTAGTATCTCCCAAATTTAATCATTTTCAATCCACCTTCACAATTTTCCCCTTATCTATCAGTTTTGTAGTTGATTCATCTTTTTAACTTTAATAATTCAAATAATTGAATTAAGAAAGTAAACTTTATCTTACTACTATAAATGGAAAACTAGTTCCCTTGCCATAAAGAGAGTAACTAAAAATAAAGATGGTATAAACAATATAGAGTTATTAAATTCTACATAGGTACTGTTGCATGTTCCTTGGCACTGAGACTGAGTCCTTATAAAAAGAAAGCTTAGGAAGTGTTGGAGACATGCTAATGACATTATAGCAGGACTCTGGGACTTGCTTCTTAAGAAATCAGAGAATCAGAAAAAGAATTGAAAATGGAATGACTTTCTCACCATGTGATCCAATACTATTTAATGACTTCTCTTACCACTCGTGGTACTAGTCTCATTTCTTTGGAAGTACTTTGGTAAATCAACAGTCCAGATTTTAGGTTTAACGGATATGATCTTAGTAGAAAAAATAAAGATTTCACGAAGAAGTGGTGTCTGAGGCTTCTGATTGGTAGAATCTTAGGCCAGGGTATTTCCATGGAAAAACGGTACTCAGAAGCATACTGGTTTCCGTGGTAGCAGCAGAAAGAGGAGGAACATTGGCTTCTATTTTACAACCCTGTATTTCTGCCCTCAGAACTCTTTTAGGGTCGAGAAGTAAGGATGAGCTGAATGGCAGTTTTCTTCCGTTTCTAAGGTCTTCTTAGTTGTCTCCATCTACGTGAAGGCCTCCACCCTCAATCTTCTGTGAGTTGGCTGTAGAGTATATATGCCTCTGCAGATATGAATAATGGATGCTTTTTTTTGAATGCAGATGGCATTTATATACTGAAAATGGACTTCCCTATAAGGTTTGCTTGAGTTTATCAGCTTTAGGAATACAACCTTTCAAATGCAGATCATTGAACATATTAGTATCATTTCATGAAACATCTTGGGCACCAGCAGTGCTTTGGTGCTTTGAAATCCAAGATAAATGCTGTCAGTCAAGACAGAAAGTGATAATTCTTTATGGACTAGACCTTTGAAGCGATACGGGTGTTGAACTTGGCAGCACATCAGCAGCCACTGCAACTCCTTTCCCACTGGCTGTTTTTATCAGAGATAATTTTGACAAGAGATTGGAGAGAATCCCTCTCAGTTCTCTTGGGAATGTGAAATTACTCGATTTATAAGATTTATCTTGTTTGCCTTAGAAGAGCCCAACTTTAAGCCTGGTATGAATTGTAATTTGTATTGGAATGCAAAGCAATAAGGAAAGGACTCCCTTGGAAAGTGTGAAGTCACATCTCATGCTAATATTCAGAAAGCATGATTATTATCCTAGTCATCCTTCTCCCAGTATAATGGTGATAAATGTATTGGCTGCTATATTTTTAGTGCCTTTTCTTCTTGCTATATGGCAGACACTCTGGTTTTCACTTCACACACATTATCTTCAGTCTTCACATCAAAAGTAAATATTTGTCTCCCTTTCCCAGGGAGAATTTGAGGTTCTTATGGAGCTAGCCAAGGTCACATAGCTAGAAGTGGTGCGAGCCAGTACCTCCTAACCCTGCAATTCTGTGCCTTTAAATTTTGTTCTTAAATTTGACATAGTACTCCAGGAAAGCTGTGATAGGAATATAATCCATAGAACTATTATGAATTTTTGATACTAATATAGCTTAGTTTTTTATTTTCCTCTCTCCTTCTTCCTAAGTCCTGTGGCATATGAGCATCACAAAAGCATAAGAAGCTGGTAGAGCATGGGGTTTAGAGTCAGACAGATCTGGTTTGAGTCTGGCCCTATCACTTACTAGTTCTCAGACTTGGCAAAATATTTAATCTCTCTGTGCTCAGTTTCATTATTATAAATAGGTGTAATAAGAGTACCTGTCTCTTGACATTATTATTTTAAATGAAATAAGATAATTTAAGTGTTTATTAACCCATTTCCTAGAATGTAGTAAATGCTTAATAGTAGAGAGCATGAGTAATAATCTTAATTTTTCATGCATTTAATTGAAGTTTGTCATTGCCTGTTGCATCAGCTTCTCTATGTTCCACAGTTATTTGTGTGACCTCATTTTCCTTGTATTTTTTTAACTCTATCATTTGTTTGACTAATCATTGACTTTAGCTTGTTCTCTATGATGCCCAGGTAGGTTCTACAAATGCATTAAATATACGTCACATGTAAATTCAGTAGCGTGGTTTAGTGTGTGTGTGTGTGTGTGTGTGTGTGTGTGTGTGTGACAGACATTTTTGGAGATAGTGAAAGACCTCTAAGCTACTAGCCTTATAGGGTATTATTTTATTAACAACCCTACTGGTCCCCTCTTGGGAATCTAGATCCATCTTAAACAGCTAAACTTTCTGGGAGATCTGTGACTCAGATTGTCAAAGCTTACAGAGAGCAAATGCTGGAAGATGAGACAGCCTCTCCAGCTGCTCCCTTTCTTCTCTCTGCAGATGTGACCACTTCCCACAAACCCCAATATGAAATGTGGAGGAAACAGAAGGGAAATTGTTGAGCTGTTTATTTTATTGCAAACAAAGGTTAAGAGAGTCTTTTCTGAATATTTTTCTTGGATGCTGAGAATGAAATCTTATATTACTGGGCCACTTGCTTATTTTGAGGGAATTTAAGATTTTACTACCTTGTATGTCTGCTCAGGACATGCCTCCGCAATCTTCTTAAAACCCAAACACTCCAATGCAACCATTGAGAAAAGTTGCTCAGGAAGTCGGGGGAAGGAGGAATGAGACTCAAGAATCAGAAGCCACTTTATTGATAGAGCATGTAGAATGAGAAGACTGCTGAGTGGCCATGTAGTCACTGCAAGGAACTTAGATGTTTGACGGTCTCTGGCTAAGGTGACCTTATGCATCCTTATCACACTGAGGGCAACCCTTATAAAAGGACTGAAAATATTCCAATCTAAATTCATCACTGTGACCTATCATAAGGTCTAACATCCCAATCTTCTGACTTCATGCTGTAGCACACTTTCCCTCATTTAATTTTTTTCATTGCCCTACTTTCTTTTGATTCCAGAGATATGTAGAGTTCATTCCCACTTTGAGGATTTTACTCTTGTCCTTTTCTCTGATTGAAATGTTCCTATGTCCACTTCTTTTTATGGCTGTGTTCTTCTCATCATTGAGGCTTCAGGCCATATGAGGCCTTTCCAGAACACCTTCAGCAAGAATGCTATATGCTTCCCAATATCTTTTCTCCCTCTCTCCCCTTGTTTGGTACATTGCCACACAGGCAAATGGCCATATTACCCAGACTCTCTTTACAGCTGGATATTGTCCTGTAACTGACCAATGAAATATAAGACAAAATGTAATGTGGTGCTTTGAAAACAGTACCTAAAAGGAAAAAGATATGACTTTTCTCTCTCTCTTTTTCTATCTTGTTCCCTGCAATATCAAATGTGGTGACTGGGCTCTAGTAGTGATCTTGGATCATGGGGGGAAAGAGCACTTACTAGGGATGGTGGAGCAGAGATCTGGAAAACCCAAGTTTCTGATGAATTTGGGAGTCTGTCAAGTAGCCCAGAGCTGTTTATTTCTAAGCTTTTTTAAATGAGAGAAAAATAAACTTTATCTCCTTTAAGCTGCTGCTTTTTAAAAATTGTTTTGTATATCCATCCAAACCTGTACAAACCAATTTTTAAAAATTTTTTGTAAAGATTTTATTTAATTATTTGACAGAGAGAGCTTACAAGCAGGTGGAGGGGCAGAAGGAGAGGGAGAAACAGACTCACTGCTAAGCAGGGAGCCCGATACCAGATTTGATCCCAGAACCACAGGATCATGAACTGAGCCAAAGGCAGACGCTTAACTGACTGAGCCACCCAGGTGCCCCCCAAGCCAATTTAAATATTCCTTCCCTGCCTGCACACACTATGCTTTATCATACCATTATTCTCTGGTTTGTCTTCTTCATGGAACTTTCTAACAATTAGAATGTCTCCTTTCCTTCTTTCTTTCTTGTTTGTCCCTTCCATCTACAATGTAAGGTCTGTGGGAGCAGGACCTTATCTTCCTTATTCACTATGGTGTCCTCAGATCCAAAGCAATGTTTAGTAGGTACTTAATAAAAAATATTGATGTTGTTGAAATTCTATAGGCTAAAATTCCTCCTACTCATATCAGTATTTTTCTCTGTGATTCTGCTCCTATAGTTAACCAGTATTCTTCTGATCACACTTTGTTTGAGTATGGCTATGTATTTAAATAGGTCTTGCTGGCCTTAGAGTTTTATACATCATTGATACTTTAATCTGTTGATATTAATACTCAATTTAACCTTCATTTCCAATTTTGTTTTGAGGGGGACATACAGTATCATCTCCAAGTACTTAAAACAATCAAATTTGAGTTATTTTCAGTTTCACTACAATATGACGTAAAGTATACATATATTAGAAAGACACAAGGTAGAAAATGCTTGGATTTATGTGGTGCTCACCTCATACTTATCTGTTGCCTCAAATAGAATGAAAGGTTTTAATTTCCTTTATTTCTCACTAATGTGCTAAATGGGAACGGTTAGTGCTTTGTAGAGCTGGTCTCCCAGGATTTCGGTGGCTACATGTTGCTAGCTAGTGTTCAGCTTGTCATCTCTTTGGACTCCATGCAGAAAAACACACAAGATTTCCCTAAGAGTGATTCAAAGGCAACCACTGGTGATATGAGAAAATATTTAGATTACTTTGCAAGTAGTGGAAAACCAAGGAACATTTGTAACTCTGAAATATTTCTAATGTTTTAAGGGAAGAAAATGAGCAGTCTAGAACCAAATGGTGTTAATGCCTATAGGGACTCTGTGAGAATGCCGATACAATATGTTGCCTTGTGCTCATAGACATGAGAATGAGACCTCTGGACCCATAAGAGGCAGGGTGGATTGTAAGGGACAAGAGGTTTCAGGGTTTTGTTGGAAAGAAGATCAGAGGAGGATTATGAGAGTAGAAGGAAATGTAGAGGAAATGTGAGCAGATATTATGCCAAGTGCAGACTTAAAGAGTACAGATCCTCAGAAGAATTCCTTTATTTCAGTCCTCAGCTTTCACACAGGGCTGGCACTTAGGGTTGCTCAGCAAATGGTAAGTTGAGTAGAATAAGTATAGCCTGTCTCCTCTGTGGGCACCATCAATGTTATATACCTTATCCCAAATTTCAGAATGGAGGAAGAAGTCTCTTTCATTATATCCCTTCAGAGAAATCAGTAGGCTTTCTACACCAAAGTTACAAAAGCCATAGAAAAATATCTACACTGTAATCAATCTGGAGATTTCCTTTCTATTGCAGAAAAAAAAGAAAGCCTAGGAAATAAAGAAATTTTGGAAATGTCAGAAAGTAATTTCAACCAGTTGTTGACTTTTAAAACTTGATGCTCACTGTGTTTTACCTAATGCTGTTAGTGTTGTCATTTTTTAAAAAGAATTAATTAATTAATCAATTAATTAATTAATTTATTTATTTGACAGAAAGAAAGCACACAGGCTGGCTGAGTGGCAGGCAGAGGGAGAGGGAGAAGCAGGCTCCTTACTGGGTAGAAAGCCTGATGTAGGGCTTGATCCCAGGATCCTGGGATAATGACCTGAACCAAAGCAGATACTTAATCGACTGAGTCACCTAGGTGCCCCCAATGTTGTCATTTTTGAAGAAGCTTTGGTTTCTTGTTATCATGAGCATTTATTTATTTTTTTAACAGATTTTATTTATTTATTTGAGAGAACACAGAACATAAATAAGGAGAGTGGTAGAGGAAGTGGCAGGATCCCTGCTGAGCAGGGAGCCCCACATGGGGCTTGATCCTAGGACCCTGTGATCATGATCTGAGCTGAGGGTAGATGCTTAACCAACTGAGCCACCCAGGTGCCCCTGCTATCATGAGCATTTAATCAAAAAGAGTTTTAGTGATATATTTGTTGCCATGAGGGCTCCCAGGGAAGATTCTTAAGCCTTCCCACTTTCATGCACATAGCCCTCTGCAAACTCTTAGTGCTGTTTTCCTCCATCTTCATGATTCTTCTTAATAATACTGAGTACTGCTTACAGAGTGCTTATTATAGGTTTAACATTATAGTCAGCACTTCACTAGTATTGCATTTTTAATCCTTGCTAAAACCATGTGAATAAATATCATCCAAGTAAGTCTTATCTATCTGCCCCAGTTCTTCAAGCTTCAAAATTTTCTATCCTTTCCACCCTGTCAGTGTGGAGTTGTGTTCTTTTGCTGTTAACCAAGTGGGCCCACACGTCTTAAGTAGAGCTGGGTGAGTAATGTAGACATTCAGAGTGCATAGACCTGGGTTGAGGGATCAGAAGGGACCAGGGTCAGGCAGCATAAACACAGTTTGGTGGAGTTTGATGGCTGAGTTGCCAGGTCCCAGCTGTGGATAGAATCAAGGTGAGTAAAACTGACATTAAGGCCAACAGGTTGCAGTCACAATGGCAGAACTAGATTGAACATATCCATGTGGCCATAAAGCCAAGTCAGCAAGGTTCCAGTCACATGGAAAGACGGCTATCCCAAGACCCCTACACCAAGGACAGCATCAAATGAATTCTAATTTGCACTGGTATCTTATGTGAAGTCTTTGTTTTGAGTGTCTCAGAACCACCAACTCAATCCTGCTACATGCTATTAGCTCTCTTGTGTAAGAAGCAACTCCTCTGTGCACCAGGCATCTTTTTGGCAAATTAGTAACAGTATCTTTTTAAGGATCTTTTTTTCCCCAAGATTTTATTTATTTTTTTGACAGAGAGAAACACAGCTAGAGAGGGAACACAAGCAGGGGTAGTGAGAGAGAGAGAAGCAGGCTGCCCGCCGAGCAGGGAGCCAGGTGCAGGGTTCGATCCCCGGATTCCGGGGATCATGACCTGAGCTGAAGGCAGACGCTTAATGACTGAGCCACCCAGGCGCCCTTGGACATCTTTTTTCAACTATGTAACAGTCCTTTGACTTATTTGGAGCTCTGGAAGAAGTAGGGAGAAGAGAAAGTGTGGGTTGGGTGTTAAAAGTCCATCTTCTTTCTCAGAACTTACTGCCACTACTGCTATGGACAGAATTATGTCTCCCCCAAATTTGTATGTGAAGTTTTAACTCCCAGTATGGTTGTATTTGGAGATACTGCTTTTAGGAGGTAATTAAGATTAAAGAGATCATAAGGATGGGGGCCTAATACTATAGAATTTGTGGCCTTATATGAAGATGAAGAATCAAGAGATCTTGCTCTCCACATATAAGCAATGATGAAAGGCCATGTGAGGATACAGCAAAAAAGAGGCTCTTTGCACTCCAGGAGGGGAGTTCTCACCAGACCCTGACCATGCTGGCACCCTGGTTTTGGACTTAGAGCCTCCAGCATCGTGAGAAAATCAGTTTCTTTTGTCTAAGGCACCCAGTCTATGGTACTTTGTTATACCTGTCTGAGTTGATGAATACAACTACTTTATAATCAGAGCCTTTGTCCTCAGGGGCACATCATTTTCTTTGGCCAGAGCAGCAGGAATTTCAGTCCTAGACAAACAAACTGATCAAAGTAATTCAGAGTTGTGAATGAGTGATAAATTTAACCCGAGGGAAGAAGGCTTTACCATTTAAAGTGAGGTTTTTTGAAGCCCATCATCCTCTCCTTCCCCATTCTTCCATCCCCAATCTTGTTCCAATTTGCCAAACTAAACACACACACACTACACACACACACACACACACACACACACACACACACACACACACACACTAATCCTTTTAAGCAAGGATTACTTCTCAGTGGCCCTCTGCTTTCTTGATCACCCTCTTTTCACCCATATGGTGGATGGTGGGAATGGGAACAAGAAGTGATCTCCATAGTACCTCTTTTGTGAAAGGAAGCCCACCTCTGTCAGTAAATTGTTCTTTTTTGTCTATGACATGTGAGAAACAAAGTCATATAAAATAGAATCCAGAAGTCACTCATCATTCCCCTCTCTAACTAAGAATAGCAATTCAGGTTAGCGGACATTCAGTGTAGGATTAAAAGTTTAGGTTAAGGCTTTGAAATCAGCTACCTGAGCTTGAATCTTGGCTGCACAGATTATAGCTTTATGAACTTGGGCAAGTCACTTTACCTCTCCAAGCCTATGATAATAGCTTTTTAAAGTGGTGTGGACATTTAGTTGGAGAATCTATGTTAAATTTGTAATAGATAATCTGGTTATCTAAAGAGTTAATAAATGTTAACTTTATTATTATTTATTTACCAATCACCTCCTCTATAGGTTACTATACTTGGATATACACAGAAAAATAATGCTCTTTTCCTGCCCTCGGGGAGCTTACAAGTATGAAAAACAGCATGCAGCATTCCTTTGAAATGATGAGACCCTCATAGACACCAAGTCTTTTAAAATATTCCTGTTTTCTAGTAAAGCTACTGTCATGTTTTTCTGCACACTCAGTTTATCTGTCTTCTTAAGCCTTTTGAAGTCAGCTACACTAGGCTTTTTTTGCATCCTTCCTTCGAGCCCTATACACAATATGGCCAAATATTATACCTCATGTATTATTTTTTTGTCACTTCCCTGGTACTTCTCCAAAGCAGACCCTTTTCTTGCAAGTAAAGGAAGGAGACTTTCTTGGAAGAACATCTAGTCCAGAGGCTCCACGTATCACATATGCTGACTTTGTCATTTCTTTACAAAGACAGTATATTTTCTTGGAAAAAAACCCAGCTCTCTAAGAATCATAAGCCTATTTTAGTGGTACCAGTTTAGATAAAAACACTCTGCTTCTTTGCTCTGTTAGACTTGGGGCTGCAGTGTTCTGTAGTCACACTATTGTCCAGTTAGAGTTCTTGCAGAAGTTAGTGCATGTGTAAACAGTGATGCCAATAGTTAGAAAAAGTGAAGGGGAAAAAAGTCTTATCACTTCTTAATGGGCTAAGAATTGCCATGGTACAATGTCGTTTTAGCATATTATTAGCTCATGACATATCTTTTGAATTACTCTTCTTGAATGAGTTCTTTGAGATAGAAATGTTGATTTATTTATTGAATGAGCACACATCAGTATTGCACTGAAGAAAAACAAACAGTGCTGGTTATTCTGTATCATATGACATCATAATGAAACACCAGGTTGATTATATTGTTTCTGTGATTTGTGCTTTTAGAATATCAATTTTTGGAAAGTTTGTATGACTACAGAGATGGTCAGAAACATTTGGAGGTATTTATAACATAGGAGGAAAATTGTAACTGATTCTGTGAAAAAGGACAGTAACGTTTATCTTTTTAATTCATTTTAATCATTTAGCAAATATTTACTGGTACCTTCTATTATATTTCAGTGAATCTAAGACTTTATCCATTATAAGAACCATCATCATTTGAGTAACAATAGAATGACAGGCAGGTTCTGATATGGCTTACCACCTCCTGGTATTTATGCCTTTGGGTAATTATTGACTGTGGGTAGGACCTAGTGGCTTCTAAAGAACAGAATATGGAAAAATATGGTGTGTTATTTCATGGCTAGGTTACAGAAGACCATGACTTTAGTCTTGCTAAAACTTTCTCTTTCTGGCACTCTCCTTTGCCTTCTTGCTTGCTTGTTCTGAAGCAAGCTGCCATATTTGGTATCCTCTATGGAGAGGTCCAGATGAGAGACCCTGAGCCATCAAAATGCAGTTAAGTTTCTCTGGGATAAAGGAAACACTGAGATGGAATCAGCTGTTCTCAAAAGTACTGTTTCCTAACTTCATATAGAAACACTTGGTCTTTTCTCAGTTTCAGCCAGACATAAATGATGTTGCTATAAATCCATATTTTTATATATTTAAGTATATATTTATTATTATTATTATTATTATTATTATTGTTATTACTTTTACTGGTATTTTACAAGATTTTTTCCATTTGCTATACTTCTGCCTATGTTTTAATTTCCCCCCTTTTTATACCTTTTTTTCATTCAGCTGCTGTTTTTTTTCTTTCCTATTATACAACTTGTTTTTGCAGACAAGATTTGTGTTTCAAGGCCAAAGCTTACTGACTTTGTAATCTTAATTTTTCTGAAACTTGGGTTTCCTATGTTTAAATTGGGAATTATAACATCTGCTATATTAGACATAACCTTTTTTTTTTTCAAGTGACAGAAACCCAACTAAAACTAACTTAGGAAACCAATAAAAGTAGAAATTCATCAATTCAGTTAACTTCAGAAATGAGCACAGTTGAGGCTTAGGGATTACTGACACCAGGGACTGTAATGTCAAGAGAACTGTCCCTTTCCATCTATGAAACTCTATTATGTTCTAGATAGGTGCATTTTCTTAGACTGGCTGCTTTGACATGGCTGGAAACTTGCTTTTCACCAGCTCCTATTTCTTACATTTCTGAGATACATTTGCCACCAGAAAGCGACTGGGTTTCTTTCCCAACCTCCACTCTAATAAATACTGAGGAAAGACTGATTGGCCCATTTTGATTTACGTTGATTGTGGGAAAAGGCCTGTATTTGGCAACCCTGAAGAATATTACCTGGTTAGAATATGTATGGGAGTATTATACCAGTCTTTTAGGATGATCATGAGAGTTAGAAACAAAAATTCTTCTAAACTACTTGGTTTATGTTATTGTTCTTGTAATTTTTCCTGTGAGTGTGAAAAGCATACTCTCATCTGTGTATTTGTAAAATAGAAACTGTAGTTTGTGCTCCTGCTTCAGTACCAACCAATTTGTAGAATTGGGCAAAATGAAATATTATAATGTAGACTGTAAGTGCAAAACAAAAGAGATTCTTATTATCTAATGGTCTCTCTTTAGATACTGTTAAATTTCCTTTAAAAAACGGTCTGACATTAAAAAAAATCAATATGAGATTAAAGAGAAACTTTGAAGAGGGAAAATAATTACCCAAATTCTATTTACTTAACACATCTTTATATATTCTCTTCCAGACCCCTTTCAAATCCCCCAAACATCTATAGGATTATAATTGTATTTACCTATGGTTTCTATCTTGCTTTTAATATTATATAATAAATATTCTCCATCTTTCTAGGTAGTATTCAGAATGATAACATAATAGCTATATGCTATTCTGTTATATTGATGGATCATAATTTATGTAGTACTTCCTATTTATTAGTTGGATTTCACAGTTTAATATAATTCATTTTTGGCTATTATGTATTTTGACACTGTAGATTCTTAGTAGTGTACTGGATTAAAGATAGGTTATACTAACATAAAGCTGTTTACAAATAGGCAATTGCAATACAGTTTTGGAAGTGTTCAATAAATACTTATTGTATGGGCGAATGTGTCAAAGAATGGGTTTCATGAAAGTAAGTATACCTTAACATGGAAAGAACATTTGGCTACGAATAAGATGTGAGGGAAAGATGTGCACTTGAAATTGTGAGAGATCTTGTTTTGTAGTATAAGATGTCCTTCGCATCAAGAACTTTGACTTTTGGGGCGCCTGGGTGGCTCAGTTGGTTGGAGCGACTGCTTTCAGCTCAGGTCATGATCCTGGAGACCCAGGATCGAGCCCCACATTGGGCTCCCTACTCGGCGGGAGGCCTGCTTCTCCCTCTCTCACTCCCCCTGCTTGTGTTCCCTCTCTGGCTGTGTTTCTCTCTGTCAAATAAATAAGATCTTTAAAAAAAAAAAAGAACTTTGACTTTTGTATCTGCAGCTCTGTGACCTTGAATAAACCCTTTACTTTCCTGAGTTTCAGTTTCTGGAGGATACCTAAAATTTTCAAATAAAAATTATTTGATTGATGACTGTCTACAGATTGTTGGATTGAAGAGACAATATGGATAATAATTTCCTAATACAGATTACAAAGCTGAATAGAGCAAATTATAGTAATTGTGAAAACTTAACTATCTTTATGGCTGCTGGAACCTAGTGCCTGCCAAAAGCAGTAAAGAACTTGTTTGATTGACAATTTTAGAGGGTAAGGAAAGAAAGAGTGTAAAGAAAGCAAGCGTGTAAAGAAAGAAAGCAGTGAGAGAATCTTTCCATGTCATCTACAAATGTGATAAGTAGAAAAAGCTATTAGAAGATCAAACGTGAGCAAAAGGCTCTTTTTAAAAAAGAAAAGTAATGAATTCTGGAAACAATAGAGTGATTTATAAGTTCCCGTATCTGTGAAAACAATGTAGAGAATTATTATGCTTGTGCTTTGTAAACATTTAGAAGAAAGAGTGATTAGTAAGAGCCACTAAGAAGAAACCCTGCCAAAATAAATTTGCTTCCTTTTTGGGTTGGGTTAGTGCACTTCATGTATGGGAGAATTCCATACACAAAGAGTATATTGATTTCAGCAAATCTATTTACAAAGGCTTCCATGTCATACATCTTGTAGATAAAATGATGAATTTGCACCTAAGTGAATTTGCAGTTGATTGAGCAACCATTGTGGTATGACAGCAAAACAATCTAAGCGATCTTAGGCTCCATTAATAGATGTGCAATGTCCATAAAAAGGGAAATAATGGTCTCCTTAGTTATTAAAATTAATAGTGCGCAGGAAGATCCTTGGCTCTCCAGGTGCCCTTTCCTTTCCAAAGTCAGCACTGTGGAGAAGACAAAAGAATAGATGTGTGAGCTTTAAAAAGGTCAGGGATGAAGAAATTTGAAGCTAACTAGAGATTTCAGGGATAGATGAAGGAAAAGAGGAAACTTTCTACTTAAGCCCAAAGGCAGGTATTATGATAGTGTCAGACCAGGCAGAATGAGTGTATTGTGGGTTTCCTGAGGAATGGTATTATGTCTCATTGAACTTTTTAATCCATTCTTGCCCTTAGAGCCTAGGGTATTATGCCTGGAACAGAGGAAATACTCAGTAAACAATTACCGAATAAGTGATAAATGCAAATGCATGAATGGGTTGTCTTCCAAGTGGAGATACCCTGCCAGTATTTCTGTCCTTCAAGGCCACTGAAACAGAATAGATTTGTATTTCACCCAGGCCAGTGCTACTTCCCTCTAGCACTGTGCAAAGAGAATATTACAATGACAGAGTTTATAAACATCCTATCCAAAGCTTTTTTTCAGACAAGGAAACTGAATCTCCAGAGAGACCAAGAGGCTTGTCTAGGATTCCATAGTTAATTAGGAACACAATTGGCTTAGGAAATACTGGTCTCTTGGATCCTAGTCCAACCAAACTTTTTCCCTGCCCCCTTTCTCCTCTCCTGCTCTCTCTTCAGCGCCTTCATAGTGCCTTAATATGTTTCCCACCTGAGCACTTGATATAAATGGACTTGTGTCAATCACTCCTGAGCTCATTCCCTGCCTCCACTCTTTATCTTCCAAATCGATCTACTCATTTTGTACCTGTTTGGCCTCAGCATTTTCCCTGTATCCCTTACTTCTTCCAGTCTGGGAATTGGTCCTCAACACTATCCTAATTGTTTCTTTTTTTCTTAAGAAGTCAAAGATATGGGACGCCTCGGTGGTTCAGTTGGTTAAGCATCTGTCTTCAGTTCAGGTCATGATCCCAGGGTGCTGGGATCAAGTCCCACATCGGACTCTTTGTTCATTTGGGAGACTGCTTCTCCCTCTCCCTTTCCCCATGCTTGTGCTCGCTCTCTCACTCGCTCACTTTCTCTCAAGTAAGTAAAATCTTAAAAAAAAAAAAAAGTCAAAGATAATGGTTTTATAAGTTAGCTATTGCTGTATAACAGATTATCCCAAAACTAAGTGTCTTAAACTATAGACATTTATCATCTCAGTTTATATGGGTAGGAAATATGGGAGCTTCTGAGCTGGGTGGTTCTCATTTAGGTCTCGTGAAGTTTCAGTCAAGATACTTCCTGGGACTAAAGTTTCATCTGAAGTCTCAACATGGGGAGGATCCATTTACAAACTCATTCACAAGGTTATTAGTAGGTTTGAGTTCTTCACTGGCTGTTGGTCAGAGGCATCAGTTCCTTACCACATGGATCTTTCCACAAGTTGCCGGGGTGTCCCCATGACATAGCTGCTGATTTCATTTAGAGCTAGTGAGCTAAGAGACAGGGAGAGAGAGAAAGATGAAGAGGGAGAGGGAGAGAGAATGTCATTGCTTTGTATAACCCACTTTTGGAAATGATGTACCACCTACCACATGTTATTTGTCACACAGATCTTCTTGGCACAATAGGGAGGGGACTACACGAGGATGTGAATACCAGGAGATGGGGATTACTGGGGTTCATCTTGGAGGATGGCTGTACAAGAGTGCAGAGTACTTTCTGGCAAGGAGATCTGGAAACAATTAAAATTTATTTAAAAGCTATTTTAATGGGGGAATATATTTGTACAGTCTAAAAATAAAGTATAAAAAGATATTGCCCTCATCTTGCCCCCTTCATAGGTAACCATTTAAAAAAGTTTCTTATATATTAATTTAGAGCAGAGGTCAGAAAACCAATTTTTTTTTTAGAAAGGTCATATATAAATATTTTAGGTTTTATAGGTCATAGTCTTAGTTGCAACTACTCAACCCTTGTAGCATGAAAGTGCGCATAGACAATAGTAAACAAGAGAGGATGGCTTTATGTCAATAAAATTTAACGGACATTGAAATTTGAATTAAAAAAATGGTGTCATGAAATATTATTCTTTTGATTTTTTTTCAGCCATTAAAAAATGTAAAAATCAGGACGCCTGGGTGGCTCAATGGGTTAAAGCCTCTGCCTTCGCCTCAGGTCATGATTTCAGGATCCTAGGATCTAAGCCTGCATTGGGCTCTCTGCTCAGCAGGGAGCCTGCTTCTTCTTCTCCCTCTGCCTGCCTCTCTGCCTACTTGTGATCTCTCTCTGTCAAATAAATAAATAAAGTCTTTAAAAAAATCTAAAAATCATTCTTACTTAGCTTATGGGTTGTATTAAAACAGGCTGATTTTGCCCACTGGCAGTCGCTTGCCAACCTGTTTTAAGCTTTCTTTATGCAAAAATAGGCAAATATGAATATATAATCTTATTTTTTCCTGTTAAGAACATTAAAGAATTCTGGGTCACTTCCGAGCAAGCCTCTTCTCTGTAGTCAGTCAACTTCTCCTTATTGGAAATTCTGCTGGCTACTCCTCTACATCTTCAGGAGCCATTTAACATCATACTTATTCACAAAGCTAAAATTTGCCCCTCTTTTTCCGGAAAGAGGAAACTTTTGGTATGTAGTATCTTGGATCAATATGGCCAACAGATATGGATATCATTTTGTTAACTTCCTTACTCCTTTTTCCACTTTTATAGACTTGGAATCTGGAAGTCTAGAATTTTTTAAATTTTATTTTAGCAAGGATAGAACTAGTACTGCAACCCTGGTCAAAGGAAAGCCTTACTTTGCTATAGATCATAAACAGCAGGAAAATGGAAGATTATAGGATTTGCAGTGTCCACTGTCATTGAAGCTTCCAATTTCTGTTCCTTGGTCTGGAATGATGACAGTGGTGTGTGTTTCTGGAACTTTGTTTCTGTTGTATTTGTTTACAGTGTAGCAAGGGTATTAATAGGAATATGTTAGGATGTTGATGGGTGCTAGAGAGCATTAGGGTCGAGGGAGAACTGATAAAAGGGGTGGGTTTCTGGCAGAAAGGTAGGATTTAGTGGTAACTGGATAAGTAAAAGCTTATTTGTCTGGCTGGCTTTTGGTTTGGTTTGGTTTGTAGTTTGTTTTGTTTTTTGTTTGTTTGTTTTTGTTTTTAGATTTTGGGGGCAGGGTTTCACTGTCCTGGAAAGAATAAAGATGAGTAAAGGAGAAGTTGTAATATAACTTTCAATTAATGTGTTGTAATAACTGCTTATTATTTATTTATTTATTTTTAAATTTTTTAAATTACATTATTTTATTTTTTCAGTGTTCCAAGATTCATTGTTTATGGTTCACACAAAATATTTTGAAAAATATTTCCTTCATCTTGTTGACTTGGTGGAAAAGGATGTTTCAGATTTAATGGTGCCTTAAAGATATGTGAATATTTTGTCATGACTATTGTTGTCAATGGTGGAAAGAAGATGATTAGGAGGGCAGGTATTAAGATTAGAAGGTATTCAGGGAAATAAGTTGACAATAATTTAACTACCAAAAACGCTGGTATGAAGCATGCCTCTTTTTTCTCATGCTTCATGCAGCGTATGATGATCATAGGGTACATTAAATTGGAAGCTGTCTCCATAAGTAGGTAATCTTGTATTATATAGATATGGTATAATAATAGCTGTATTATACCATATTTTCCCCTCGGTTCAGCTGTATGTACTCTGTTTCATTATTCTCTGGTCATATTTTAATTTTGTTTTCTACCTTTAATTATTCCTCCCCCCGCCTTTAATTCTTAGATTTTTCTTCACTCTACCTGTTCACCTTCAAAATTCCTCCCACTGGCACAGAACTAATTTTAAAAATCAGAGTTCTTTTATTATTTCTTTTCTGAGAGCATTCATTTTGTGGCTTCATAAATTCATTCAGCAAGTTACTGCTGTCAGGCATGACCTGATGTTTTGAGACTTTCTTTCTAGCAGAGAAAGACATACAACAAATCATAAACATTATCCTTGAATAAATGTAGTATTTTCAAAGTTAATGTAGCCTAATTTCACCTTCAGAAAGATAGAGTAGATGTACTTCTACTATTCTTGCTAAATATAATTAAAACCCTTTATATATCCACAACCCATCTGCATATCTAAATATCCGTATATCCGTGTGTGTGTGTGTGTGTGTGTGTGTATGTGTGTGTGAAAATATAGTAAGAAAAGTAGGAGAAGGCAGCAGACAAGGGCTCAAGAAATGATATAGTGATGAGTTTCTGAGGTTTTTGTTTGCTTCATATATCCCAGACTTGACACAGAAGAAGCCAGCAACCTAAAAATGCTAAAAGACGCAGACAAGAAAAAAAAAAAAGCCCAAACAAAACCAGTTCTCTCTAGCCAAAGGAGGAGTAAAGAAGCAACCTAGTAAGACAGAAAACTTTTAGACAATAACTACTCCACTAAGCCAAACAGCACAAAAAATAGTGCCCCGTCCTACCGCATTAACAAAAGCTGAGTGGGGATTCTATACTTTCACTCTTGTGAAGCCCTATTGCTATTCCCCAGAATCCTTGCCAAAGTGATCTCAGATAAGTTCAAGTAGGGAAACTGAACTTTGATTTCTTGTGATGGTAATGAGGTACCCCTTTCCTCTTCCACTGTGATGTCAATGGAGACTGGAGAGCTGGGACTCACACCCCCACCCACCAGTGACAAAGAGTTCCTCCTAGGTGTCAATGGAAGCTTGAGTGGGTAACCTGGACTTTTACTTCCACCTGGTAGTAATAAAGCAGTGCCCTAACTTCTACCAGAATGACCAAAAAAGCCAGTTAAATAGAAGGTTTAAAGAAGACTTAGAGTCTTACAGCATAATGAAAATGTCCAAGTTTCATTTGAAAATTACTTGTTATAGGAAGAATCATATCTCAAATCGAATTAAAAAATCGAATAATAGGTGCTGTCTTAGTTTTTTATAAGGTCACTCACTAATCTCATTCATGAAGTCTCTGCCTTCATAACCCAATTACCTTCTAAAATCCTTACCTCCTAATATCATTACATTGGGGGATTTCATCACATGAATTTTGGGGGACAGAAACATTCAGTCTATTGCAGATGCCAACACTGAGATAAAGGAGATGTTAGAATTATCTGACAAAGATTTTAAAGTAACCATGAGAGAAATGCTTCAGTGAGGAATTAAGAATATAGTTGAAACAAATGGAAAATAGAAAATCTCTGCAAAGAAATAGCACTTACAAAAGATTAATCAGATGGGAATTTTAGAACTGAAAAATACAGTAACCAAAATAAAAGGGCTCATTGGATAGGGCAGAACAGAGAGAACAGAGGAAAGAATCAATGAGCTGGAAAAAAGAACAATTGAAAATATTCAACCTGAGTAAAAGGGAAAAAAATCTTAAAAAAGAAAAGAGCAGAGCCTTAGGGACCCATGGAATTATAACGGATGAGCTAATAGTTCTGTCATTAGAATCCTGGAAGGAAAGGAAAAGGGGCTGATAAAATACTCGAAGATATAATGGCTGAAAACTTGGCAAGAGATATAAACCTACAGATTCAAGAGCTAAGTGAAACTTACATAGGACTAGCCCAAAGAAATCCACACCAAGACACATCATAATTAACTTCTGAAAACTAAAAACAAATTTTGAAAGCAACCAGAAAAAAGAGACGCCTTAACCATAGGGAAAAGCATTTCAAATTATAGCAAATTTCTCATCAGAAAACATGGAGATCAGAAGAAAGTGTCACAGTATTTTTTAAGTACTGAATGAAAAGAATTATCAACCCAGCATCCTGTATCCAGTGAAAATATACTTCAGGATTAAGGGAGAAAACAAGGCACTCACTAATTAAGGAAAATAAAGAGAATTTGTCACCAGCAGACCTATCTGAGAAAAATGGCTAAAAAAACTTCTCTAAATAGAAAGGAAACAACAAAAGAAGGAACTTGATCAGAAAATGAGAATACCATAAACAAAAATACATGAAAATACAATAGGCTTTTCTTCTCTTGAGTTTTGAAATTATGTTTGACAGTTAAAACAAAATTTATAACAGTTCCAATATGGTTATGAGGTAGGTAGATGAAATATTTTTTAAAATTATAGATGGAGAATGGTAAAGGGATATAAGGAGAGGTAAAGTTTTTATTTTTCACTTGACCTGCTAAAATTACAACAGCAGTACTTATGTATACATAATGTCATACCTAGAGAAGCCACTAAAAGACCTATACAAAGAGATACAGTCAAAAACACTCTAAGTATTTATCTAAGTATCTATCTATCTTTTATCTAAGATAAAATGGAATTCTAAAAAAAATCTTTCAGGAACTCCCAAGAAGGTAAAAAGAAAATAGACAAACAAAAACAGAAAACAAATGGAAAACAAAAAATAAAATGGAAGATTTAAGTCCTAACATATCAATAAATATACTTAATAAAAGACAGAGATTGGATAAGTAGATTCAAAATTGTGACTTTTCTATGCTGTTCTCAGGAAACTCATTTCAAATATAATGACATATTTCATTATATTTGACATATAATGATAAATATAATGAAATATAATATAATGAGAGTAAAAGGATGGGGAAAAGTATGACATGCAATCAGTAATCAAAAGAAAGCAGGAGTAGCTATAATAATATCAGGTAATATGTGAGGTGATGGATGTGTTAATTAACTGAATAGGGGATCCTTCCACAGTATATATGTATATCAAATAATCATGTTGTACACTTTAAATACTTACAGTTTTATTTGTCAACTGTACCTCAATAAAGCTGAAAGAATCAGATAAAATAGATTTCAAAGAAAGAAAATTACCAGAAGCAGAGAGAGATATTACATAGTGATTAAAGGGTCAGTACACCAAGACAACAACAATCCTCAGTGTATATGGACCAGATAATGTAGTTGCAAATATATGAAGCAAAAAACTGGTAAAATTGAAAAGAGAAGTAGTTAAATCCACAATTATAGTTGGAGACTTCAACACCTTTCTCTCAACAATTGATATAATGATTATACAAGAAATTAGCAGGATATGGAAGAACTCAAAAGTGCCATCGACCAAGAGGACCTAATCAGCATTGATAGAACATTCCACCCAACAGCAGAGTACACATAATTTTCAAGTGCCCACAGAACATATGCCAAGATAGACCATATCCTGGGCCATAAAACAAACTTAACAAACCTAAAAGAATCAAAACCTTACAGAATGTGCTAACCAACCACAAAAGAAGATAGAAATCAGTAACAGAAAGATAACAGGAATATCTCTAAACACTTGAAAATTAAACAATAAACTGAACACTAAACAACTCATGGACTAAAGAGGAGGTCTCAAGAGAAATTTAAAAAGTACATTGAACTGAATGAAATGAAAATGCAGCATTTCAAAATATGTGGGACACAGTTAAAACAGTGCTGAGAGGGAAATGTACAGCAAGAAATGCATACATTAGAAAAGAAGGAAAGTCTTCAATCAATAATCTAACATTCCTTCTTAAGAAGATAAAAGAAAAGCAAAATAAACCAAGAGCAGGGAAAAGAAAGTAAATAATAAAGAGCAGAAATCAATGATATTGAAAACAGAAAAACAATAGAAAAAATCAATGAAACAAAAGGCTGATTCTCTGAAAAGAGCAATAAAATTGATAGGCTAGCAAAACTGAAAAAGAGAGAGAAACACAAATCACCAGTATCAGGGATGAAATGAAATAGGCCGTTACTAGAACCCATATAGACATCAAAAGTATAATAAAGGAATATTACAAATATCTCTATACACATTAATTTGACAACTTAAACTAAATTGACCATTACCTCAAAAAAACTCAATTTACCACAACTTACCCAATATAAATAGCTAATTTGAATAGCTATGTACTATGACAATTGAATTTGTAATTTTAAAACTCCCAAGAAAGAAATTTCCAGGCTCAGATGGTTTCACTGTAGAATTGTAGTGAATTAACAACGATTCTTTGCAATTCCTTCAGAAAATAAAAGGGGCCATTTCCCAATTCATTTTATGAAGCCAGTATTTCCCTAATATTGAAACTAAAAAAACAGTACATATAAAGAAAACTGTGGAACAGCATTCCTCCTTAATGTGGAGGCAAAATTCCTTAACAAAATGGCAAATTTAGCAAATAGAATTCAGCAATATTTAAGAAGAACTACACACCATGACCAAGTGGGGCTTATTCCAGGGATCTAAGGCTGGTTCAATATTCAAAAAACAGTCAATGTAATCCACCATATTAACAGACTAACGAAGAAATATATATATATCAACTGATGCAGAAAAAGAATTTGACAAAATTCAACATCCATTCATGATTAAAAACTCAGACTAATAAGAACAGAATAGAGGGGAACTTCCTGAAATTGAGATACCACATGTACATAAAGCCTACAACTACCATTCTACTTAATGTTGAAAAATTAAATGCTCCCTCTCTGAAGATTGGAAAGAAGGGAAGAATGCTCTCGTTAGTCTTATTGAGGATAATGCTGAAAGTTATAGCCACTTCAATAAAGCAAGAGAAGGAAATAAAAGTCATATAGAACAGAAAGAAAGAACAAAACTGTCCCTATTTACAGATAATATACTTAACTATGTAGAAAATATTAAGGAATTTACCAAAAACAAAAACCTATATTTCACATCTTATACAAATATTAACTCAGAATGGATTATAGACTTAAAAATAAGGTAAAACTATAAACTTTAAAAAAAATAGGAGAAAATATCCAGGATATAGAGTAGGCCAAGAATTCTTAGACTTGACACCAAAAGCGTGATCTATAAAAAGAAAAAGTAATACATTAGAGTTTGTAGAAATTAAAATTTTGCCCCGTGAAAGGCCCTGTTAAGATAAAAAGACAAGGTACAGACTGGGGAAAATATTTGCAAATTACGTATCTGACAAAGGACTAGTATCTAAAATATATAAAGAACTATCAAAACTTAACAATTAAAAACCAAATGGTCCAGTTGGAAACTAACAAAAGACAAGAAAAGCTGTTCAATTCCATTAGCTAGTAGGGAAATGCAAATTAAAACCATGAGATGTCACTATAGGCTTATCAGATTGGCTAAAAATAAAAATAGTTATAGCACTGGTGGCAATGATGGTGAGGATGCAAAGAAACATACATTACTGATGAGAATATAAAATGGCACATTCTGGAAAGCACTCTGGCAGTTTCTTTAAAAAACTAAACATGCTGCCACTATTTGACCCAGCAGTTGTACTACTGGATGTTATCCCAGAAAAATGAAAACATATTCACACAAAAACCTGTACATGATGGTTCATAGTAGCTTATTTGTAATAGCCCAAAACTTGAAGCAACCTAGATGTCCTTCAGTGGATTGAACAAACAGTGGGACATCCAAACCAAAGAATACTACTCAGCAATGAAAATGAACAGACTATTAATATACACATATTGGATGAATATCTAGGGAATTATGAAAAAATTATGAATGAAAAACTAATCCCCCATATATATGTGTATATATATATATATAATATATTTTATTTATGTAACGTTCCTGAAGTTACAAAATTGTAGAAATGGAGAACAGATTAGTGCTTGCCAGGTGTTGAGAAATGAGGGGTTGGCAGAGGAGGGAAGTGGGTGTGGCTATAAAACGAGTAAATGAGGGATCCTTGTGGTAATGGAAAAGGTCTGGATCTTGATTATATCAATGGAAATATTCTAGTAGTGATAATGTACTATAGTTTTGAAAGATGTTACTATCAGAGGAAATGGGGTATAGGGCACATCGGATCTCTCTGTATTATTTCTTACAACTGTGTGTGAATCAACAACTAGCTTAGTAAAAATTTAATTAAAATTAATTAATGCTATAGAAAAACAGAACAGGATAAGGGGAAATGGGAATTCTAGATTTGCATGGAGAGGGTATGATTTTAGAATGGTCAGAGTATGCCTGATTGAGACAGTGAAAGTGACATTTGAACGGGTTGGAAAGTTAACTGCATGCCTGTCTAAGAGAAAAACCATTCAGCTAGAAGGAGCAACCACTATAATCAGTATCTTGATTAAAGGATTTATCATTAACTGCTTGTATATTGTCTGCCCCTAAGATCTGGGACTCTTGAGTACTAAGATATGTCTTATTTGCATCTACATATCTAATAGCTGGGCACATACATATGGAGTGAATTCCTTAATTCTTTTCTTAAACACAACCTTGTTTTTTATTATATAGATCAAACTCTTCCAATTTTCTTCCTAGAATTTTATTTATAATATAACAAGTAGGATTACCCATATAACTTTGTTGTTGTTCAGGCGTATTCCATTACAGAAACAAATATTCTTTCTCTTGGCCAATCATAGATATATGTGCTAGGAGCAAAGGGGGAAACCACTTCTGTTCTTTTTATTTTTCCTTTAATTTCACAGAATATGATTTAGATGTACTGAGAAGTATTTTATTTGTTCCTTCTCCTTCCCTTTTTTTCCTTGTCCCCTTCTCATAGTATGTCAGTTTCATATTGCTGCCATGTGAGAATCTTCTCCCTTTGTTGCCATTTATCCTATATTTCAGAGTGGAACACCTCCAAGGGAAAGGCAAACACACCTCTTTTTAAAATTTATTTATTTTGTTTATTAACATATAATGTATTATTTGTTTCAGGGATACAGTCTGTGATTCATCAGTCTTACACAATTCACAGCGCTCACCATAGCACATACCCTCCCCAGCATCTATCCACCAGCCACCCATCCCTCCCATCCCTCTCCACTCCAAAATCCCTTAGTTTGTGTCCTGAGATTATGAGATTCTTATGGTTTGTCTTCCTCTCTGTTTTCTTCTTGTTTCATTTTTTCCTCTCTACACCTATGATCCTCTGTCTTGGTTCTCAAGTTCCTCATATCAGTGAGATCATATAATTGTCTTTCTCTGATTGACTTATTTCATTTAGCATAATACCCTCTAGTTCCATTCATGTTGTTACAAGTGACAAGATGTCATTTTTTATGGCTGCATAATATTCCACTGTATATATATATCGCATCTTCTTTATCCATTCATCTGTCGATGGACATAAGGCTCTTGTGTAGTTCAGCTATCGTGGACATTTCTTCTATTAAATTTGGGTGCATGTGCATTGGGGTTAATACCCAGTAGTGCAACTGCTGGCTCATAGGGTAGCTGTATTTTCAACTTTTTGAGGAACCTCCATCCTGTTTTCCAGAGTGACTGTACCAGCTTGCATTCCACAAACAGTCTAGGAGGGTTCCCCTTTCTCCGCATCCTTGTCAACATCTTTTGTTTCCTGACTTGTTCATTTTAGTCATTCTGACTGGTGTGAGGTAGTATCTCATAGTGTTCAACATCACTCGCCATCAGGGAAATATAAATACACCTCTTTTATTTAGACTGATGGCTGTTTGTAGCCTAACTTTAATATGTTAGGCTCTTAGACATCCTACCCTTCACTAAGGAGTGAGGATGGGTTACAAAGGAGTAGAATAACTTATCTTGTCATTCTTAATAATCATAATAGTTGAGCATTTTATGTCAGCATGTACTATGTACCAACTGCTGTGATAAGAAGATGACATACATCATCTCTGCTAATCCTCAAGTACCCTTACAAGGAAGATACTATTATTGTTCCTACATATACCAATGAGGAAATATACCAATGAGGTATACCAATGAGATCCACAGAGACTGAGTGGCTCATTCAGACTAATGGAGCCAGTAAATGGCAGAACTTGGACTCGAATCCTTGTTGGTATAATATAAAAATCTGGATAGGACATTATCTAGACTTCTTTATCAATTTGGCCTCCTATGCGAAAGTACAAAACCCACTCTAGCTAGTTTAAGCATAAAAGGAATTTATTAAAGGATATTAGATAACTCATAGAATCTCTAAGCATGTCAGAGAGGTCCTAGATTTAGCTCTTTCCTTACAGCTGATCACTTGCATCCAACACACAAGTCTTTTCCCCCAAGTTGTCACTTACTAATTAATAGTTACCAATCTTTTCAAAGAAGATCATGAGGATAGGTGGGAGAAATGGAAAATATTGCCTTAATAAGGTTCTCCTACACAGATGGGAGGTCTGTGACTATACTCATTTCAGAAAATTTCCTCATAGGACAGTTGCTCCAACTGCTGGGGAATGGACTTTGAAAAGTGAAGGTCTGTGCTGATAAGTGATGTCACAGTTGGGCAAAGGAGTATGTGCTAATGAACCATGCAAAGCCCCAGTCACTAAAGTTGGGGTTTTACAGATGTGTTTTTATGGATCCTTATTTACCATGAATGTTTAGATGGTAATTGGAGCACAAATTGTCTGTTAAAATAGTTATTTCAGCTTTCCCTTGACCATCGTAATCTTCTGGTAATCCCTCTTTTGGCCCTCTCCAGCTGTTTGCCCCTTATTCAGAGAAAGGCCAAATTCCCCTTTGCTGCTGTGAGTGAGGGCTGAGCCTTAATGTGTGGCCACTTACATAGCTTCTTCGCTTTCTAGTCAAAAAAGAGACCAGATCACTTTATATGGTCACTGACTTCTCCATTGTGGAGAGCAACTCTGTCCACTCCCAAAGCAGATGTTCCCAGTAAGAACAACATAAATAATACTAACTTCCAGACACTGAGTACTTGGCATGTGCCAGGAACTGTACTTAATGCTCTGTATGCCTTGGTCCATTTACTCCTCATAGGAAGTGCATAAGATATAGGTGCTATTACTATAATCAATTTACAAATGAGGGATTAGCAGAGGGGGGAAATTTTGCTTAAGGTCACCTAGTTTGAACACCTAGTGGAGCCAGGATTTAGACTCAAGTGTGTAGGAGTACAGAGCCTGTGCGCTTAACTATCATGCCAGACTGCCTCCTTTAACCAGAATTTTTGTGTGTTGATTTTGAGGCAGTGTCATCCAAATATTCTCCTGGCAGCTGGATGTAGCTGCTTGCAATGGGAAAGACAAATTCTCTTGAGAAGTGGATGAACATTGTACTCCAGAGAAGACTCTTGTCTGCCTAAATTGCTTGTGCCCCTAGGGCTCAAAGAGGAGGCTATGATTATTTAGGTTGAGAATTCACTTGGTTCAAAACAAAATTCTTATGGATAGAGTTTTCACTATTTTTAGTTCAATCTGGTTTTTATGGGAAGTTTAATTTAATTCAATTATATGAAATGTTAGTAAAAGATGTTCTGGAAGTTAGAATGGAACATACGACCCAAGGGAGGTGGGTATGTCATTAGGAATAAAATGTCTGACTATAAAACCCTGGACCGTTATGTAATTTCTGGAAAATCTAGAGGACCAGCTACATTTCTGTCTCCCAGAGTTGGTTGAGGTGTAAGATTCTCTGAGGAGGGCTTCACATTTCCCTGTAAACTCTTATTCTTAATACACTTACAGTACTGTGTCAGTTTAGGCCCCCTGAGAAGCAGACACCAAGAGAGGAATTAGGCATGCACGATTTTATCTAACCCCATGAAGAGTAAAGGGGAAAGGAACAGGAGTGGGCAGGGAGAGCTTTCAGATGGAGATGCAGGGCAGACACTTGTGAAAGTTGCAGTAGAGGAGAGGAAAATTGGGCAGGAAGAGCTCCAGACCACAGTGCAGTTCTGAGAAAGTCTTGGCCAGGCTGATGGAGAGCCTTTACACCAAAGTTCCCCATTACAGAAATCTTGTGTTGGGGGAATAGCCCAGCTCCGCTGCACCTTCTGTGCTCCATCATTGCCTGGGAGCAGCACAAGAGTCAGAGGATGGGGGTGGGGTGGGTAGCATGGCCTCAGAGGGAACCGCTGCAGTGGATTTAAAGGTATGGCAGCTGGAGGCTGTCAGACATCTATGTTTCTAACAGTGGGTTCTCTTGAAGGGAGAGCTGAACAGGGTATCTCCATGTCTGCCACAGTTACATATTGCCTTGCCAAAGTGGAGTACTTTATAAAAATTTACTGCTAGTGTGAAGTGAACCAAGAAGACTTTCCATTTCAGTGATATTTTCTCCTAAAAGTAAATCCCCTGGCAGCAAACTGCATTGTCTATAAACATCTCTTCATCCCTTCTTTTCTGGAAACCATATCCAGCTATCTGGACTTTTTTTTTTTTTTCCCTTGGAGAACATGTTTTATTCAATTTAAAATCATCTCTCAAAAAATCAACCAAGAGTTAAGTTAGGAAAATATACATTGAAATGTAGGGCTAATATATGATAATAAGGATTGCTTTTTATTAAAAGCATTAAAATTTAGGACTTTTATTTTTATTTTTTTCTGGAATCTCTTAAAGCTTTGCCATTTTGGCATCTAATAATTTCTCTAAATGCTTTAAATGTCTATTCTGATGTGACTAGAAAGAACACTCTTGTATATATATTCTTCACTTTCATTTTTCATAAATATTGATTAATCTAAAATTATTAATATTTTTTCTCTTGAATATATTTAAAGTTCTTTCTTTTTTTCTATTCCTTATGCTATTGTTAGTTCAGTTCACTCATTCTCACTTCCTCGGATTATTTTAATAGCTTTCCATCTGTTCTCTCTGCCTCTGACTTGTCGCTGTTCATGTCACCTTCTGTACACGTACAAAAACAAATCTAACCTTTTTAGAAAGCTTTAGTGGCTTTTTAGCACTTAGAGGGGAAAAGAAAATCCAAGCTCCCTACCATGGCAAGTGAGGCAATTCATAACTTAGTCCTGCCTATCTTGCTAGCCCGTCTCTTTCTGTTCTCCTCCATGTGCTTTCTATTCCAGTGCTATGGAACCAATTATAGTTCTGCACACTGCCTGCTTCCTTTGTCTACACTGTACTCTTTTGTGTCTACTTGACACATTGCTACCTAAAAATACGGTCAGGTATCACACTCTCTTTGAAGGTTTTCCTGATTTCTGTTCAGAATTGATCACTTCATCTTTTGTATTTCTACTGAGTCCCCTACCAGTCTGTAACTGCAAGCTCCATGTTTTATGTTATAATTACCTGTACCTTTCCCTCAAGGGCCCAGGTCTTATTTTTCTTTATATCTCTTGCACCTAGCACACAGTTTGGCTCATGAGAGGTGCTCAATAAATGTTGGTGAACTGAACCAAAATTGAGGTACATTCTTTGGGTTGCCCACAATGTCTTCCACTGACTCTCCCTGATCAAATATTTACATAATGGGATATAAATAAATAAAATGAAAGTGAATTTAGGAAATGTGAAACATCAATTTCAGTATTCATTAACTGGACTTGATGATGATGTTTGCATCTTACCGTTTTCATTACTTGAGAGCCCTACATGCCTCACTGTGGCATCAACAACATTCCTATGTGTGTCATGTATGTATACGTAGCTGTGATGATGCAATAGGGCAAGAACTGAGGGCCTGAATATTCTGGCAAGTATGGCCCTGATATGGTATCATGCTATTTTTATATAATCTGTACCTGGACTATGGGCATTGCCATCAGAAATACTAACAAAGGAGGAAATGAAACCTCCTTGATAGATGCCTACCAGAGTTCCTCCTTTACAGATATTGCTGGATATTTATGTTCCTTCATTTTTTCACTTTCTTCATTCATTCATTCATTCATTCATTCATTCATTTACTCATCTTTCAGCTTACAGATAAGTAAAAGTAATCCACAAGACAAGAAGTATATGCCAGTTACTGATACTCATTCAGAACCAAACTAGGTGACTAATCTTCAAAACAGTTCTATGAGGTAGAAAATATTATTTTCATTTTAATGATGAAGAATTGGATACTCAGAGGAGTTAAGTGGCAGGAGTAGGATCTAGAAGCAGCATACAGTGCTTTGTGCCGTATTCCAAGGATTGATTTCAGAATCATCTGTTTCATTGTCATATCTACCTACTCACCTGAAGATTGCTCTTTAATCTTCTGATTAAAGACTGCTCTGTAATCTTTAATGCTGAGGTTCCCCCCCCCACTCCAGAAATATGTGACACCAACTTCTAAATTAAATGGTGATGCATAAAATAAAATTCTGAATCACCATCATATTTATTAGACAACTCATATGTATACTTCGCACACTTGCAGTTTAGTCCTTATTTTGTCTACAAGAACTGTTTCTATTAAAAATGCTGGTGATTCTTCTTCAAATTCCTTCGGTTTTCGACCAGCTATGGTGAATTGGTGTTGGGGAAGGTGTCTGCTTTTAAACTGACAGTGATAAAATATTTTTGGGTGGATCTGTATTTGTATAACATTTATAAATGGCTTCCTCCTTCCCAACTTCCCCCACTACAAATGCAAGAATTGAAAAACATGGCACAATCTGGAATAGTTTCCAAGGTCTTGTGAGAGGCTTTTATTTTACTTTTAATAAAGACAGACCACAATATAGCCCAAGGGGAACTCCAGTCAGACCTATAGCAGCCTCATTTCCTCCCAGTAGGAGGCATGGCAAGGAACCTTTCTGAGGACAGATGCTTTAGAGCTCCTCCCAGCAGTGCTGATGTGGAAAGAGCTGACTAAGGAGAGGACCAGGACTGAGCTTTGTGTAGAGGCAGGGGCCAGGCCTATGTGTTAAGGCTAATCAGAATAGATGATCTGATTATCTCCCAGAATATAAACATCCCAAAACTTAATGGTTCTATTTATGTTGAAAGAAATCAAGAAACAAACTTTGTTATGTTATTTGGAATAAATCTCTGCAGATGGTAAGCAGAACCAGAAACTGTTTGAAGTTCCATGACAAGCCAGGGGCATACATGGATATGATAACTTTTACATTTTTGAAAACATTTGATTTTATCAGCTTGTTTACCTATCTGTCACAATAGAGCATAAAACTAAGAAATGCTTGCATAGACTGATACCTGAGAAATGTGTTTCTGGTAGCTGAGATGCAACAAGAGAGTCATGTATCAGTTTTCTGTTCTTTGTTAGATCCAATAATAAACTAGTTCTCCAAAAATCACCTAACTGGTTGTCAAATAGAGTGTGACAGTGGGCAGATTTATAGCAAGGGGTAGATATTGTCTGTGTAACAAATTGCACTCTTGCACCAGTATTTCATGCCCTGTGCAGATAAATCAAAAGCAATTGGTCACATTCTTAAAAATTCCCTCCCATTAAGTTGTTAAACAAAGCAAATAATTGTGATACAGAGTTTTCCATTCTTTAATCCTCAACCAGAGGACACCATTTAAGCCTCTGACAAACCTGGGTGGTTATCATAGCCAGAGCAGAACTGGTTAAATCTTATTCTGTCTTACAACAGGGAGCTAAAAGTAATTGCAAAATATTTCGTCCCTCTTGGCTCTGTGTGTAGATTTAAAATTAAATTGGTTCTGGTTAGCAAGCTAGAACAGGGCAACTAAATTGAATTTTCTGAGGAATGTTGTGAATCCTATGTGGAGACAAAACAAAACAAAACAAAACCGCACATTCAAAGTTTGTATGTTTCCCTCTATCCTTTCTTTTGTGCTCTGCTCTCTCTTGTCCATTGTCATCTTTCCATGGTAAGCCTCCCTTGGTAAGCTGGTAAGGCCAGATTCAATGGTATCTCATGTGGGGCCTTAAATACATTTGGACCCATGCATATTAATCTGAAAGTTTCTGTCACTCCTTCTCATCATCCTTTCCAAATACTCTTCTCCCCAAGTGCAGATTGCTCCCTTTTTTTGTCTTCTCACACACTTTTCATGGAACGAGATTATTGTCAGCATTTTGTCAAGTTTGCACAGAGGAAAAGCAAACAGAAACACCAGAGCTGGGCATGTGAAGTCTTAGACTGTTGATTATGTTTTGAAAGCACAGTCACAGACTTGATTATGTTAACTTCCAGAGTAGATGATGACATTCTAAAGTAGAATCTAGAATTATCGTAAAACTAAGTTTCTGTCTCCCTCTCATTTTTCTTTTTTTTAATCATAACATCTATTTTTTTTTACTGTAAAATTAGTGCGTCCTCATTGTTGAAGATATGGGAAATTTAGGAAAGTATATAAAAATGTAAAAATTATATGAAAGTTTATAAAGGTAAATAGAGATGAAAAAATAGTCTTACTAAAGACAAAAACAAGGAATAATTTAACATATTTTATGTGCATATTACTTTATATATTTTTGAAATTATACTGTGTGTGTATATATATGTATATACACACTTTTGGATATTGTATATTTTATACACAGACACTGTATATATGTATATAACTTCTGCATCTTGCTTTCACCTTGGAAAATTTTGTTTTTTTCTTAACTTGATCTTTGGTATAGGGATCTGGCCTTGGTGTAAGTCCAGTGTTCAGCTAGTAGGGTATCTGGAATATGATAAAATCAGCTTCCTTTTGGCAGCAGATGGATGCTCATCTATCTTCTCAGAACTTCTCCCTTCATTCTCAAGTGTAGAGGGCAGTGCTGCCACATTTCAGATTTCTTGACTTCCATCAGGGTGCTTTTTCTTTCACAGGACCTGAGCAACTTACTAAACATTATTCTGTGTGTAAGGAGATACTATGTGAGAAGCACATCTGATATTGCAGCACGTTACTAAGTGCGGCTGCCCTGGATTAAAAGTGTTTGCTATTTGGCCTTTAGGCAACATATTGGAGCAATCTTGACTTTTATTTTATAGTTCCTTACAGGAAAATACATGCTCCAACTCATACTAAGTTGTGTGGATTTAGGAAATTCATAGTGGTTTTTGTTTTGTTTTGCATCTTGTGTGTGTGTGATTTTTTTTTTTAAGATTTATTTGTTTATTTGAGAGAGAAAGAGAGCTTGCATGCAAGTTGGGATGAAGCAGAAGGAGAGGGAAAGAAGCAGACTCCCTGCTGAGCCTGGAGCTGGATCCTTGACCCTGAGATCCTGACCTGAGCCCAAACCAAGAGTTGGACACAACTGGGTTACCCAGGTGCCCTGCTTTGCATGTTATTTTTGTTGTAGAAATAGCAGTAGGTCTCACAATGCTTAAACTCTCCATTTGCAACTACTAAAATTTCATTACTCTTATTGTTCTTATGAGAAAGAGAAAAAAATGATCTGTTTGCTTGATTCCCCCCAATTATTTGTGGATTGGATGCTCTACATGTCATTTAGTAAGGTACTTGCTTGCTTTTATTAAGGAAACATCCTATTCTTTTTAAATTCTTAAATACTTCCCTTTCAAGATATCTGTTAAAATTATTTGAAGATCCATCTCAGATGCTTCCAGTGAGAGCTTTAATTGCATTTTAGTTGCTGTGATTCAGGTATTTCCAAGACATGGTGAGGTCAGTGGGCCACATCCCTGGGCACTTTCAATGGTGTTTGTGTTTCTCATTTGGGAAACTTTTAAACCAGTTTTTCTCAAAAATGAAGTGTCTTTAGGGTGATGTTTTCTAATATTTCATAAGAAAATAAAAAACTGGGCATATTTTAGTCTTGTCTGAGACCAGTTCTTTTTTTCCCAAGGATTGTTGGTTCCAGCTTCACCTCCACTGTACACAAACTAAAGATGCCAGAGGAGGTTATAGAGATTTATACATAGTTTACTTCATTACATGAAGTTAGATTACAAATGATTTTGTCCCGCAGTTCATCTCAACAGTTCTCCTATTTAATCAGATAAATAATTTAAGATGGTGATTGATTTCCCATGCGTACAGTATCCAGTTGCAGGGATAGTGACTTTGGTCATTTCAGTTTGGTTGCAGGACTTCTCAAGGTTTCACTATACAGAGATGGGGTCCTTTTAGCATTTTACAGCTGATGTTGTTGCTAATTAGATTATAATTGTGCCTTGGATATAAATTACTTAATACAGTTCTCTAATATATTTATTTCAAATATCTCAAATCTTTGAATAGATAATATTAACCAATGAGGTAGAAAGAAGAGATGCCTAAACCCACACCTCTAGAAATGGCATTGTTAGAGGATTCTGTTGTGTTAGACATGGTGTCTAGCTGAAGCAGATGTTAGCAGTTCAGTGGGTTGGTATTGGGCATGTTTATTACAGAGAACAAAAGAGTTGCTAAATATAGGACTTTTCTCTCTCTTTGCATCTTCCTTACTCCACATCCAATCAGTGCCCTAATTCTGTTGGTGGTGATCTGTCTCCAGAGCCTCAATACCACTGCACTATCAATGCATTTGTCACTGTCATTTACTACCTAATATGTAACCAGATACTATAGCAGACACATGTTCATATTTAATTCTCACAATAACAGTTCTGTAAAGATAGGTATTATTTGTATTTTACAGAAGAGGAAACAGCTTTGGAGAGATTATGTATTTCTCAAGGTTGAACAACTTGTACACAATAAAGCCAGATTTTAAACCCATGTCTGTCTGGCTTCAAAACTACTTCATCCATTGCCTTCTCTATTTGCAACAGCCTCTTAATTTTCCTGCCTCTACCTCTATTTCATTTTCAGCTCCCCCCAGTCCTTTTTTGCAGTACTGTGATATTAATATTAAAATATAGAAACATCAATGTGCCCCCAGCTGCCTAAATAATGAAGTCTAATCCTCTTGGCTAAACCTCTCTAAACCTCTGATCCCGGGATCCCTACTTCATAACTCTGACTATTCTTCCACTCACTCCCTGTCTGCCTGCCTCCCAGTTCCTTATGCTTCAGCTGCTTATGTTTCCTACTAGTTGGCATTATCTGAGTGTTCTCTACTCTTTAACATCTCTGTGCTATTTCAGTTGCACACTCTGCCTACCCCCTCTTAGTCTGTGGATTTCTGTTCATCTTCCTAGACCAGACCCCAGTGTTAACTTCCTTTGTGAGTCCTCTCCCAACTTTTTCAGGCAGAATTAGGTATTCTGACCTCTGTACTTCTGTTATGCATGCAAAGAATCTTAATTGCTTATGTGCTATTTTGCCCTCCCAAGCCAGTGAACTCCATAGGAGCAGGAGCCATGTCTTATTCTTTGTACTGTCTCTTGTAGCTCTTGGCAAACAGTCTGGCAATGGGTACTAATTAACATGCTGCTCTTATTTTTTTAAAAAGATTTTATTTATTTGACACACAGAGAGAGATCACAAGTAGGCAGAGAGGCAGGGAGAGAGAGGAGGAAGCAGGCTCCCTGCTGAACAGAGAGCCCGATGCGGGCCTCGATCCCAGGACCCTGAGATCATGACCTGAGCTGAAGGCAGAGGCTTTAACCCACTGAGCCACCCAGGCACCCAACATGCTGCTCTTAGAAAACTAGGAACCACATCATGTCTTAGTCAAAGAGATACAATCCAAAGACAAAGCAACAGTTCTTAAAGGCCTCTTTCTCCTCCAAACCACTTCTATTATCAATAGAATTTGGTTTAGTGGAAAAATCACTGGGTATGATCAGCAGATCTGGGTTCAAGGTCTCTGTCGTGGGTCATCCTAATTCTTAAATGTGATATGCTATGTAGAAGCACTTTGCAAGCTCCAAAGCAGTACACTGACATTGAGTAATGAATTGTTCCTTTGGGCCTTTTCTTAGGTCTACATTGAACATTGTCCCTTCCTGCCTCTGAGGTCTTCTGCCTCTAGGAAGATATTGCTGCTGGATTTTTTTAAACAATATATATTTGTTGTTAAATATATCATACATCCTCCACATGCTGTTTTAATGATTTTTCACACTTTTAGCACTGATCTCTTTAATCCTTTTTTTTTTCTTGTAACTAAAAGCTTTTTTTCTTCTCATGATCAAGAATCCTTCTTGGATCTGGTGCTGTACTAAAGAGAGTGTATCTGGCAATGGAAATCTTTATCTAATGGAGCAGCTCCATCTCATTGCCTCCGCTCGTCTTTGGTTACCATGACTGCTAGCCAGTCCCCTCCCACAACTGTCAGCCCCTTTCCTTGATCCCTGAGAGGGTAAGCAGATGGTCCCTAAGTGCCTTTCCTTGTAGCTGCATTACATCAATATAGATGTTTGCTCGTGTTGTTAAAATTCTTTATCAAAATCATCTTGATGGATGACTAATATTCTGTCACATGGATATAATTTACTAAATGATCCTTTATGAATGGAATTTGTATGTAAATTTTTGTCTATATTTCAGTTCATTGACTTATACTAAATTCCCCAAAATGAAATTTTTGAGTTAAAGGACATGCATTTCAAAATACAACTTTTTTTCTAATTATGGAAGTATAATATACTCCTTACTGGTATTTTTAAAGTATAGAAAAGAATAAAGAATATTACAAAAGTTACCTGTGTCAGTTACTAATGTAACAAATTAACTCTGAAATGTCAATTGTTTAGCAAATTACTAGTTAATTTTTGTCTCAGAGAAGAATGAATTAGGCCTCTCCTATACAACTCTCCTCAAAGCATCAGAGACCCTGAAAAGTTCTTTGTGGCTCCATCATTTTGTGCTTTCCGAGTCACCTTGGTATCACAGGTGATTGACAGGATGGAAAGGAAAGTATAGGATCACACATAGATTTAGGGCTGGAATTGACACATATCTCTCCAACCCACATTCCATTGCCTGAACTCAGTTACATGGCCAAAGCAGCCACACGATTACAGGAAGAGGGTCTTTAGGACAGAAAATTTGTCTTTTTGTGCCATGAGGAAAATGAAATGGTTAGGAGATACACAGTTCAGGGAGAGAAACGAAACATGAAAGACTTTGGACACAGAAACAAACTGAGGGACTTGGAGGGAGGGGGTGGGAGGATGGGAGAGCCTGGTGGTGGGTACTGAGGGCACCTATTGCATGGAGCCCTGGGTGTGGGGCATGGGCAATAAATCTTGGAACACTGAAAAAATAAAATAAATTTAAAGTAAAAAAAAAAAGAAGATACACAGCTTGGAGAATATATGTTTATAGCATATCATGCACGGTCCTATCTTCCAGGAGTAACCCATGGTAGTATGTGTGCTTTGGTCTGGGTATGTCCTCCCCCAAATTCTTTTGCTGAAAATTTAATGCCCATAGGGTAGAATTAGGAGGTAGGGCCTTTGGGAAGAGATTGGGACATGAAGACTTTGCCCTGATTAAGGGGATTATTGCTCTTATAAAAGAGACCCTGGGGGCGCCTGGGTGGCTCAGTTGGTTGAGCAACTGCCTTCGGCTCAGGTCATGATCCTGGAGACCCGGGATCGAGCCCCACATCGGGCTCCCTGCTCGGCAGGAAGCCTGCTTCTCCCTCTCTCACTCCCCCTGCTTGTGTTCCCTCTCTGGCTGTGTTTCTCTCTGTCAAATAAATGAATAAAATCTTAAATTAAAAAAAAAAAAAAAAAAAAGAAACCCTGGAGGAATCCCTTGCCCCTTCCACCATGTGAGGGTGCAAAGAGAAGTTGCTAGTCTGCAATACAGAAGAGGGGGCTTCACAGAACTTGACCATGCTGACACTGATCTTGGACTTCCACCTTCCAGCACTGTAAATTGCTATTGTTTATAAGCCATCCAGTTTACACTGTTTTGTTATAGTATCCTAAATGGACTAAGATTATAGGCTTAGATACATTTTCTTTTAATCTCTTTACATAAATACACTAAATATTAAATAAAGTAGCAATTATTTTGTATATATATATATATATATATATATATATATAATCTCTTTCCTAACACCTTAGGATCATTTTAATGCCATTAAATATTGTAGCTTTGAATATTTTTGAAGCTCTTGATGTACGGTGGTACATTGTTTTTACAAAATGTGGCACAGCATAGTTTAAGAGTGAAATGCATGGCTCTTTATTGATTCATATCTTGCTCAATCTCTTCGAGCCTTTGTTTCCTCATTTACCTACCTTATGTGGTTGTTGTGAATGTTTAACAACTTAGTGCAGATAATGATCTTAAAATAATGCCTACACAGAATAACTTCTCAGTATATATTATCTATAATTACTATTATATGAAGAGATTTGAACTCCCCAAGTCAACTGTCAATCTTATTGACAGCTTTGGTATCTTGGATATGTTTTTCTTTCCTTGTATTGAGTTTTCTAAGCACTTAAAAAAAAGATTTATTTACTTTAGAGAGAGAGTGAGTGTATGAGTTGGGGGAGGGTATAAAGGGAGGGAGAGGGAGAGAATCTCGGGCTGCCTCCCAGCTGAATGTGGAGCTGATGTGGGGCTCCATCTCACTACCCTGAGATCATAACCGCAGCTAAAACCAAGAGTCAAACACTTAACCGACTGAGCCACCCAGGTGCCCATATTTTTAAAGCACTTTTAAAGTAATTTTTTTAATTTACAAAATAGGGTGATCTCTGCCCAGTAAGCTTAACTACAGTGGAGATTTTCCATAAACACTGAGTGGTTGTTAGGCATACAGGAAGGGAAAAGAAATTATTGTTTGTTGAACACCTACCATATGTCAGACATGATTTGATACTTTCATACTGGATCTCATATAATTCTCCCAGCAACCCTTTAAAGTAGGTATTATAATCTAGGTTGATTATATAAGGAAGGTGACGTTCACATAACTAATCCAAGATCACAAATGCTAGTAAGTAGTAGGGTCAGAATTTAAACCTTGGTCTGTCTCCTATCAAAGCCTCTCTACTATTTTGTGGTGCCTTCTATTTATACTGTTATCACTTGTGGCATGTGGAATAATGTGCAGTTGTTAGGCCAAGAGTATCAGAGCAATTACAGTGATGATTGTTAAGCACCCAAAAAAGAAATCGGAAGCACATTTGAGAATCCTTTAAGGTTGAGAGCTTGCTTCTTTACTCTTCGATCCTTTTTTTCTTTTATACTTTTCAATTAAGAATCAGAAAGAACTCTTCACCTTAGTTTAGAAACATTCACACAATGTGCCAACATTAAAAACAAGGAAGAACATTATACCTTCTTATTTCTGAGTGTATTGGCTATATTGCCCTGAGACATCAGCTGTGAATGTATATCAAAACACAAACCCAACTCTCCAGCAAAATTTCACATATTAACGACTTGCCATGCTGGCTATTTAAAACTCAGTCTGGACTTATGGAGAAACTTGGGAAAGTTTGAACACAATTGAATACATTTAACTCCTTTCCCACAGTCAATCTCTTTGGCTCTGCTTTCAGTTTTACTCCTGCCACCTTAGTTGGGGTCTCTATAAGCTGATTCATGACTGCAATAATAGCCTTCTAAGAGGTCTCCTTGCCTGTGGTCTTTGTTCCTTCTATTCCATCTCCATCAGTCTGTGGCCTGGTTCATTTCCCTGAGAGCTAAGAATAGTTTTTACATTTTTAAAGTATTGGTAAGAAGAAGAAAAAGAAGGAGGAGAAGGAGAAAAGAAGGAGAAGAAGAAGAAAGAAGAAAAAGAAAGAAGAAAGAAGAACAAAGAAGGAAGGAGGAGGAGGAGAAGAAAGAAAAAGAAGAAGAAGGAGGAGGAGGAGGAGGAGGAGGAGGAGGAGGAGGAAGAAGGAAGAGAAGAAGAAGAAGTAGTGACACATCCTGGAGGTCAAAAATATTTACTACCTGGCCTTTCACAGAAAAAAAGTTTGCTGACACTTGATCTAGATTATTTCTGGCATATGAATCCAAGGAAAACCCCCTCAGAGAAACAATGGGGTATATGACATAATGGGCTGAGTACTAGCTCTTGATTGTGGAGTCTTGGTTTCTAGTCTCAGACCAACATTCCTGTATTTGTATCCTTACTTAGAAAGAGAAGTGAAATGATATGATCCTTAAATTCTTCCTGTTTTGACATTCTAACATTTGGTTTAAAATTTTTTAAATTATATGATTCATGTATATAAGAAATGTATAAAGCACTATAGAATATATATATATTCTGTTGTAATTTGGCAGCATGAGTTTTGAAGCAGTAATTTGGAGCATGAGTTTTGAGTCAGAAAGACCTGGGTTGAGTCCTTCCTTCATCCTTCTTAGCTGTATAACTCTAGACAAGTTACCTTATTTTTAATAAGCCTTAATTTCTTTATCTGTAAGATGGGTGTAATAATAGTACTTTCTCATAGCATTGTTGTGATAATTAAATACTCAAATATGCTGTATGACATGCTTTTCATGTCTCTTAACTCAATTTATTATAAATGATATTAATATTCTAGCAGTTTTAATTATTGGCAAAAGTCTTTATGTCTATTCTATATCCTTTATACTATTAATTTACTTTCCATTCTGATACTATTGGTTTTCTCTCTTTCACTTGTCTCTGAAAGAAATAATTCCAAAAGAAGGCCAATAAATGCCATGGGTAATAGCTGCTACCTTCATATGTATATAAGCTGCTGGGTAGGAGTCATTGTTCTCTGGGTTATTTAAATAAAATGTCTCCCTTTTCCAAATTTAGTTTAATTTTTTTTCTTACCTATCAGTTGCTGGGCTCCAATCAAAAGTACTTGTGGTAACCATGATAGTAGTACATTTTATGTTCTTGTGGTCTCTGTTTTCCTCCTGTTTCTTACATGTTCAGATAAATAAGAATTGGCAATAATGTATTAAATGTTAAAAATTTTTTGAAAATATCTTATATTTATATATCATTAAAATTGAAATATAAGCACATAAGAGTTGGGACATTGAAATATTAAATGTCAAATAATACTATTAGCTCTATTAAATTACAGAGTACTATTTGAGATTATAATTTAAATCATTTGCCTAATATAGATAATCTGGAGAGCCAGCTTACTCTTATCATTTTAAAGATTTTTTACTTTATATAGATTTGTTGATTAACTTGTTCTTTAGATTCGGGAGGGATAGAAAATATGCAGAGAATCCACATTTTTTGCCAGAAGCCACTGTTGTACAGATAAGCAAATAAATCAAGCAGAAAACACATTGTTCTTATGCCTGTGCATGTAGCTGCTTTGGACTTCATTTTTGGGAGATTTGAACTACAATAGAACTTTGTGTTTAAATTATCCTAAGAGAGGATATTGTGCTCACTGAGGGAACTTCATTTTCACTTTTTGTAAGAAAATGCATGTTCTTAATAATATTATGTATGCTCATAGCTCTCGCTAGAATTCCTCTTTACTTTCAAAGCCCTGCCTTCGAGGCTGTGTTTTCTATTACACCTATGTTCTGTTCAAGCTTACCATCCAGTTGGCTTTTGTCTTTTCCAACAATGCTCTAACACTTCTTCCATGTTATTCGCCATCTCCTCAGTCTTGAAATCATTATGTTTCAAGCTATTTCCTTTCTTCCAGAAACTATTAAAATTCCGTCTGTTACTCTCAGTTATAGGGAAATATTGTATTTATTATTTTTTCTCAGATGCTAGAGCACATTACTAAATTTATCCTCACTAATTTATGAAGTAAGTTAGATAAAGTAACAGTTATTTCTAAAACATTGAAATGACACAGTGTACCATAATATATAGTTTACAAAATACTTTCATATCTTGATTGCATTTGATTATCATGATAACCCTATGAGGTGGCTGGTATTTTCTTCATTTTACAATTAAAAAACTGGGACACAGGATAATTAAATGTCTTGTTTAAGATCACAAAGCTCTTAAACTTACTTCACTTAGCTGAAGGTTTCTGACTCTAAGTTAATGGCAAGGTCTGTTCTCCTTGAGCACTTTTACATACTTCAAATTATGGTACATGTTGATTATATCTTGGCTATGTGTTTACATATCTGTCTCTTTTAGTGGACTGCAAACTTTTTGAAGGCAGGTACCACATCTCTTTTTGACTTTTTATCTTGGGTACTTAACAGATGTCTGACAAAATAAGTTACTCTGTACATTTGTCAAGTGAATGAATGAAATCAGGAAAGCCTCACAAAATTATTGTAGTTTAAGAACAAAGGTGAAATAAAACCCCAAAGGAAAATCTGAGGAGTTTCTCAGAAATATATAAGAAAATTTTAAGTGCCTCTAACACAAGAAACAAGAGAGTCAGTGAGACCACTTCCTGATCATAGTGGTAAAGGGTACAGGATAGAGACTAGATAAATTCTTTGACTTGATTTTTTATTTTTTAAATAGCTTTTTGAGGTATAATTCCCATACCATATAATTCACCCATTTAAACTATACTATTCAGTGACTTCTGGTATATTTACAAAGATGTGCATCTATCACCACAATCAATTTTAGAACATTGTCACTACTCCAAAAAGAAAATCTGCATTCACTACCCATCATCCCTCAAACCCTCATCTTCCTCAGCCCTACAGAACCACTAAACTTCTTTCGATCTCTTTAGGTTTACTTATTCTGGACATTTCATATAAATGGATTTGTATAATATATGGTCTTTTGTGACTGTTTTTCTTCACTTTTCATAATGAATTCCAGTTTTATCCATATTGTAGTGTGTATCAAAACTTCATTCCCTATGATGGCTGAATAATATTTTGTTATATGGATTTACCACACGTGCTTATCAATTCATCAGTTGATGAACGTTTAGGTTGTTTCCACCTTCTACTGTTATGAATAATGCTATTACGCACATTGCATTCAACTTTTTTAGGGCATATGTTTTTATTTCTCTTGGGTATATATCTAGGAGTAGAATTGTCAGACCATGTGGTTACTCTGTGTTTAAACATTTGAGGAGTTATGAGACTGTTTTCCAAAGAGGCTTCACTGTTTTACATTTCCACCAGCAGTGTGTAAGAGTTTCAATTTCTTCATATCCTTGCCAACATGCGTTATTATTATCTTTTATTAGTCTTGTTTTCTGTACAAGGGACTAAGAAACTATGTGGAAAATATTAAGGAAGAGAATCTTGCCATGTGTGAGGGGTTTATAGGGTATAAACATGTAAGAAGAATCAAGACTATAGAGTATTTTTTCTGATATTTAAACAATTACTTACCTGTTGTTTATTTTCAACATTTTTTAAGGAAAATTTTATACATAGAGCCAGGTTGAGAGGATTTTACAGTGAACACACATATAACTCACCATGTAGATTCTGTCAGTAACATTTTTGTATATTTGCTTTATTCTCTTTCTCTTCTCTCCCTCTCTCTCTTTCTCCATTCATCTTTTTTTGGTGCATTTTAACACAAGTTGCAGAAATCTGTATACTTCATCCTTAAATGTTTTAGCATGCATATCATTAATGAAAGTTTATTATTGATATAGAGGATTTTTTTCATTTCACACAAAATTTGCATACAATGAAATGTACAAATAATAAGTATATACTCATTGAGTTTTAACAAATGTGTACACACGTGTAACCCAAGTTACAGATTTTAAGTTAGAAAGGACTTTTGGAAGTCATTAGACTACCACCTTCCAGCTTACATACAGGAAAACTGACATCCAGAGAGGCGACCTAAGTTGTTCAAAATCTAAGGAGGACTAGAACATCAGCTTAGCATGGTTTGACTCACATTGTTATCTAGACCTTAGGTATTGAGATTGCTGTGATTCCCCAGGCAGTCCCCTAATATGGCAGTAATCTTAGGCTGCAATGTCTTGCTTCTTGTACATGGTTTTAAATGAGGCAGGACTTTCCATGTGAAGTAATAAAGTTCTTTTTCAGGACCCTTCATGAAACAAAATATATTAAGACCCTGGAAAGTCTAGCCAAGATCACAAGTTAATTTCTCACTTCAATCAAACACACCTTTGTATTTATTAAATACAAATTAAATAAATTAAATAAAGTATTTATTCATATACTTTCTAGTTTGCAAAATCATATTTAAGTCCTGTTTCCACTAAAACTTCACACCAAATCTCTCTCCTTTCTAATCCTCTCACCCTATTGTTTATCTCACATAATTAATATCTCTTCCATCAGCATTTTGTCATGGTGGATTCAGATCCTTAGGCATCTTTAATGTTGGAAGAAATAATTGATGACTTGGGTTGTGATTACATTAAAAAATCAGAACATTTTCAGGCAACCTAGATGTGGAATGCTCTGGAATTAAAGTCTTAGACATTGAGTGTACCTGGTGTTGATTACCTGGGTAAGAAAGATAAAGAAAACTGGTAATAAGTGAGGATATACCATACTGCCAGGTATTTTATGAAGTGTTTTCCCATGCATTCTCTTCTTAATCCCCAGAATCCGAATTGTGCTGCTATTATGAATATTTAATAGCTGAGGAAACAGGCATGGAGAGGTTAAGTAACTTCCTCAAGATCACTCATAAATGATATATATGGCCAGAATTGAACTCCAGGCCTGTTGGATCTCAGAGCCCATGTTACAACAATTCTACTATACTGCCACCAAGATAGGTATTTTTGAATAGTCAAGGGTTGTCAAGAAAGATTATATTAAGGCAACTATGGAGGGCAGAATTTGGACCAAATATGGTCATTAAAGGGAAATATATTTAGACTCAGCGTGGGAATATTTTCTGACAAAGCTGTCAAGAAGTGGACAAGGCAGCCTTATGTAATGCTTTAACTTCAGACATGAGAAATACTCAGATAGGAGTAGGTGACTGTTGTAGAGAAGATAGTTGCATACAGTGGACATGAGCTTTATTCAGAGATTTCCCGAATGCTGGAATCACTTGGAGAAAAAAAATTTTTCCACCAAATTAACTGTATTGAGGTAAAATTAACACACAATCAGATATTCTCATTGTAATTGTACATTTTTGACAAATTTATACAACCATGTAACCATGACCAAAATGAAGATATAAAACATTTCAGTAAACTCCAAAGTGCCCTTGTGCTCTTCCCCACTTAATACCCTCTTTATCCCTATTTTTAAGCAAATGCTAGTATGATTATTTCACCATAGATTAGATTGGTCTTCTTTAGAGTTTCATATAAATAGAATCATACTCTAGGTTGGGTTTGATTTTTTTCTACTCAATATAGTGTTTCTGAGATTCATTCATATTGTTTCATGTATCAGTAATTAATTCCTTTTATTGCTAAATAGTATTCTACTATACGAATGCAGTGCAATTTATTCACTAGTTGATGGACATTAGGGTTGTTTCACATTTTTGGCCATTATGAATAAAACTGCTATGAATATTTATATATACCTTTTGTATGGCTTTATTATTTAATTTTTTATTGAGGCATAATTGACACATAACATTTTTTGACATATGTTTTTATTTCTCTTCAGTAAATACCTAAGAGTGGAATACATGGGTTGTATGGTAAATATAAGAAACTGCCAAACTTCTCAACATTTTATATTCCCACAAGCAATGTATAACAGTTCCAGTTGTTCTGCATCTTCGCCAGCATTTGGTATTATACATTTTAAAATTATATCCATTTTGATGAATATTTAGTAGTATCTCATTTTACGTGTTGTTTTTATAATAGCATTTTTTGGGGTAAATTGACATACAAAACTACCTATTTAAAATATTCAACTTGGTAAGTTTCGATATACTTTGATGCCTGTGAAACCATCACCACAACCAAAATAAAGAACATATAAATTTACTGTCCTGAAAAATTTTCTTGTGCCTTTTCACAACTTCTCCTTCTTTCCCTTCTGCCCTACACTCTGTGTGCAGGTAACATTTGTTTTTAATTACTGTAGATTAGTTTGTATTCTCTAGAATTGCATATAAATGGAATATTATAGTTTGTACTCTGTTTGGTTTAACATCTTTAATTTAGCATAATTATTTTGACATGCATTCATGTGGTGGTATACCTTTTTACTGCTAGTGGTATTCCTTTGTATGACTATGCCACACCTTGATTATCCATTCATCTGTTGTTGGACATTTGGCTTATTCCTAGTTTTTACAATTATAAGTAAAACTACTATGGACTGCTTTTTTTTTTAGCTTTTATTAATTTTTATTTTTTCCATAACCCAGCCACCCTATCCCTTTCCCCCACCCCCCAGCAACTCTGTTTCCTGAGATAAAGACTCCTTATGGTTTGTCTCCTCCACCCCAGACCCATCTTGTTTCACTTTTTTCCCTCCCTACCCTCCATGACCCCTGCCCTGCATCTCAAATTCCTCATATCAAAGAAATCATATGATAATTGTCTTTCTCTGATTGACTTACTGTGTTCAGTATAATACCCTCCAGTTCCATCCACATCACTGCAAATGGCAGGGGTTCATTCATTTTTATGGCTGCCTAGTAGTCCATTTACCTTTCTATCTATCTATATAGATATAGATATAGATATAGATATAGATATAGATATAGATGATATATCACTTTTTCTTTATTCCTTCATCTGATGATGGACATCTAGGTTCTTTTCATAGTTTGGCTATTGGGGACATTGCTACTATAAACATTTGGGTGCATTGCCCCTTCTGATGACTACATCTGTATCTTTAGGGTAAATACCCAGTATTGTGATTGCTGGGTCATAGAGTAGCTCTATTTTCAATTTCTTGAGGAATTGCCATACAGTTTTTCAGAGGGGCTGCACCAGCTTGCATTCCCACCAACAGTGTAGGAGGGTTATCCTTTCCTCACATCCTCACCAACATTTGTCATTTCTTGACATGTTAACTTTAGCCATTCTGACTGGTGTGAGGAGGTGTCACACTGTGGTTTTGCTTTATATTTCCCTGATGCTGAGTGATGTTGAGCACTTTTTCATGTGTCTGTTGACCATTTGGGTGTCTTTCTTGGAGAAATGACTGTTTAAGTCTTCTGCCCATTTCTTGATTGGATTATTTGGTTTTGGGGTGTTCAGTTTGATAAGTTCTTTACAGATTTGGATACTAGCCCTTTATCTGCTATGTCATTTGCAAATATCTTCTCCCATTCTGTTGGTTGTCTTTTGGTTTTGTTAACTGTTTCTTTTGCTGTGAAAAAGCTTTTGATCTTGATGAAGTCCCAGTAGTTCATTTTTCCCTTAGTTCCTTTGCCTTTGGTAATGTTTCTAAGAAGCAGTTGCTGGGGCTGAGGGCAAAGAGGTTGCTGCCTGTGTTCTCCTCATGAATTTTGATGGATTCTGGTCTCACATTGAGGTCTTTCATCCATATCGAGTCTATTTTTGTGTATGGTGTAAGGAAATGGTCCAGTTTCATTCTTCTGCATGTGGCTGTCCAATTTTCCCAACACCATTTGTTGAAAAGTCTTTTCCATTGGACATTCTTTCCTGCTTTGTTGAAGATGAGTTGACCACAAAGTTGAGCATCCATTTCTGGGCTCTCTGTTCTGTTCCATGGATCTATGTGTCTGTTTTTGTGCTGGTACCATACTGTTTTGATGATTACAGCTTTGTAATAGAGCTTGAAGACTGGAATGGTGATGCCACCAACTTTGGTTTTCTTTTTCAACATTCCTCTGGCTATTCGGGGTCTTTTCTTGTTCCGTATACATTTTAGGATTATTTATTCCATTTCTTTGAAAAAAATTGATGGTATTTTGATAGGGATTGCATTAAATCTGTAGATTGCTTTAGGTAGCATAGATATTTTCACAATATTTGTTCTTCCAATTCATGAGCATGGGACGTTTTTCCATTTCTTTGTTCTTTCTCAATTTCTTTCATGAGTACTTTAATTTCCAAGTACAGATGCTTTGCCTCTTTGGCAAGGTTTCTTCCTAGATATCTTATGGTTTTGGGTGCAATTGTAAATGGGATCGACTCCTTAATTGCTCTTTCTTCTGTCTTGCTGTTGGTGTATAGAAATGCAACTGATTTCTGTGATTTGATTTTACACCCTGACAGTTTACTGAATTCCTGTATGAGTTCTAGCAGTTTTGGAGTGGAGTATTTTGGGTTTTCCATAGAAAGGATCATATCATCTGCAAAGAGTGAGAATTTGACTTCTTCTTTGCCGATTCAGATGCCTTTTATTTCTTTTTGTTGTCTGATTGCTGAGACTAGGACTTCTAGTACAATGTTGAGTAGCAATGGTGATAGTGGACAGCTCTGCCATGTTCCTGTCCTTAGGGGAATAGTTCTTAGTTTTTCCCCATTGAGAATGATATTTTCTGTGGATTTTTCATAGATAGCTTTTATGATATTGAGGTATGTACCCTCTGTCCCCACACTGTGAAGAGTTTTGATCAAGAAACGATGCTGTACTTTGTGAAGTGCTTTTTCAGCATCTGTTGAGAGGATCATATGCTTCTTGTTCTTTCTTTTATTTATATACTCTATCACATTGATTGATTTGCAGATGTCGAGCCAACCTTGCAACCCAGGAATAAATCCCACTTGGTCGTGGTTAATAATCCTTTTAATGTACTGTTAGATCCTATTGTCTAGTATTTTGGTGAGAATTTTTGCATCCATGTTCATCAAGGATATTGGTCTGTTATTCTCCTTATTGATGGGGTCTTTCTCTGGTTTGGGGATCAAGGTAGTGCTGGCCTCATAAAATGAGTTTGGAAGTTTTCCTTCTATTTCTATTTTTTTGGAACAGTTTCAGGAGAATAGGTGGAAGCTGGCTCTCTCTTTGCTTAGAGGACTCATTTCAGTATTTCCTGTAGGACTGGTTTGGTGTTTGCAAATTCTTTTAGTTTTTATATGTTCTGGAAGATTTTTATCTCTCCTTCTATTCTCAATAACAGCCTAACTGGATATAGTATTCTTGGCTGCATATTTTTTGCATTTAGTGCTCCAAATACATCATTCTTGTGGTTTCTGATCTGCCAGGTCTCTGTGGATAGGTCTGCCTCCAATCTAATATTTCTGCCATTGCTTGTTATAGACCTCTTTTCTTGAGCTGCTCTCAGAATTTTCTCTTTATCTCTGAGACTTGTAAGTTTTACCATTAGATCATCGGGTGTGGACCTATTTTTATTGATTTGGGGGGGTTTCTTTGTGTCCTGGATTTTGATGCTGTTCCCTTTGCCAAATTGGGGAAATTCTCTACTCTCATTTGCTCCAATATATCTTCTGCCCTGCTCTCTCTTTCTTGTTCTGGGATCCCAATTATTCTAATATTGTTTCATCTATGGTATCACTTATCTCTTGAATTCTCCCCTTGTGTTTGTCTCTTTTTCTCAGCTTCCTTATTTTTCATCATGTGGTCTTCTATAACACTAATTTTCTCTTCTGCCCCATTATCCTAGCAGTAAGAGCCTCCATTTTTGTTTGTACTTCATTAGTAGCTTTTTTGATTTCAACTTGGTTATATTTTAGTTCTTTTATTTCTCCAGAAAGGGATTTTATTTCTCCGGAAAGGATTGTCTAATGTCTTCCATGCTTTTTTCGAGCCCAGCTAGCAACTTGATAATCATCATTCTGAACTCTAGCTCTGACATATTTCTAATGTCCCTATTGATGAGGTCCCTAGCCATCACCATCAGTGCTGCCTCTTGTTCTTCTTTCTGAAGTTGATTTTTCTGCCTTGTCATTTTATCCAGTTAAGATTTTATCCAGATAAGAATATATGAATGAGTATCCCTGGGTGGCTCAGAGGGTTAAGCCTCTACCTTCGGCTCTGGTCATGATCTCAGGGTCCTGGGATCAAGTCCTACATCGTGAGCAGAGAGCCTGCTTCCCCCTCTTTCGCTGCCTGTCTCTCTGCCTATTTGTGATTTTCTCTCTGTCAAATAATGGAGCAAAATCTTAAAAAATATATATGAATGAGAGTACAAAATACTAAAAGAGTAGCAACAACCCAAGAAAAATATACACTAACCAAATCAGAAGAGACCCAAAACCGAGGGGAGAAGAAAGAAAAAGAAATCTATACCTATATCCATATATATCTATAGCCCTCTGTCTCTATGTATATGATTAGAGTGATGAATAGAACAGAGCCACACACTTGATTTTGGGTGTATTTTGGTCTGTTAGAAGAAATTGCCTCTTATAATTTTAAAGAAAGAAAAACTGATATACGTAGAAAAGTAAGGGTATACATGATGAAAGGATGGAATATCAATGTAAGGATGAAAATTTTAAAAAGATTCTAAAAAAGAAATTGATAAGATAAGAAGTTGTTTGAAAAAAAGAGCATAAGGGGTAACCTAGAGGACAGTAGGAGAAGGAAAGTAAATGGGAAGTAGAGTAATCCAGGGAGAGAAATGAAACAGAGACTTTGGACACAGAAACAAACAGAGGGACTTGGAGGGAGGGGGGTGGGGGGATGGGAGAGCCTGGTGGTGGGTAATGAGGGCACCTATTGCATGGAGCACTGGGTGTGGGGAATGGGGAATGAATCTTGGAACACTGGGAAAAAATTAAGGAACAATAAAAAATTGTTAAAAAAAGTAAAATAAAATATTTAATTTAAAAAAAAGAAAAAAAGAAAAAAAAAAGGAAAGAAATGTGATGAGGCTGAATACTAGAACAAAGCCATGCTCTATTAGGGTATATTTTGAACTATTAGAAGAAACTGTATCCCAAAATTTTAACGAAAGAAAAACCTATATGTATACAGAAAATAAATATAATGAAGGGATAGAATATGACTAAAACAGTGAAAATTAAAAAAGATTTCTTTAAAAAGCGCTACTGATAAGATAAAATTGTTAAAAAACATTAAAATAGGAAAGAAAAAGTTAAAAAAATAAGAAAAAATCAAGTTAAAAAATCTTAACTTTGAAACACTAAAGAATCATGAGGAAAAAAGCCATGAATTCTATGTGCTGAGGTCCCCTAGCTCTGGAGTTTTGAAATTCTCATTGATCAGTGAACTTGGTCTTGGCTGGATATTCTTGCTGACCTTCTGGTGGAGGGGCCTGTTGTATTGATTCTCAAATATCTTTGCGGAAGGTGGGACTGCTCCTCCCTTGCCAGGGGCCAGGATAAGCAATGTGTTCAGGTTTGCTCTTGGTAGCTTTTGTTTCCTGAACGCTTTCTGTACAGCTTTGGAGGATGGGAATGAAAATTGCGGCCTCCCAGTCTCCAGCCCAGAGGAACCGAGAGTGGGGCCCTACTCCTCAGTGTGCATGTAGAGTGAAGCAGTCAATCATGCCTGTCTCCCTGGTCTCCACCCAAGCTTGGTGCTCACCCAGCCTGTGAGTGTTTCTATCTCTGGCGCTTGGCCCCATTTGGAGTCTCCAAACCCAGCAGATTCCTGCAGCGTGCTTCTGTGCCACTCCTCCCAGTGGAGAAAGGAGGGGGTCTCCCCAGATTTGCCACTTGTGGGGTCCCTGTTTGAAGAGCAGAGGTGCAACTGTGCCTCTGACCATGGTTTAAGGTAACCCTGAGCTGAGAGCTCCCTCCATGGCTTTGTCTCCACAGCAGACTTTCCTGTTCCAATACCTGGGAGGTCTGCCACACTCAGGTACCCTGGGTCCTTCTGTGACCCCACGGGGTCCTGAGACCACACTGTCCCAATGAGGGTTCCACCCCCTGCTTAGCCTCTGGGGCGACGTCCCTCAGTGGAGCAGGCGCCGTTGGCGGGGAGCTGGCCCTTTCCCCATGGTCTATCTTCCCAAATGTTGCCTCCGATTCACTTCTTTGTGCATCCTGCCTTCCAGAAAGTGGTCACTTTTCTGTTTCTAGAATTGCTGCAACTCTTCGCTTTAGTCTCCTGTTGAGTCTGTAGGTGATCCAATTGGTTTGATAACCATCTAGCTGAACTCCTGGGTCCTGATGATATCTAGGTCTCCTACTCCTCCACCATCATTACTATGGACATTTTTAAAGAAGTCTTTGTTCACATGCTTTTATTTCTTTTGGATAAATACACAGGCTAAATCACATTGTTAGTATATGCTTAAGTTTTTAAGAAATTGCTTAATTTTTCTAAATGATTGTACTATTTTACATTCCCACCAACTGTGTCTGAGAGTTCTCCATTACTTTACATCTTCACCAAAACTTAGTACAAGCAGTCTTTTATTTTTAACCATTATAATGATTTAGAGTGGTACTTAATTATGGTTTTAACTTTATTTTCCTAATGACCGATGATGTTGAATAGTTTTTTATGTGCTTATTTTTCATCCATATATCTTTTTCAGTAACATGTTTATTCAAATGTTTTAAAGTTTGAAGTTTAAAGTTTGTTTGTTTTCTTATTTCTGAATAAGGATTCTTTATGTATTCTAGATAGAAGTCCTCTATCAGTTAAATCATTTGCAAATTTTTTTCTCCCCTTATGTCACTTGTCTTTTATTATCTTGATGATGTCTTTCAATAAGCAAAAGTTTTAAATTTTGATAAAGTCTAACTTCTCAATTTGCTTTTTTATAGATGTGCTTTTAGTGTTCTCTCTAGGGCCCATGGGCCAAATATGGCCTGTTGCCTACTCCTGGCTTTAAATTTTTTTTGGAGCACAGCTATGACTGCTTGTTTATGTATGAGCTATGACTTATTTGAGCTACAACAGCAGGGTTAAAGAATTAGAACAAAAACCACATGGTCCACAAAGTTTGTTTAACCCAAGACATAGAGTTTTTCTCCTGTGCTTTCTTGTACAAGTTTTATAGTTTTAGAGTTTACATTTAGGTGTATGATCCATGTGGAGTTGATTTTTTTTTATTGGTAGAAAATATGGATCAAAGCTTGTTGTTTTGCATATGGGCCTATATTTCAACAAATTTATTGAGGAGATTGTCTTTTCTCCTCTGAATTACCTTTACACTCTTCTTGAAATCAGCTTTCTATATATGTTTCATTTTATTTCTGGGCTCTCTATTGTATTCCATTTATCCATCTTTTAAATCTTTATATCAATGCCATATAGTCTTGGTTATATTTAGTTTTATAGTAAGTCTTAAAACCAAGAGATATTAATCCTCTACTTTGTCATTTTCTTTTTTCTCTTTTTAAAATTTAATTTAATTTTAATTTCTGTTAGTTAACATATAGTATTATATTAGTTTCAGGTGTATAATATAGTGATTCAATAATTCCATACATCACCCAGACAAGATTATTTTCTAAAATTTCCATGGAAAGACAAAAGATTTAGAATTGCTTAAACAGTTCTGAAAGGAAGAATAAAATAAGGGGAACAGTCTATATAATTTCAAGGTTTATTATATCACTATTAGTACTCAAGAATGTATTATTTATCAAAATCTCAGCAAGCTTTTTTGTAGATGTAGACAAGATTATTTTCTAAAATTTCCATGGAAAGGCAAAGGATCTAGAATTGCTTAAACAGTTCAGACAAGAAGAATAAAATGAGGGGAACAGACTACATAATTTCAAGGTTTATTATATCACTATTAGTACTCAAGAATGTGTATTATTAATAAAAGGAAAGACACAGAGATCATTGTGACATAATAGTTAACCCAGAAATAGACTCACATAAATTTACGGAATTACAGAAAAATTGCATAGTATTATTGACGGTTCCCATATGTGCCTACTTTCCCTTATTAGTAGTATGAACCTCATTATCATCATTCACGTGGATAATTCTAGCCTTCTGGCCTTGTTTATTCCTTATGTTAGTATCATACATTTATTACAATTAATGAACCAATACTGATAAACTTTTTTTATATAAAGTCCATATATTATTCAGATTTCCTTAGTTTTTACCTAATTTCCTAAGTTTCTGTTCCAGAATCTTATCCAGGATACCATGTTACATTTGGTTGTCATGTTTACTTTAGCTCTTGACTCAGATTTACCTTGTTTTGATGACCTTAACAGTGACCACATATTTTGTAGAATGTCCCTCATTTGGATCTGTTTGATATTTTTTTCATGATTTTACTGGGGTTATGTGTTTTTGGCAGGAATACCACAGAAGTAAAGTGCCACTTTCTTCACAAAATTTCAAAGGTATATGTTACTAACATGACCTCTCAGTGTTGTTGACCTTTATCATCTGTCCAAGGTGATATTTGTCCAGTTTCTCCACTGTAGACTTACTACATCCCATTGTGCCCTCCCCACCCATTTCTTCCAATAAAAGGAAGTCATTATTCACAACCCACATTTAAGGAATAAGGAGTTATTCTCTACCTCCTTGAGGGTGGAATAGCTATATAAATTATTTGGAATTCTGAATGAGAGATCAGTCTCTTTTTCCTGCTTACTTATTCAGTCATTTATCAGTATGGGATGTTGGATATTTATTTTATTCTTTCTTTTATAATCCACTACTACTCTATTTCATTGCTGAAATTTATCAGCTTTGGCCAGTGAGAGCTCTTTCAGTTGGCTTTTGTATCCTTTGATATATCACTGTCAGTGTGTGTGTGCATGTGTGTGTTTAGCACTTCCTTGCATTTTGGCACTTTGAGTTACTTCAGGCTCATCTTGTGTGTTTCCTGCTCCAGCCTAGAACCAGTCATTTCTCCAAGAAGCTGTCATTCTTTTTATTGGAGAATAGTATTAGAAACCAAGATCTGGGTGCCTGGTGCACTGCTTGCTACTGGGGTGTGTTGCTTCTAGAACTTCTCAACAACAGAATAAGGAAATATACATGTATATATGCATATACACATATCTATAAATATGCTCATATAATACACATTTATTTATATTACAATAAACATAATATGGATGTCCCCAATCTAATCTATTACCACATATTTATTGTAGCTTTCTTTCCTTGTTTATCTGTAACCTTTTGTTCTGACAGTGAGAAATCTGCCTCACACCATCATCCATCCATTTAGTTAATGTTCAGTTCCAGTATTTATCTATGGTGGTATCAGAATTGTTAGCCCATATCCCCATGAGAACAACTTTATCAACTATGGTACAGTGTATATGTATAGTTTCTTTTACCAGCAATCTTAGATGCCACTCATTATTGAAGTTATGTAAATGAGCACCTTTTCTCCTAATCCCTTCAGTGAGATTGTTTCAGACATTTATAATACAGTTAAATTATAGTCTCGCATTCTGCTTTCTGACCTCCTAAATAATTTTCTAAAATTTACATGATCTGTCAAAGAAATAAATAAAAATCTTTTAAAAATTCTTTAAAATTTACATGAAATTTTCTAACATTTGTGCTAAGTTCTATGGGTTTTGTTAAATGGATAGACTTTTACCCATCATTACAGTATCATACAGAGTTTCATCACCTTGAAAAAGTCACCTGTGCTGCTCCTATTCATCCCTCCCTCCCTTTCCCTGAGCACTTACCAACCACTGATCTTTTTACAATCTTGATAGCTTTGCCTTTTCCAGAATGTCATATGTTTGGAATCATATAGTACACAGCCTTTTCAGAATGACTTTTTTCACTTAGCAGTATGCATCAGATGCATCCATTTTTTTGTGGCTTGATAAATTAATTCTTTTTATCACTGAAAAATAATCACTGCTGTATGAATGTACCATATTTATTTTTACATTCACTTCTTGAAAGACATCTTGGTTGCTTCCAGTTTGGGGCAGTTATGCCAATTAATTAATTAAGCTGCTATAAACATTCATAGATTTTAGCCTCTTGACTTGATGGATTACATTGATTTTCAAGTGTTGAACTAGCCCACTTACTTGGGATAAATCTTACTTGGTCATGGTGTATATTTCTTTTTATGCAGTGCTGCATCCATTTGCTGATATGTTTTTGAGAAGTGTTGCATCTATATTTATGAGAGATATTAGTCTGTAGTTTTTCTTTTTGGTAATGTCTTTATCTTATTTTGATATTAAAGTACTATGGTCACACAGAATGAGTTAGGAAGTCTTTTCTACTGTTTCCTGGGAGAGATTGGAGAATTGGTATCATTTCTTTCTAGAGGTATGGTAAATTTATCAGTAAAACGATGTGAGTCTGGTGCTTTCTTTTTTTAAAAGGTCAGTAATACTCAATTCAGTTTATTTACCATATATGGGCCTATTCAGATTACCTATTTTTCTTGGGTAGGTTTTAGCACTTTGTGTCCTCCAAGTAATTGGTCTTCTTCAATTACATGATCAAATTTGTGCACATAGAATTTTACCTAGTATTATTTTTCTATTACCTTTTTGATGTTTATTGGATTACTAGGGATTCCCCCTTCTTTATTTTGCTATTAGTATTTTATATTTCATCTTTTTTTCTTAGTTAACATGGCAAAAGTTTTATTAATTTATTGATCTTTTCATAGAACATGCTTTTCGTTTCATTGTTTTTCCCTTTTGTTTTCCTAATTTCAATTTCATTGATTTTTTGGTCTGATTTTTTATTAATTATTTTCTTATGTGTGCTTTGGACTTAAATTCTTCCTGTAATTTCTTATTTTTTAAGATTTTATTTATTTATTTGAGAGAGAGAGAGAGAGAGAGAGAGAGCAAGGAAGAGAGCATGAGTGGGAAGAGGGGCAGAGGAAAGTGAAGAACAGTCTCCTCACTGAGCAGGGAGCCCAAGGCAGGCTCAGTCCCAGGGTCCTAGGATCATGAAACTGAGCTGAAGGCAGAAACGTAACCAGCTGAGCTCCCCAGGTGTCCCTCCTCTAATTTCTTAAGGTAGAAGCTTAAGTTACTGATTTTAGACCTCCCTCCCTTTTTAAAAGAATTTTACCCATTTGAGAGAGGAATGGGGAGTGTGAAGAACAGAGGGAGAGGGACAAGCAGACTCTCAACTGACTAAGCCACCCATGGTTCCCTATTTTCTGTTTTATAATACATGCAATTTAGTGCTATAAATTCCTATCCAAACAGTGCTTTTCTTCTATCATCATTTTCCCAGGTTTTAGACAACCAACCAGATTTAGGATTAGGACTAGTCTCAGCTGTACAGTCGACTTATTCATTGAATGCAGAATCTCTGATAAATTCACCTATATCCACAAATTAGCTATTTTTTAAAGATTTCATTTATTTATTTGACAGAGAGAGTGAGAACACAAGCAGGGGTAACAGTGGGGAGGGAGAAGGAGAAGCAGACTCCCGCCAAGCAGGGAGCCGGATGCAGGCTTGATCCCAGGATGCTGGGATCATGACCTGAGCTGAAGGCAGACGCCTAACCATCTGAGCCACCCAGGTGCCCCCAAATTAGCTATTTTTAAAAAGTATCTTTATTTCTCCCTGATCTAGAACCCTCCAAGTATTTCCCCCTTGTAGAATTTTCACAAATATATAATTAGCAATTATTTTTGATGTGCATGCCTTCTTTTCCTGGGTTTGATGTTGTAGTTTGCCACCTGGAAATATGCTGGGATCTATTATGGGCAATAAGAGATATTTAGATGGATCATGAGAAAAAGGAAACTACTTTAGAAGAGCACAATATGTTAGTCTAAGCAGGTTAGGACTAGCATTCTCTAACATGGAGGTGGAGCTTCTGTTGATAATGTAGGTGGAGTGGGGTTTAGGTTATCTGGTTGCTTAGAATTACTTGAATTTTCCTGAATTTTTCAATCAATGTGCTAAGCTTTACATAGAGACTGGTGAGGTAAGTTAATTAACTTAAAAGCACAGGGAATTATATTCTGCATCTGATTTTCAACTATGTGGACTCTGTGACGACAAGAGACTTTCTTACAGTGTGGTCATAGAAACTAGTTAATGATCGCAGGAAAAAAATGTAAAGCATCGTGCCTGTTTTGATAAGCAGTATTTTTAAAATTATTGTTCAATTCCCTGTATTTTCCTTTTCATCTTTGTTAAAGTATAATTGACAAAATTATAATATTTTTAAAGTGTGCATTGTGGTGCATTTGATATACATGTACATTGTGAAAGGATCCCCCCAAATCGTTAATTACCACCACATCCATTATCTCACATATTTATCTAAGTTTCTCTACCTTCTGTATGGTAGTACTTTCTGTATTGACTCTAAGCAACTAGAAGTCTGTTTTTAATTTCTGTATGTGTGGTGCTCTTCTAATTAATTTTTTTTTGTTCTTAGTATCAGTGTTTTGCTGTCAGAAACAATGCCTGTCTATGGATGGTAAACTCCTAATTCTTTTTTACCTTTAGATGTCTTTATTTCATCCTTATTTTTTTAAAAAAGGTTTTGTTTTATATGTAATCCTGGATTGATAGTTACTTGTTTTTTCATTACTTTAAGGTATTTTTTCACTATCTTTGGCTTCACTTGTTGTTTTTGAGAAGTCAGACATCAATCTAATTGTTTTTCCTATGTATACCATATTTTTTTTCTCTCCAGCTGCTTTTAAGATCATCTCTTTGTCTTTGAGGTTTTTTAGTTTTACTAGGATGTGTCTTAGTGTAGATGTTTTTTGTTTATCTTTTTTGGTTCTGTTACTATTCCTCAATCTGCAAACTCAAGTTTTCATAAGTTCTGAAAAATTTTCAGTCTTTTAAATATTGCTTCTTACTCTTTCTGTCCATTATTTCCTATGGAATTGTATGTATGTATGTATGTATGTATGTATGTATGTATGTATGTATGTATATAAAAGATTTTATTTATTTGACAAAGAGAAACACAGCCAGAGAGGGAACACAAGCAGCGGGAGTGAGAGAGGGTGAAGCAGGCCTCCCACCGAGCACACCGCCCAATGCAGGGCTCTATCCTGGGACTCTGGGACCATGACCTGAGCTTAAGGCAGAGGCTTAATCACTGAACCACCTAGGTGTCCCTGGAATTTTTTAATACTCATGTTAGCCTTCTCATTCAAAGCTCATTGTCTCTTACCTTCTTTTTTTATATATATTTTTTCCCTTTGACTTCCTGTGCATCTTTCTGGGTGATTTCTTCAGCTTTGTCTTTTATTTCATTATTTTTTGCCTTATTAATTCTGTATAATTTTCAAGTTTTAGTTTAAATGATAACATTTTTAATTTCTAGAAGTTCTACTTGGTTCTTTTTCAGATTTGCCTCATTCTTTCAGTTTTGAAAATATCCTGTATTATATCTTTAAAGATAGAAAACATAATTTTGTCATATTCTGTACCTGATAATTTTAATGTCTGAAATCTTTTGGGGTCTGATTCTAATATCTGTTGTTCTTTCTTCTTCTTGCTCATGGTGCCTTGTCTTCTATTGTTATTTATTTTATTAGGAGAGATTCTTTCAATCCTGAATTGAAGGAAAAGTCTTCAATTCAGGAATGTGATTTTACCAGGTAACTTTGGGTACCAGCAACTCATTTTAAAATAAATTGTAAGACCGAGAGGTTTCTTTTCTCAGCCATACTGTTAATGTGAATTTATTTTATATACTTACATGAAAGTCAATCTTGGCATATGCTTTCAGAAAATGTTGTTTTCCCTCTATATGTCTTTTCCCAAGATTAAGAAATGCAGTTTTCAGGGTACCTGGGTGGCTCAGTTAGTTAAGCGACTGCTTTTGGCTCAGGTCGTGATCTTGGAGACCTGGGATCGAGCCCCACATTGGGCTTCCTGCTCAGCGGGAAGCCTGCTTCTCCCTCTCTCAGTCCCTCTGCTTGTGTTCCCTCTCTAGCTGCGTTTCTCTCTGTCAGAAAATAAATAAAATCTTTAAAAAAGAAAAAAGAAAGAAATGTAGTTTTCTCTGCTATCAACCTCTATGAGAATTTTTTTGATTTTTTTATTTTGGGGGGGTTTAAAGATTTATTTATTTATTTAAATTAATTTATTTATTTTCAGTGTTCCAAGATTCATTGTTTATGCCCCACACCCAGTGCTCCATGCAATATGTGTCCTCAGTATCCACCACCAGGCTTATCCATCCCTCCAAGACCCTCAGTTTGTTTCTGAGTCCAAAGTCTCTTATGTTTTGTTTCCCTGCCTGATTTATCCTACTTCCCATTTCCTTTACTTCTACTGTCCTCTATAGTACTCCTTATGTACCACAAGTAAGTGAAACCATGTGATACTTAACTTTCTCTATTTGGCTTATTTCACTCAACGTAATCTCCCAATCCGGTCCATGTTGCTACAAAAGTTGGGTATTCATCGTTTCTGATGGAGGCATAATATTCCATTGTACATATGTACCATATCTTCTTTATCCATTCATCTGTTGAAGGGCACCTTGACTCTTTCCACAGTTTGGCGATTATGGCCATTGCTGCAATGAACATTGGAGTGCATATGGCCCTTCTTTTCACTACATCTGTAGCTTTGGGGTAAACACCCAGTAGTGGAATTGCAGGGCCACAGGGTAGCTCTTTTTTTACTTATTTTAAGGAATCTCCAGACTGTTTTCCAAAGCGGCTGCACCAGCTTGCATTCCCACCAACAGTGTAAGAGGGTTCCCCTTTCTCTGCAGCCTCTCCAACATTTGTTTTTTCCTGACTTGTTAATTTTGGCCATTCTGACTGGTGTAAGGTGGTATCTCAGTGTGGTTTTGATTTGAATCTCTCTGATAGCTAATGATGACAAACATTTTTTCATGTGTCTGTTAGCCATTTGTATATCTTTTATGGAGAAGTGTCTGTTCATATCTTCTGCCCATTTTTTGTTGTGATCATCTTCTTTTTGGATGCTGAGTTTGAGGAGTTCTTTATAGATCTTGGATATCAGCGCTTTGTCTGTAGTGTCATTTGCAAATATCCTCTCCCATTCTGTGGGTGGCCTCTTTGTTTTGTTGACTGTTTCCTTTTGTGCAGAAGCTTTTTATTTTGATGAAGTCCCAGAAGTTCATTTTCACTTTTGTTTCCTTTGCCTTTGGAGACATGTCTTGAAAGAAGTTACTGTGGCTGATGTCACAGAGGTTACTGCCTATGTTCTCTTCTAGGATTTTGATAGATTCCTGCCTCATGTTGAGGTCTTTCATCCATTTTGAGTTTATCCTTGTGTGTGGCGTAAGAGAATGGTCTAGTTTCATTCTTCTGTGCGTAGCTGTCCAATTTCCCATCACCATTTATTGAAGAGACTGTCTTTTTTCCACTGGATATTTTTCCTTCTTTGTCAAAGATTATTTGACCATATATTTTTGAGTCCATATCTGGACTTTCTACTCTATTCCATTGGTCTATTTGTTTACTTTTGTGCCACTACCATACTGCCTTGGTGATCACAGCTTTGTAATAAAGACTGCAATCAGGTAACATGATGCCCCTAGCTTTGTTTTTTTTCTTCAACAATTCCTTAGCAATTCAGGGTCCTTTTTGATTCTATATAAATTTTAAGATTGTTTGTTCCAGCGCTTTGAAAAATGTTGGTGGAATTTTGATTGAGATGACATTGTTTTATGTTTTAATTTTTTTTCTAATTTATCATTTTATGCTGGTGGAAACCTTAGAGATCTCCATCGTTATGTTGGGATCGTCTATCTGATTCCCTGCATTGAGGAACTCTGAACTTTTTCTCTTGTCCTTCTACTCAGCAGTATCATAAAACCAGTGCTCAAAGTCTCTAGGGATTCGTGGATATTCCTAGGACTTCTGGCTTCAGTGCTCATTTTTCTCTCTGGATTCTCTATTTTCCCCCTTTGATTTCTCTTATTTTCTTACCAATTCAGCAAAGCATTTTCAAATATTTTTATATTTTATTCAGAGTTTAATTTTTGGGGGGCACCTGGGTGGCTCAGTTGGTTAAACAACTGCCTTCAGCTCAGGTCATGATCCCGGAGACCTGGGATCGAACCCCACATTGGGCTCCCTGCTCGGTGGGAAGCCTGCTTCTCCCTCTCTCACTCCCCCTGCTTGTGTTCCCTCTCTCGCTGTGTTTCTCTCTGTCAAATCAATAAATGAAATCTTTTAAAAAAACGAATTTAATTTTTTTTGGAGGTCAAGTAATGTTCAAGGTATCTAATTTGCTATCTGAACTAGAAATGGAGTTCAGTGATATTCTTTCACTATTTGGTGTCCTCGCTCATGAATTTCTTTTATTTTGACTCTATCAATGCAGATGTTTACATGGATTGTATACTCTTTCACCTTTAGGAGAAAAGATTATCTTTACTAGCTTTATGACTACATACCAGTCACTTATGTTTTAAACCTTATTCTAAAAATGATGATGATAATGATACCTACTTCATAATATTGTTTGCAAGAGTTAAATGAGATAATTTACACAAAGCAGTCAAACTACTGTACAGCATCTGGTAAATGGCCAAGTTAGCTATCCCCTCTCTCTCTGTTGCAGGGAAGAGGATGGCTCTACAAAGGTTTAACACCAAAAATAAAACAGAGTTAATGGCTTTTTCAACAATGTACTTCTCACTTCTGTCACAGAAGTTAGTCACAATTCTTGGCTACAGGGATAATTAAAATCATTCAGGGGAAACAAGAGACTTGTCATAAGGCAATTTATTTTAGTTGTCAGACAGAGTTAAACTGGTTGATGAATTAGTTTGTGGTTTTGGAAGTTGGGACTGAAATTCAGCTCAGCAGAAAAGGCAGTGGCCCAGTTGTGAGTATCTTATTTGTTCCAAAAGAGATCTATGAAGGATAGCAGAAGGTTCTTCTGCTCAAGAAATGTCTTAGAGTTCATAATTGGGAACCACAGAGAGAAAATCTCTTATTTGTTTATTTCTGGTTGATTTCCTGTAAGCCTTTTCATGCTTTGCACATTATAAGCACTTACTAAATATTTGCTGTATTAAGAAGAGGGACTTGGTGGTGTCAGAGTAATATTAAAGAATTTTAATTCCAAATTTATTCCAAAGCCCAATTAGAATCTTTGGGATTGCGATGGGACCTTGTTTCTTATAACTAGTTATTGACCTTTGGCAGGTGAAGATTTGGATAATGCAACAGATACATTGCACCTAATCCCAAAGCACCTCTTAGTTTCTGGTAACATTTATTTTACTTAAGTTTTCCTTTTCCTTTCACTTAATTTAGGCAAGAATATTTGTCAACTTTTTGCTCATCTTTTTTCTTTATGTTCCCCATGTCTAGTTTTGTATTTGAAAGATTCATGACCACATGCTAGAAGTTTAAATAATTCCTTTACACTTTTTAAAAAGATTTTTTCATTTATGGGGTACCAGAATGGCTCAGTCATTGAACATCTGCCTTCAGCTCAGGTCATGATCCTGGAGTCCCAGGATTGGACCCTGCATCAGGCTCCCTGCTCCACAGGAAGCTTCTCCCTCTCTCACTCCCTCTGCTTGTGTTCCCTCTCTAGCTGTGTTTCTCTCTGTCAAATAAATAAATAAAATCTTTTTTTAAAAAAGATATTTCTTCATTTATTTATTTGAGAGAAAGAGAAAAATCAGGAGCAGGCGTAGGGAGGGGCAGAGGGAGAAGCAGACTTCCCACTGAGCTGGAAGGCCCACCTGGGGCTCAATCCCGGGACCCTGAGATCATGCCTGGTGATCATGACCTTAGCCAAAGGCAGATGTTAATGGATTAAGGCAGTCAGGTACCGCACTTTCACACTCTTGATTTAAGAATATAACAGCTGTGAATTCCATTACTTATATTCCATGAGTCCATTAGAAATAAGTGTTCTTATTTGGCCTGTATGGGCTTTCAGCTGTACTGATTCTGTGTGATTTCAATTATTGAATTATTTCATTTTTCTTAATCTTTCTATGCCTATGGGATCATTTTGAAATGGTGATGACCCACTATTCAAATGGTTTTTGTTGGCTACAGCTGTTAATTTGGATATGTGTTGTTGTTGTTGTTATTGTTGTTGTTGTTATTGTTATTGTTGTTTTCTGAGTCCAACTGATATCTGTAGTAAATATTTTGATGGAGTTGCCAGAAGAGTTTAAAATTTAATCCAGTCAGTAAAATAAATGGCCATATCAAAAGCATACCCTCTACTAACCCTGTGCACACAGCTTGGAGATCTTTAAGGTTCTATCTATTAGGATGCCCTGGGCTTGGTACTCCTTTTAATATCCCAATAAACCAGAAGTGTCATTTATTAGTGTTATTCTTTACTTGGAAGGTTTTCTTTTGTTTTGTTTCATTTGTTTGTTTTTGTCTACTGAGTTAATTTTTGAGATGCATTTTATAACAATACTCAGCTAACATTGAAGAAGTTTTTAATCAACAATAGTCAAACTATGGAAAGATCCCAAATGTCCATCAACTAGTGAATGGATAAGTAATATGTGGTATATATATACAATGGGCTAAGTAATATGGATAAGTAATATGTGGTATATATATACAATGATACTCAGCTATCAAAAAGAATGAAATTTTGCCATTTGCAACAACATGGATGCTAAGTGAAATAAGTCAGGGAAAGACAAATACCATATGATCTCACTCATATGTGGAACGTAAGGAACAAAACAGAAGAACATATGGGAAGGGGAAAAAAAGAGAGAAGGGAGCAAACCATAAGAGACTTAACTCTAGAGAGCAAATGAAGGGTTGATAGAAGGAGGTGGGTAGGGGGTGAGCTAAATGAGGGATGGATATTAAGGAGGACAATTGTTATGGTGAGCACTGAGTGTTATATGTGAGTGATGAACCACTGAATTCTACTCCTGAAACCAATATTGCATCATATGCTAGACAACTAGAATTTACATAAAAATACTCAGTTTAATCTTTATTATCTCTAAAAGAACCTATGGACTGTCACATGATTACCTAAAAAATCCATTCTTGAATGCAATAGATGCAATAGAATATAATTTTTACAAGGTTAATATTGTTTTTTATACATATTACAACTTTGCTGACTCCAGTTTTAATAACATTGGATTGTGGTGAAAGAATAAGAAGATAAAAGTCCCTTAGCATTATAATTCACCAGCATTTGAAAAGCGTTAATAAGTTACATTATTTATTTTCTGAAAGTCCATAATCTTTTTTTTTTTAATTTTTTTTATTTATATTTTATTGTTACTAAATTTTTTTTTCCAGTGTTTCAAGATTTATTCCCCATTCCCCACACCCAGTGCTCCACACTTTAGGTGTCCCCAGTACCCACCACCAGGCTCTCCCATCCCTCCACCCCCCTCCCTCCAAGTCCCTCAGTTTGTTTCTGTGTTCAAAATCTCTGTTGTTTCGTTTCCCTCCCTAGATTACCCTAGTTCCCATTTGCTTTCCTTCTGCCACTGTCCTCCAGTTTGCCC
>PITA01001694.1:0-186280 GCA_004023965.1 Spilogale gracilis | reverse complement strand
TTTCTATTTTTTGAAAGAGCTTCAGGAGAATAGATGTTATTTCTTCTTTGAATGTTTGGTAGAATTCCCCAGGGAATCCATCTGGTCCTGGACTCTTGTTTTGGGGGAGGTTTTTGATCACTGCTTCAATCTCATTACTAGATATAGGTCTATTCAAATTGTCAATGTCTTCCTGTTTCAGTCTTGGAAGTTTATAGGTTTCTAGGAATGTATCCATCTCTTCTAGGTTGTTAAACATATTGGCATAAATTGTTGATAGTAATTTTTGATGATTGTTTTTATTTCCTTGGTGTTAGTCATGATATCTCCCCTTTCACTCATGATTTTATTAATTTGGGTCTTCTTCCTTCTTTTGGATTAGTTTGGCCAATGGTTTATCAATCTTATTGATTCTTTCAACGAACCAGCTTCTAGTTTCGTTGATGTGTTCTACTGTATCTCTAGTTTCTGATTCATTCATCTCTGCTCTAATCCTTATTATTTCCCGCCTTGTGTGGGGGATTGGTTTAATTTTTTGTTGATTTTCCAGTTCTTTCAGGTGTAATGAGAGTTGATGTATTCGGGATTTTTTAATTTTTTTGAGTGAGGCTTGGATGGCTATGAATTTCCCCCTTAGGACTGCCTTTGCTGTATCCCATAGGTTTTGGATCGATGTATCTTCATTCTCATTGGTTTCCATGAAGTGTTTCAGTTCTTCTTTGATTTCTTGGTTGATCCACATATTCTTGAGCAGGATCATCTTTAGCTTCCAAGTGTTTGATTTTCTCCTGAACTTTTCATGGTGGTTGAGTTCCACTTTCATGGCATTATACCACATATTCTTTACCCATTTATCCACTGATGGACACTTAGGTTGTTTCCATATCTTACCTATTGTAAATAATGCTGCAACGAACATGGGGTACCACACATTTTCCAAATGTAGTCTTCTTTACCATTTGTCATTGGAATAGAAATCATTTGGGGTCAAATGTATTTGAAAACACTATAGTTTTTCCTCCATTAGCTCCCAGGAAGGGAGTTGAATCTCACCATAATCAACACAGGGTACCAAGACTCAAGAGAACTAGGCTGAAGGAAATAAGAGAAAGCAGAAATCATTATCCAAGGAAAGAATGAGTCATCATTAATCAATCAAACCAGGCCATTGAAATTCTGGTCTAAATTTCTTTTGAACTTGACATCCAATGAGGATCTGATGGTAAGAAACACAATGAAAGCGAGACTTGAGAAGTGTCTCCAGGATAAATCATTCTGGGAAGACGAAGGGAATATTTCTGGGAAACTGGATGAGAAATGAGAAAGGCAGTTCTGGGAAAGGTAAAGAAATACCAGCTTCCCAAAGTATCTGGACAGATAAGGAAAAGCAAATACTGTTGTCTGCTCCCAGGTATGTTTGGGTAAGAAGGAGAGTAGAGAGGTAATGGTAGCATCCAAGACTATTTCTAAGTTATCTATGGCTGATAAATAAGCCATCCCAAAATTGTGTGGTTTGAAATCGCAGTAATGTGCTACTTTTCACAACACTGTACAAAGGGTGGGTGGTTTTGTTTTTGTTTTTGTTTTTTAAGATTTATTTATTTTGGAGAGAAAGAGAGAAAACATGCAAGCTGGGGGAGGGAAAGACGGAATTCTAAGCAGACTCCCTGCTGTGCACAGAGACTGACCCGGGACTCAATCCCAGGACCCTGAGAGCAGGACCTGAGCGGAAATCAAAAGTCGGATGCTTAAACCATTGCACCACCCAGTCACCCCAAAACTGAGTGGTTCTTCTGAGGTACTGCCAGGGCACATCCATATTCTGCACTCAGCTGAAAGGCTTTCTGGGCTCGATGTCCAAGTTGACTTCACTCAAATGCCAGGCAGTTGGTGTAACTGTCTACTAACACACCTTATGTCCCCTTCCTGTGTCCTCTTGTCCTCCAGCAGGGAGAGAACTGCTTCCCTAGCTAATGGTCTCAGGACACTATTCTGAGTGAGTACAGAGGAAGCTGAGATTTAGGCACCAGGCTCACACTGTTATGGCTTCTGCCACATTCTGTTGGTCAAGTAAGTCTCAAGGTCAGCCCAGAATCAAGAGGAGAGCCAGTCAATCTCACCTCTTGAGAGGAGCTGCAAATATGGAGGCAAGGTTTTCCAATTTATCACAAAGTCTACCATTTCAGTCCTCTGCTTTGTTATAATCAAAAATTATCATCAAACTCTATGACACTGTTAAGTGAAAATTAGCTTACACTACTTGGTGGAATTCTAAGTGATTCCAAGTTTGAGTAGAGGCAGCCTGCAAATGGTTGGTTGATCAGTGAACAACAATGAGCTCATGGTAAATAAGGTTGGGGCTGAAACTAATAAATATCACAGGAACTTACAAAAATTCCTGAAAAAATAAGTATAATTCTGAGAAAACTACTTTGTTTAAAATGGGAATACTCAGCCCTTGATTAACAAAAATCTTTTCAAGAATGTTCTGATTTTTTAAAAATTCTGTAACTATTGGGGTGCCTGGGTGGCTCAGTTATTAAGCATCTACCTTTGGCTCAGGTCATGATCCTGGACTCCCAGGATGGAGCCCAGCTTGCATCGGGCTCCCCGCTCAGCGGGAAGCCTGCTTCTCCTTCTCTCACTCCCCCTGCCTGTGTTCCCTCGCTAGCTTGTTTCTCTCTGTCCAATAAATAAATAAAATCTTTTTTAAAATTCTGTAACTATGTACTTTGATGAATGTTAACTACCCTTATTGTGGTGACCATTTTGAGATATATATGAATATCAAATTATTACATCATACATAATTATACTTCAATAAGAAAATAAAAATAAAATACATTTTTGAAAAAGAATGTAATAAAGCAGCTATTGCTATTAATTTTATCTATAACCATTTCTTTTTACAGTGATTTTTCTAGAAACATTGGCTGTGATGAGCTTCTCCTACTTCAATATGTGAACTGTTCATAACTTAAAAGAAAAAGCACAGACTCTGAATAATAACACCATGTTTACTTTTGTAAGCAAGCCTAAATCCCTCCTCTATAAAATGAATACAAACAGCTGTCTGCCATTTAAGTTCTTTTCCAAAGCATAACACTATTTGGTTGGGCTTTGCCAGGTTATATTTGTTTTGCCTTTAAGCAAAATGAGTTCTGCATATGTTCCCAAAGCTCATTGCACTCAGTTGTTTATAAGGTGCCCTCTTGGAATAATCCTGTGCCATGTCTCTCATCCCAAATCAGTACCAACAATTCACCACCTCTGATTATCGATTTTGTAAATATATAGAAGCAGAAAAATATTAATTAATAATAATTTCCAATTGTTCCTTGGATTCAAGCCTTTTGAGAAACCCACTAGATGATTTTATCAAATTAATTTCATCTTACAGGTCATGGGATTAACTCTAAATATATGGAAAAGAGGGGCACCTGGGTGGCTCAGCTGGTTAAGCCACTGCCTTCGGCTCGGGTCATGATCCCGGAGACCCGGGATCGAGTCCCACATTGGGCTCCCTGCTCGGCGGTAATCCTGCTTCTCCCTCTCTCACTCCCCCTTCTTTTGTTCCCTCTCTGGCTGTGTTTCTCTCTGTCAAATAAATAAAATATTAAATAAATACATACATACATACATACATACATAAATGGAAAAGAGACAAATTTCAGAAAAGTGTCACTAATCTAGTGCTTTTATCCAAGAGGATCTGATCTTAGAGCAGTGCTTCTCAATTTTAACCTGTATCAGAATTACTTGAAGAGTTTGTTGAAGTATAGATTCCTGGGTCCCACCCTTGAGAGTCTAATTCAGTAGGTCTTGGGTAGAGTCTAAAAATGTATACTTCTAACAATTTCTCAGGGGATGCTGATGCTTCTAGTTCATAGATCACATATTGAGTAGGACTGTCTTCATCTACATCAGGTGTGAAGAGTCTGCAACAGAAAGTACACTTTTTATCTTTCATCTTTGCTTAAAGGTGATATGCAATATGTCCTTCCAATACGATGATCTGTGAATGTTCTTTTTTTAAAGATTTTATTTACTTATTTGACAGAGAGAAACATGGCTAGAGAAAGAACACAAGCAGGAGGAGTGAGAGAGGGAGAAGCAGGCTTCCCATCGAGCAGGGAGCCCGATGTGGGGCTTGATCCTGGAACTCCGGGATCATGACCTGAGCTGAAGGCAGATGCTTAAGGACTGAGCCACCCAGGCTCCCCTTGTGAATGCTCTTTAACTTGCTCCATGAAGGAGCTTAACTGGTTATTGCTAGAAGTAGGTCCACTGAGATTTGAGTTTTGTTGTTGCTGTTCCAAATAGACCTTTCACAGAGTTTTAGCAATGGTCTTGGGTCTTAAAATACCCAAATTACCTAAACATCTTAGATTGCCATTGTGGTAGAGCCTTTAAAGGCCAGAAATTCCTCCCATCCTGAACTGATTCTCCCACCCAGAACTGGAGTCTTTTTTTTTTTCCTGCTTTCTGAACTTGAGCTGGTCTTGTGACTTGCTTTAACCAGTAGAATTTGTTGAAGATGATTTTATGAAAGTCCCAGACCCTAGACCTCAAAAGGCCTTGCAGTTTCTACATTTGGCTTTTTGGAAAACTCTCCTGAAATTGCTGTACGAAGAGCTTAGTCTAGCTTTGTGGAGGATGAGAGACCCTGGAAGAGAACCAAGGTACTGCAGCCCATGGCCAGCACCAACTTCCAGGAGTGAGTAAAGCCATCTCAGACTTTGAGCCCAGTTCCCTTGTAGCTAAATGCCATTGCATGAGTGAGCCCAGGCAAAACCCAGACAGGACCTGCACAGCCAAATCTTAGAAACTTAAAAAATAACAAATCACTGCTTTTAAGTCACTAAGTTCTGGGGTGTTTTGTTAAGCAGCAATAGTAAACTGATACTAGCTAAGCTGCATGTGTCAGTGAATCTGGGTAAGGAAGGATCCTGAGACTCTACAGGACAGAAATAATAATAAAATAGCATCTCTTGGTCTGCAGTGCCTGCAATAATCCGGCAGGGCCCACCTCGATGAGTAATGGTGGACCACTACTTGTGGATGCCCTTGGCCCATCCTCATTCTGCTCTATGCAAAGAGAAAGTACAGTCATCTCAAAAAAAAATTATTCTATTCCTGAAAGTGTAAATAACAATGAAATCAGGCAAATAGCCCTCTGCTTTTCCAGGTTCACCTGAAGCTCAGACAAAATAGCAAACTTGCTCAGAAGCATAGTACATGATGGTGTGCAATAGAAAAGAGGAATTTCTCATCACACGGTGACGCAGTGCATTGACTGTGATAAAACAGAAGCAAATCTTGCTAGAGCACAACCACTGATAATTCAGCATTGACTCAAGACAAATGAGGGGGATTTGCACTATAGTAACATCTTCCTCCATATCCCTCTCTCAAATGACCTGAATAAAGATGCCTTGTAACATTAGCTTGCCTTTCTAAAACCCTTGATAATTCTTTAACTTTCCTTTTCAAGGGACTTGATTTGAACATGGGAGGTAAGATGGTAAACATTGTATTGTCCTCACTTAATCAAACATAATACAAAAATCATAAATAAAAATTGTTTAATTAAATTAAATTTTAAAAAGTAAAAAAGTAAACTGAATCTTACATCCAAGTGAACATTTGCCAAATATTTAATTGACAGATCAGCATCCCTCGGTACTTCAATCACCCCAAGTTCAAGGGACCATAGTGAGGAGGTTAGAGGACTCTAATTTTGGAAGCAAAATAAGTAATAAGTGTGTTTATTTAGAATTCAGTTTCTTGCCCCATTTCCCCCAGTTTTGTTTTCAGCAAATCTGGGGTAAAATCCCAAACCTTCACTTTTAGCAAGCATCACAAGTGGCCCTTGGACCAGGTTTTGAAAACACTGGAAGATTTTTAAGACACAGTCTTGGAATGACCTAGATCCGGCCCTTGCTCTGCCTCTTACTGGCTGTTTGACTCTGGGCACATTTATCCCTCCGAACCCCAGAATCTTCATCGATAAAATGGGGAGCATGATATACTGACTTAGTTCGTTCGGGCTGTGGTTTAGTGACGGGGATTTACTGTCTCACAGATCCGGGGGCTGTAAGTCCATGGTCAAGACGTCAGCAGGGTTGGTTCCTTCTGAGGGCTGTGAGGGACAATCAGCTCCACGCCTGTGTCCTAGCTCCTGGTGGCTTGCTGGGAACCTGTGACATTCCTTGGCTTATGGATCTCTGCCTTTAGCTCCATCTCTCTGTGTGAGTGTCTTCATCTAAATATCCCCTTTTTGTAAGCATCCAGTCATGTTGGATTAGGGACCCACCCTACCCCAGTATGACCTCATCTTTACAAATGACATCTGCAGTGACCTATTTCCAAATATGATCACAATCTCCGGTACTGTAGGTCAGGTCTTCCACATAATAATTTTCAAGGGACACAAATATCTATCTTTTAAGATTGCACAGATTTTAAGGAGGAAAATGCAGTAATCTGTTCAGCACACTGGCATTTATAAGCCCTAATAAATGATAGCCATTAACTATTATTATATTCCATTGTCTCCCACAACACTGGGAGTGTGTGTCTCCTTTCTACCTTCACTCTGGGCTGTGACATACAGATACCATTTTAAAAAGAGAATTGGCTTTTTCATTATGTTTTTATATGCTAGAAAGAGAAATGATCTAGTATGTTTTCTGAATTTTACAGTGTAAGAAATAGAACAATTATGCAAATCTTGCTAATGCACTCAGGGTCTGAAAACTTTGCAGGAACCGGGCTGCTGCCTTGGTGTTTTCTTCTGCTGCAGAGGACAACTGTTCTTTTTTAATGCTACATTTAATTATATTACTTATGCTCCAGGGTACAGAGTCTTTTCTAATCCTTTGCCTTTTGTACAAGTGTTTTCCCATTGTTCCAAGGTTTTATTTACTCATTTATACCTCGACTAATAGAATTGTTGAATCTCTTGGAAATTAAAAGTAATTTAAAGAGTTTATTGTTTAACTTAATTAAATTCTCCATGTCCTCCCATAATGTAGCACTCCATAAAAGGAAAGACCCACTATTAAAGAGTAAGTTGATTCGTGCAAGAGCAATTCTCCCAGTAACTGTGTCTACTCTCATTATCTCCCAGCAAATTATCCACTCGGAAGATTATCTGCTGAAAATTAAACTCTTATCAAAGAAAGTAAGGGAGAGCTAAGGTACTTGCTCTGCCATGAACTCTCTGGTAACTTTTTGCAAAAGTCTGAAAGCTTTCAGAATATGGCATTCCTGGGCTGATATGACAAGGACAGGAAACGGTGTAAAGCATCCGAGTTTTTCAAGAAGTTATAGAAACTTCCAGCAAGGGTATCAGCAAATGGTCAGAGTCTGACGTTTTGCAAGACTCAAAGAAATACTCTCCAGACTCCTTCAAAATCATATGGGAGTATTTGTTAAGATAAAGAAAATTGGGTATGATTTATCTCCCTCCATAGTCTCTTAGTCACGGACCTGAGAAAGATAACTTATAATCTTTTATAATCTTACCCCACCTTTGTAAATCCTTTACAATTTTTAATGTTTATTCAAGAACTGAATTTGATCCTGTGTAGTAAAGTAAGGTACATTTTGGTGTCTCTCTTCCCAAAAAAACAGATTCTAAAGCCCATTAGTTTTACCACCTGGTAGGAGATATCTATTGTGTTAGCCTGACCGACATCCAGCCCCACCCCGAAAGTCAGTATCTGGTCTTCTTTCAAGGAACTGTCCCTTCCCCAACTCCTAGGCACATGAATAGATGAGCCGACCCCATCCCCCAGTGAATGTGTGATTCAAAGGAGCCAACAGGTGCATTCCATTTTCCAGGTCACAATTGCAGATTCAGGGGTGGACCAGTGATCAAAGATGTTGCAAAGAGCATCTTTCTTAGAATGGTGGATTAGAATTGAGAAAGATGAGCTGTTTTTCCAAAAGGTGCTAAGCTAGCGTGATGCCATCTTTGTCACCACAAGGGAGAACTTGCCCAAGCATAAAGCAAACATGAAGGAAAACAGAATCAGGAACTGATAGAGACATAATTGATGATGTTTTACATCTGGATTTTGCTATCTCTGTAATCCTATTGCTAGACTTTTCAGATGTAGGGGCAGATATATATTCTCTTTTTGGCCAGGTTAAATAATATTTCTTTCCTTTGATACTAAAATAGCCGCATGTCTCCACTAGGTTAATTAACAATAATATATGTAAATTTCCTGGTAACAACAAGGAGAGCCATAGATAGGGAACAGAGCCACTGAATTGTGATTTCCTTTGAAATGATTTTCTTTGCTGTGGTCACATGATAACTTAAAAAAATATTAGCAAATGCCCAAAACAAACACACTCCACGAAACCACATGACTTGGTACATCAGCTTCATTTCCTTCCCTTTGTTCCTTCATGGTCTCCACTTGGGTTCCCAGAAGCTGATCTTGAAACAAAGATTCACGTGCAGAGAATTGATTGAGGATGTAGGGAATGCAGTAAAGAGAAAGGAGGAAGCCCAGCCAAGTACAATCCCAGGCAGAGGCCAGAGACCGTGGCATCGGCCTGACCCACTGATGCTCACTCTAGAGGGTCAGCCAAACCTCGGAACAGTTCTCATTTGAAGTGAGGAGGGGGAGCTTCCATATTCCTGCACCTGTCAGTCACCTGTGCAGCTCCCAGACAGTAGAAATTCTGTGCACAGGCAAAAGCATCCAGTAGCCCAAGAGCAGACCTCTGAAAGAATCATACGCTGTTGGGGAACAAGCACAGTGACAAAGAAGTGAATTCAAAACCAGTAAAAAAGGTATACACTATTTGGGCAGGGCACCTGGGTGGCTCAATTGGTTAAGTGACTGCCTTTAGTTCAGGTCATGATCTCAAGGTCCTGGGATCGAGTCCCACAACAGGCTCTCTGCTCAGCAGGGAGTCTGCTTCTCTCTATCTCTCTAAAATAAATAAAATCTTTAAAAAAAAGAACTGTCTGGGCAGACTCCAATATGATCTATTACATGCACCCCACTTTTCTGCTACCAACTTCAGGCATGATTTTATACATTAATACTTCAAATAACAGGGAGAAAAACTATTACACAGGCTTTTCAATCACTGTTTTTAATTTTTTTGCAATCAGTTTAATATCTAATCTTCATCAGTACAAAAAAGTCTATCTTCCAAACTTACTAAAATTACCACTGTCAGTTGGGGTTCAGACATTCTATAGAATTCTCATGGCAAAAAAGCCATATTCTTCTAATCCCTACTCCTCTGTCTAGGAACTTTAAAAAGCTACATAAAGTCCCTCCGATTCCTTGATTTTGAGTCACAAAATGCTTTGATAGACTTAGAAGACTCATACCTAATTTATGAATGAAGAATAGTTTTATGTTCTATTCTTCCTCAACCTTTAATCCGTTTGCATATTTGAAAAAGCATGTATTTTCATTCACCATAATACATTGTGCAGTCATGTATCAAAAAATAAGCACAAATTTTAAATCTATAGTTAGGCTTTACAGTCATCTGAAGGTAGCAGTCATAAACATGTATATAGAACTTCCTAAATCAATGATGAGGTTAAGTCCTGATAAACCCATCATAAATTGGAAAATACATATAATACACCTAACCTACCAAATATCATAACTTAGCCCAGCTGACCTGAAGGTGCTCAGAACACTCATATTAGCCTACAGTTGGGCAAAATCATCGAACACAAAGCTTACTTTATACTAGAGTGTTGCATATCTCATGTGATTTATTGAGCAAGTACTGAAAGTAAAAAACAGACAGGTGATGTGGGTACAGGCTGTTAAGTGTATCATTGTTGAGCCTTGTGGTCATGGGGCAGCATCATGAGAGAATATCACACCCCATATCAAAGATCAAAATTCAAAACTGGAACTATACTTTCTGCTGAATGTGTAGTGTTTCTTCACCATTGTAACATCAAAAAAAAAAAAAAAAAAAAAGGTAACTCTGGCCATTTTAAGCCCTGGATTGTATATTTGTGTATAATAGGGTCCGTGGTCAAAGGAACGAGGCTGATAGAAAAGCAAAGGTCAAGCAAAGTTTTATTTCGCACCAAGCATCAAGAATTATACTGGCCCGGGCCAGGGTCTCTTCCCTAAGAGTGAACAGCCATCCCTATTCTTACAGGCTACCTTCAATAGTGGAAAATCGCACCCAGAGCTGACCTGACTCAGACTCACAGTAGCTGGCCTGAGTTAATTCTTTCACTCTGCCGTGATGATGAATACATTTAAACTGTTAAGTTCATAATGCCCACAGGGTGGTTTACCAGGGGATCTCCATTGGTCAGGATCCAGGAGGTTAAGGGGATTAACTGATTGGGCATTCCCACCTGGTCCTAAGTACCTGTAAGGAACTGCCATTCTTAGTTTGTATCTCCATACCTCCCTGGATCGGAGGTTAAGGGGGTTGACTGATTGGGCATCAACCCCAACCTGGCTTGCCTTTGTTTTCCAGGAGCTGTTTACCCATATCTCCTGGAGCTGTTTTTCTGAGTAAACAAGATGGTGGCCTGGACATCTAAATAGGTCTTAACAGTGTATATATACACACATACATACATATATTCATATAGATACTCATCTTCTAGGAACAGCAGATAAGCACTAAAATTATATAATTGCCATGTTCTATCCTTTGGTTAAATGGTTATTGACATGGTCAGAAATGCTCTTAGAAATCTGTTAGCATTTTTATCAGCTCTCTCATATTTTCAGAGATTTATAACTTGATAGAAAAATAATTCATAGGCTCAGGGCACCTGGGTGGCTCAGTCAGTTAAACATCTGACTTTGGCTCAGGTTATAATCCCAGCGTCCTGGGATAGAGCCCTGAGTGAGGCTCCCTGCTCAACAGGGAGTCTGTTTCTCCCTCTGCCCCTCCCCCTGCTTGTGCTCTCTCTCTCTCTCTTTCTCCGATAAATAAAGAAAATCTTTAAAAAAACATAATTCATAGGATCTATAACATGTTTAAAGAAGCTGGAAGATCTCCTAGGCTTTATTTCAGTGGCTGAAAATAAGCAGAAATGTTTTTGGGAGGGGCGCCTGGGTGGCTCAGTCGTTAAATGTCTGCCTTCAGCTCAGGTCATGATCCTGGAGTCCCAGGATAGAGCCCCGCATCCAGCTCCCTGCTCTGCGGGAAGCCTGCTTCTCCCTCTCTCACTCCCTCTGCTTGTGTTCCCTCTCTAGCTGTGTTTCTCTCTGTCAAATAAATAAATAAATAAAATCTTAAAAAAAAAAAAAAGAAAAAAGGCAGCTTTCAACCATTATGCTCTACTGCAGAAAGAGCCAGGCAGGACCATGGGGACCAGGATAACAAGAGGGGAAAGAGAGGAATTCATATGTCTTCTTTTGAAGTTTCTCTCTAGATAAATCTTGTCTGAATAAAAAGAAGTGAGCAGACAGTGTTGATCTCTGACTCCTGAAAGTGGAGAGAGGAGAAAAGACATTCACAAGGGTGTGGGTTGGGAATCAAATTAGAGTCTCATCATTCTTCCGCCAAGTGGTTGGAATACTCATGGAATATTGAAGTTAAGATCTTAGCCTCATGTTGCCGACAGAAACAAACTCTTCATTAACTAACTAGAATTTTTTTAAGAAAGAGAGAGCACTTGAGCGGGGCGACAGAGGCAGAGGGAGAGAGACTCTTAAGTGTACTCCATGCCCAGCACAGAGGCTCCATCTGAGATCATGTTCTGAGCTGAAATCAAGAGTCAGATGCTTAACTGACGAAACCACCCAGATGCCCCTTAACAAACTAGAACTTAAAGAAAAAGTTGAAACAAAAAAACCGAAAGAACAAATTCTTTATCTGAAAACAAGTGATTCAGCATCAACGGACCATCTTTTCTAAAACTTACAGAGGATTTTTAAGGGGATTCTGTCCCTGAAAAAAAGAAAATTATGTCATCCCCTAATGAATATCATTTTTCTTTCTCTTACTTCCTTTCTTGCATACACACTCACACTTCTTTATGCCAATTAAAAGACAAATGTGCTGTCACTACCCTTCAGCATCAGGGCAACCAGTGGGCAATCCTCTCTTACTAGGACCAATAAAAAAAGTTGTGATTAAAAAGTCAGTACTCAAGAAAACATTCATGCCAACTCTCCTCACTTCCACACGGAAGTCAAAGTTCTCCAGACTCCTTGATTCCTTTAGCCCTTGATAACTACTCCTTCTTTGGACACCTGGGTGGCTCACTCATTAAGCATCTGCCTTCAGCTCAGGTCATAATCCCTGGGTTCTGGCGTCAAGTCCCACACCAGAGTCCTTGCTCAGCAGGAAGCCTGCTTCTCCTTCTGCATGTGCCTCCCCCTGCTTGTACTCTTGTTATTTAAAATAAAAATAAAATAACCAGTTATTCTACCCCCACCCGATGGCCCCTGAGCAAACACCAACAGGCTCTTAAGCACTCAGTAGAAATTTAAAATGCTTTTCTCATTTCTGTGTTGCCAAAATTATAATAAAATAGAATAGAATTCTATATACTTGTATAGCTATCTGTCTCTCTAGTTTTTAGCCAGAGCCAGACGTCACTGGGTGCCTGTGTGTTTTCCTAGTCCAGCCCACCAGGTGGTACCAATTTGTGATTGCACCACATTTGAGGAGCTGTTCCGAGCACAGAGCTGAACTGATGACCCCACACTGGGGGCCTGCATTCATTCCTCAGACCCTGGGGGCAGATCATCCCCAGGCTCAAAACTGTCAGGTTACTCTTGGGGACAACCTCCAAAAACACAGCTGCAAGAAAATAATTTGCCAGCCAAATTACAGCAGAATGCAAATCGCAGAAAAAATGCAGCTGGTTGACAACTATAGGGTTGGATGCTGGAAGCCAGGAATTCAAACTTGACCCTCGTCTGCCCTGTGCCACAAAGGTCTTTGCAATGTGAAACCTTCTGGATGGGTGAAGAGTTGCTATCCTTTAGGATAGAGTATTACTGTAGGCAAAAGAACATACTGCATTGTTGCTATTGAGTTCAAAACCTTACATTTCCTCTATGGGTTGAGCCTATATCATAAAATAAAAGATATTTTTAAAGTTGGGGGATTGAGTGTTTATGACGTCACGCATTTTAATTTTAAACCATTATTTGGTTGGCCAATGAATGTTAAATATGCCACCTAGATTAGCTGAGTCGTCTTAGAGAAAAAATAGCACCATGTAACAAAATTAGAGAAAAAATAGCGCCATGTAACAAAATGTATCCCAATCCTTTCACGAGTACTAAATACTAAATCTGTAACTATTTTCCTATCTTTTCTTTTTTTTTCTTTTAAAGATTTTACTTATTTATTTGACAGAGAGAAATACAGTGAGAGAGGGAACACAAGCAGGGGGAGTGAGAGAGGCAGAAACAGGCTTCCCGCCGAGCAGGGAGCCCGATGTGGGGCTTGATCCCGGGTCTCCGGGATCATGACCTGAGCCGAAGGCAGTCACCTAACCAACCGAGCCACCCAGGTGCCCCTATTTCCTATCTTTTCTAGAAGAAACATCACAACACTACCCATTATATTTTTCAAAACTTCAAATGCTTAGCAAATCCTAAGTGATTTCATCACCCAAAAAATAATGTACACAAATTTGAGGTTAATAATCCATCCCATTCAACATTCTTTAAGATCAACAGAGACTATTTCAGATCATTTTTGAAAGATGTTTCTTTTTGGTCTTATAAGGAATATAATGAGAGGGAAATATCTGGCAACATGTTACTTCAGTGGCAACGATATTTAGTTCCCTAAAGCTACAGACAGTTCAGATCCCTGATGTAAAAAAGTACTTCTCTGTGCATCTTGTTAAATTTAGGCAGTGATCCAGTATTTCTGTGTTTAGCCAGACCAACATTCTTTTTCTCCTGGATATCTACATCTGATTCTGAGTTTTATGAACTGTACATTTCAAGCTGACTTCATATCCTGCTTTTAGGGTCTCAGAGTTGTACCTCACTGATGCTCTAACTCTTATTTACTGATTTTATGCTGGACTCCAAAAATTGATGGTTTTTGGAAAGAGCCACCAACTAAGATCCAATCAGCTTTCAGTGAGGAACCAAAAAGCTATTCCAAAATATGACATCTTAAAAGGAAGGTAATCTTTTTCCCTTTTCTTGAATGCAGTTTTCTAAACATATTGATAATAAATAGCAGAGAAGGGACACTAAGTACAAAGCTTCATTACATATCTATTACCAATTTATTAAGGATTCACATATGTAAAAAAATTAAATGACTTTAACATTTGATTACCAGCTTGCTCATTAGATGTAAATTGAACTGCTCAGAAAATGACTTCCCAGTCCTTAAAAGTTATTAATATTAAAAAGAATGCATTGGATCATCAGTGATCCAAGTGGACCAATTTGAGTATCTTTGGTGAGTGCCATCTTCACAAAGAAGTAAATTTTGAGTAAAAATATTCTGCATAACTTAGGGTGCCAGTTCAAGAATTCATAAAGATTAATAAATAGATTTTATTAATTACCACAGTAATTGTGTTTTTTTAAAGATTTTATTTACTTGACAGAGAGAAACACAGCCAGAGAGGGAACACAAGCAGAGGCAGTGGGAGAGGGAGAAGCAGGCTTCCCGCCAAGCAGGGAGCCCCATGCAGGGCTTGATCCCGGGACTCCAGTACCATGACCCGAACCCAAGGCAGACACTTAACGACTAAGCCACCCAGGCATCCCAGTAATTGTATTTTCAAAAGCATTTCTCCCACCTTCCACCCAAGTACCCACTGCATTTCTTATCCTTAACTCTTCGCCTCTTCGCACTTCATTCATTTATTTCAGGACATTCATAAACAGACAATATAAGATGAGCACAAGCCAAAGTTAGTGAGCCTGGCGTTTTAATACCTTTTGAAAAATTAACCAAATTATGAATCCAAAGTTAAAGCAATCATTCTTGTGGCAGTGATGGGAGCAAATAAAGGGAAGTGCGCCATCCACCCTCTGCTCAGTGTTGATGAACTGCCGTAGCTTTTATTAGCTGCTCTTGAACTTGTCGCTACAAAAGGATTTGTCATTAAAAATTTGCTGCTTTATTTAATTAGTGCAATGGGGAAGCATCAGAAGGGAAGTAAGCTGGATTACGTAATTTTCTGCATCATACTAATTAGCCCCATGCGGTAAAGTCTCTTGTCCTCTGCAAAATTTAAAAGCGTCTCCTCCCCTCCTCCCAAAGGAGGACTTTCTTTGAGTTCTCAAGTCTTCAAGAAGGGGACTTTCACCTGCAGAAATCAAATCCTTTGCCATCTGTCTCTCTTTAGTTTGACCTCTAGGGGGAGATCCTTCCTAATTTTAAAAGGATTTGATTTTTCGGGAAAAAGCGTCGACGCCACTCAAATCCAAGCTGGAAAGAACTGTGATCATCTGGGAAGACTTCGCTAGGAGGAAACTGTTTTCCAATTACATGCGACCCAACCGCCACTTCAGTCTTCAGTCCTCACGCCATGCCCGTTTTTTCATTCCCTCATCCGTGAAATGTTGAACCGCCTTTATATTGGTGTAAAAATTTAAGTAATCCCCTCTTCCAGCTCTATAAATCCTACCGTCTTCCTTGTGTGATTCTGTTTCTTGTCACCAGATACTAAAAGCCGTTCCCAGGTTTCGCAATATTGGCACATTTAGGTGTCCGCTTTAGCTGCTTCCTCCTGGGTTTTGTTTTGTACTACTTTTTTTTTTCTTTTAAGATTTATTTATTGGGCGCCTGGGTGGCTCAGTGGTTTAAAGCCTCTGCCTTTGGCTCAGGTCATGATCCCAGGGTCCTGGGATCGAGGCCCACGTCAGGCTCCCTGCTCATCAGGGAGCCTGCTTCCTCCTCTCTCTGCCTGCCTCTCTGCCTACTTGTGATCTCTCTGTGAAATATATAAATAAAAATCTTAAAAAAAAAAAAAAGATTTATTTATTTACTTATTTTGGAGAAATAGAGAGCGGGAGCAGGGGGAAGGGCAGAGGAAGAGAGGGAAAGAGAGAGAAAGACTTCCCACTGAGCTGGAGGTCCTGGGGCACTATCTCAGGATCTGAGCCAAAATCAAAGGTGTGACTTAACCAGTGGAGTCACCCAGGTGGGCCTTGCCTAATACTTTTTTTAAGAGTAGAAATATGCCATCTGGTAAATGGTAGAGAAAGCCATATATTGTTGCCTGTCCTTTACAAATTAAAGTTTGTGTTTCTTAGTGGCAGAGCCAGAATTTAATCTGACAGTTTACAAATCTGTTCATCTGAGGCTTGCTTGGTAATCCACGCACATTGTGTACTTCCACCACTAGGCTCCCTGCAAAAACAAGAACCTGTCTAGGTACCAGACACTGCCCTAGGCATTTATCTGAATTATATTATTTAATTCTAACAACTCAAGGATATGTTATTATCCACTTTACAAATGAGGAACCCAAGTCTCAGAGATGGTAAATAACTTATTCAATGTCATTGAGCTTAACTAGATTCAAACCATTCCTGTCTGACACAATCTGTTTTCTGTCCACCTAAAAAATCTATAAATCTAAGATCCCTTGGTAGCTCAATTGGTTAGGTGTCTGCCTGCAGCTCAGGTCGTGATCCCTGGGTCCTAAGATGGAGTCGGGCATCAGGCTCCCTGCTCAGCAGGGAGTCTGCTTCTCCCTCTGCCGGCCCCTTGTTTGTGCCCTAGCTCCTGCTCACGCGCACGCGCACGCGCTCTCGCTCTCTCTCTCTCTCTCTCTCTCTCTGGCAAATTAACAAATAAAATCTTTTTTTTTTTTTAAGTCTCTAAATCTGGAAACTTTTAGGTACTCTTTTCTTTCAACGACAGTAAAGAGAATTCAAAGAAATCTCAGGAAAAAACAAGTTATCCATTTTCTCAATAGCTCCCTGGCAAAACTGACTCTTATGGCTTAGAAAAATTCTAAATCCTAATTTAAGACCAGAGCAAGGAGCATTTATGGTCCAAATTCTGAAGCCAAACAGACTAGATTGAAATTTCAACTTCTCATTTACTAGCTAAATCACTTTTAAGAGATTATTTAACCTCCCTGAGCCTCAGTTTCCTTACTAGCAAACTGGATAATAATATATACCTCACAAGTGTGCGTAAATCAGTACTTCCCTTCAAGTGCTTTTAATGATGCCCGGTAAGTACTTAGTAAGTGTGCGCTCTATATTTTTGTTTGAAGTCAAAGGAGAGAGAGGTTTAACAATGGGAACTATGAAAGAGGTCCACTCTGAAAAAAATAAATAAATAAAAGGATACGTACATCAGTTAAGCTTAATAAATAAGACTTTTTAATGACCCCATGGAAATATGCCAGTTTGGTTTTGGTTTCTGTTTGGTTCATCTGGGAGATGACTTCCAAGTTGCATAATGAGGTTGTTTCTAGCCAAAGAAATAGTCTACCTAGTTTAACAGGTCATGCGCACATTTCATTCCAAATGCCAGACCCCACCCCTGCCTCTGCGGTAAAACCCAAGTGCTTTATTTCTTTAAGAATACTGTAGAAACCAAAGCTCTCCTTGCAGAAGAAGAGAGAAATCCATGACACCAATCTTGTTCCCTGTGTGCAGCAGACCTTTCACGGAACTTCGTATTTCCTCTCAATGTCCCAACCCTCCTGGCTGCTTTCTGTTGCCCTCTGTCCTCAGCAGCTCAGTCCGAACTTCAGGATAGAGCCTCTCCTTTGGAAATGAGATCCAGAGGTGCCACCCAATAATGCATCTTCGATCCAGAGGTGCCACCCAGTAAACACTCTCCTCGATGTGGGTGATGCGTCCATGGCACGTTCGTAGCGTAAACTCCTCAGCCTCTCTTTACCTGTTGCTGAGTTTCCTTTGCATTGAAAGCATCTATCAGCAGAGCACGGTGTTCAAGTCCATCCACTCTATGGGAGCAGCTGGTGGAGAAGACACAACCAGTGGGTCTGCTGGGAAGGATGAAGGACCCTAGGTTTTGGGCTTCAGGTTCTACCTGTTGGTATGGATATTGCCCTGGATGGCAGCTCATTCGCCTTTGGAGGGGCTTCCAGGTGCAGATTTAAGTGCCTTTATAGTGAAAACAGTTTCTTGCTACAAGAGGAGGCCGGCTGCTTCATATATACATGTATAATCAGTTTGATTATGCTAGCTTAGAGTTCGGAAGAAAGCAATGTGCTTGAGATCACGCATTCACATACCAGTAACCCAGTGCGCAGCAGTCTGGAACGCATGCTCCTAACTCCATATCTAGACTTACTTTCGTACATTAACACTCTTATGAGCTGTTTTCTTTCAAGCAATTGCAGATTTCTCAGCCTTGACACTATCGACGTGTTGGGCCCTATAATACTTTGGCATACAGGGGGACTGTTCTGAACCATCTCTGGCCTCAGTCCCCTCTGTGCACAGCAAATGCCTTCCTCACTCGTGACAACCAAAAATGCCTCCAGCAGGGCACCTGGGCGGCTCAGTCAGTTGAGTTTCTGACTCTTGATTTGGGCTCAGGTCATGACCTCAGGGGTCATGAGATAGAGCCCCATGTCAGGTTCTGTGCTCAGCAGGGAGCCTGCTTTACGGGTCTCTCCCTCTGCCCCTTCTCCACATGGGTGCACTCGAGCATAATCTCTCTCTCTCACCCTCTCTCTAAAATAAATAAATCTTAAAAACAAAAACAAAAAATTCTCCAGGTATTGTTAAATGTTCCCCAGGGGGCAAAGCTGTCCCTGTTAGGAACCACTGATGAACCAATATTGTTGTATAACTTTTAAAATAAGATAAGGTGCTTGATTCTCATTTTGAAAACGAGTAGTAATTATTAAGGTTTTATTTTTCCCCCCAACTTTGTACTTTGCTTTTCTCTGCCTATGGATAGAAAAGCATTCCTTTAACCTCAGAAAGCCCCAAGTCGGTATTGTTGAATTATATAAAAACTATAATCGACTGTGATAGTCCCAGTCACTGAAACTAAGTGACACTGAGGTCCACGCCATTCACGCCCCTGTTCTATAGCTCCGCTGAGAATGCTTGCTTACGTGATCTGCGGCTACTTGCCGCTTACGCTCTCCCCAGAACACCAGCATTGCGGAAGGTCCACAGGAGCCTCAAAACAAAGGTAAGCAGTTGCCTAACTTCGGATGATGCTGAAAGTATGCACAGCAGGTGCAGTTCAGGCCCCAGGAAGCAGTGGGAATTGAACAATACCGCCTCTGTGTAACCTGACTGCCAAGAAAATAAAAACAACCTGTATATTCAAAGCACAGACATCTGTGGCATTGGGGCCAGCCCCACATCAGGTTCTGGAATATGCCCAGGTCACCTTGGGTCACATACTTCAAAGATCTCTCCAGCACCCGCCTCCATCACTCATCCAACCTGTCTCCTACCCTATGGAGCTTAAGCACATCACCCACCTGTGCATCTGCCCCATGGCTTCTCATGCTGAGAGCATCCCCTCATTAATATGTACCTTTCCCAGATTCCGTTCACAGCTGATGTCACAATAAATCTGCCATAAACCAGATCAAAATTTCTAAACTGGTGGCCAGGAGACCAATTTACCCCCTTCCCCACCCTGAAACATGCATTCCTTGAGCCATCAAAGAATTTTGAAACTCTGGTTTCATGGCCCATATTTATAACCCCAGAAATTTTATCAATGAAGTACAGATTTCCAGCTTCCCAGGAAGAATTTGCCTGTGACACCACTTGCATGGAGGCTAAGATGTGACAACTTGCTTGGCCAGATCAGACTGCATGCTCTCTGGTTCCTCCCGGTCCCACTCCCCTCACTTGTGTTACCTGCCTCACCCCTGTGGCCTCTGAGTAGGTGATCTTCTCATTTGAATCCCAGAGAGTCACATGCTGACACTGTAATTACTTTTGAAAACAGAATCAACAAGGCTAATGGAGGATGCGATAAGATTAGAAACAATAGCTAACTTTTTAACACTATGAATGCATTTTTCCTAGACATCATTTTTTCAAAGTAGACACTCAAGTGCCTCTCCTCCAGTGCTATTTTTAGGTGCTGGAATCAAATGCCAGTCACAGTTGGAAGCACTTTTCATGCAATATTTCATCAAATTCTTACCATAACCATTTGTAATAGGCACCATTCCTATCCTCTACTGGAGATAAGGAAACTGAGACATAGAGAGGTTAAGAAACGTGTTCCAGGGGTGCCTGGGTGGCTCAGTTGGTTAGGCGACTGCCTTCAGCTCAGGTCATGATCCCGGAGTCCCGGGATCGAGTCCCTCATCGGGCTCCCTGCTCAGCGGGAAGCCTGCTTCTTCCTCTCTCACTCCCCCTGCTTGTGTTCCCTCTCTGGCTGTGTTTCTCTCTGTCAAATAAATAAATAAGATCTTAAAAAAAATAAAAAACAAAACAAAAAGAAAGAAAAAAGAAGAAAAGAAACTTGCTCCATTGTCAGAGTCCAGCTGGGAGAGAACCCAGGTAGCCTGACCCTAGACTCCCAGTTAAGTTTGCCTTGGCTCTCTGCTGCCTCTCCCATGAAGTCAGTTCTGGAAATCGTCCTTAAAGAGAGAACCCAGGAAATATTTCCAATTCGCCCAGCCAGGAAGCCACACTTCCAATCCAGCAGGGCCCATGCCAAGCCTGCTAAGCTTGCTGTGTCCTGAATGGGGGTTCCTGTTCTACCTGGGGGCACAGGAAGTCACGAAGTGGGAGCCGAGGAGCCAGGGGCATAGCTGCAGGATAACTGAAGTGAAAGATACCAAGTAACCCACCGCCAGTACGCAGAAAGGACAGCACCTAAAGGATTCAGGAAGTGATCAGCATGTTTTTACTTCTACCAAACCTACAGCCCAGCCTGGCTCCTCATTGAGCATCACACGTCCAGACCCAAAAGAGCTCAACTTATGCAAGACTAGAAATTGTTCCTTCCTAAAACACACTACAGAGCAGTGGACAGAGCCCTGGGTTTCCCACAAAATAAATACTTGGCCAAAATCCTAGGGTTCATCCTTGACCCATCCCTCTTGCCCTACACATGCTCTGGACAAGTAGGTCCTACCAGCTCCTCCCCAAAACCTGTCTCAACTCCATCCTCGTTTCTCCTTCTCAACCAGAAAACCCCCCAGCCAGGCCACAGTCCTGTCTCACCTGTACAAGAGCCTCTTCGCTCACTCTTCCTGTGCACTCCTCCAGGCCCCTTTCCAAACAGCTGATTAAATATTCCTTATAAAGCATAAATCAGATCACACTATTCCAACATTTAAAACCCTCCCATCACATATAGGATGAAGCCCAAACTTTTAAAGAGCTCCTAGAAAGCCCAGTCTATCCATCTTTATCTCCTACACTCCACTTGCTCAATGCTAGGAATCCTGAACTTCTTTGCTCCTCAGACACATGAAATCATCAAGTTCATTTCCCTTGTATACACTCTGCCCCCAACTCTTTCCCCATATTTCTCCATTGTTGCTTCTTTCATGTTTCTTCCATCCCATCCCAGCTATCTCTGTCTTTACATTGCCTCGTTGTTATTATTTTATTATTTTAATTTTTACTTAGTACTATCTGAAATTATCTAATATATGTATTTGCCTATCTGTGTCTTTTTAGTTTCTCTTAACTAGCATATACTCTCCAGGAGATAACAGACTTTACCTTGTTCAGGGCTGTGTTTTCAGAACCTAGAACCATGCCTGGCACAGGGTAGCTACTCAAAAGATAGTGGTAGAATAAAAGAACGAAGTTACAGACTCATCATGGTATCTCCAGCTTTGGAGAGAGAAAAGAAAAGAGAGAGTAAGAAAACAAAAAGAAATTAGAAAGAGGGAGGGGAACATAGTCATGTGTTTTAAGTTCCTACAAGGGCTGAGCACAGTTCCTCAGATGTAATAAACCCCCAACAGTGGGTACTATATGCCTACTGATTTACACATACAGTTGTACTTAACGCTTTCATGATCCTATGACATAGACACTTGTGTGGCCATCATACAGAAAAGAAAGCTGAGGCTAAGAGGTGTCAAGTAACATGGGCCAAACAGCTGGAAAACCATGGAACTGACCTGGAACCAGAAATCTTTTCCATCTCATCGTTTTGTGGCTTTGCAGTCTCTGAGGTGCATGGCCATGAAACTCCCCTTCAAAAAACTATCTGAAAGAATTTGCCTTCTAAATCCTAGGAATGTGGTGGAGGCAAGAAGATAAAACTCAAACATTATTTCAGTGTCGTGGAAGAAGAACCCCCTCTGATGGCAAAGTGTCTCTTGATTATCTAGAATGCCAGCACAAATTGTGTCTGTGTTGATAAAATGAGGACAACTGAAGCCTCATTCGCCTACTCCTGCTCAGTTCATCCAACTCAGCCTCGGAATGCGCTGGTCTCCGGTAAGACATGTACTAGGATTCCGGTTTTCATCAATTATGATGTCTTACCTTGCAAAGGGAACCTCATGTGGTGAGACAGACTGATCACAAACCCATTCACAAATTGGCTTTTCTTGTTTGAAGGTCTTTACCAAGAATCAATTTCCTAAAGAGCTGATGCTCTATTTTTTTTCCTAGCATGTTGTTAGGAAAGTAAAATGGCACATTCTGCAAAACAGTTGGGCACTTTCTCTAAAAAACTAAACATATGTTTAGCATTTGACCCAGCAATTGCATTTATCCCAAAGAAATTAAAGCATATGTGCACACAAACCCGTAAAGAATTGTTCACAGTATGTTTAATTGAAATAACCAATAGGCTGGTGCATTCGTAGGTGTACTACTCAGTGAGTGATACAAACTAATGAGCTATGTTTTCAATATTTTATTTATTTCTATGTCAGAGAGAGAGGGAGAGAGAGCATGCACAAGCAGGAAGTACACAGGCAGAGGAAGAAGCAGACTCCTCACCGAGCAAGAAGCTCGATGCAGGATTCCATCCCAGGACCCTGGGGTCATGACCTGAGCCAAAGGGAGATGCTTAACCGACTGACCCACCCAGGTATTTCCCAAAGTAATGAGCTATTGACACACCAGCAATTTGGTTGGGGGTCAATGGCATTTTGATGAGTGCTAGAAGCCAATCTCAAAAGTTCACATACATATAATTCCACTTATATAAGTATTCCAAATAGCAAAATTATAAAAACGGAAAACAGATTAGTGGTTGCAGGATTTATTACGATGAGTGGGTAGCAAGAGGGAAATCTCTGTACTATTGGAATAGTTCTGCATCTGAACCACATTGATGATCACACAGACCAACACATGAAATAAAATGACATAAAACTATACAGACACACCGTACCAATGTCACTTCCCTGGATTTGATATTATACTATAGTTACATAAAATGTAACCATGAAGGGAAAGCCAGTGACCTGTACAAAGGAATTCTCTGACCTGTCTTTGCAACTTCCTTTGAATCTATAATAATTTTAAAGCAAAATGTTTTTAAGCACATATTTAAGTCACTCTGATATCTAGGAAATAGCTGGTATAAAGCAGACCACTTATCCCTTAATTAAGATAGCTAACATGTCATATATGTATAAGGATTTGTGATATATCTCTTAAAATGTTCCATCTTCGCAAATGACCTGAATGAAGTTTGCCTTAAATCACTGACTTAGCAATGACAGAGCTTGTCACACAAACGTAGCTTCCATCAGTTAGGCAAGGCTTGGTTCATCCTGGCTATGAGTGCCCAGTACATAGTAACTGCCCCACAAATATTGGTTGAGTGGATGCATGAATCTAAGATAGTAAGAGCAGATGTGTAGCAATATTAGAAGACAGATCACCAGGGCAACCCACATGGGAACTATGGAAAGAAAATGAATAATTGAAACAACCTCCAGTTGAGCAGGGAGGCGGCCTCTCACTTGGACCACGGTGCTTTGGCACACATAGAAAACACTCTTCTCTTCCAAATCAGGCAGTCTGATAGCAACTATTAAGACGATCCACGGTTTTATGGGGCACCTGGGTGGCCCAGTTGATTAAGCATTTGACTCTTGGTTTCAGCGCAGGTGGTGATCTTTGGGTCACTAGATAGAGCCCCACATCGAGCTCTGCATACAGTGCAGAATCTGCCTGAGACTCTCTCTCCCTCTGCTTCTGCCCTTCCCACTCATGCTCTCTCTCTCTTTCTCAAATAAATAAATAAATATTTTTTTAAGAAAATGAACCACAGTTTTAGGGAAGTTCTTAGAAACTCCACTTGGAGTTCCAGTCAATCCAAAGTCATAAATTAAGCTTTGAAGGTCTTTCCAATAGTTTCAACCCGATTCTTAAAGTGATGATTGAAAATTTTGGTAAAAATTATACTTATTCTTGCATGGTGGAAAAGCATCTGGTTTTTTTGTATTTTTCCTGCTCAACCTGAATAAACTCAGCCTCCAGGCCTAGTTTCTCCTGTGGTTTAGCCTGGGCTGGCCAGGTCCACGCTTACAGGGGCCCAGGCAGGCCATGTAAATGTATGAAGTCAAATAGGAGCTAGGTTTATATAGCGAACAAAAGAGCGTGCCTCACCTAAAGTCATTCAAATCCAAATGTTATAAAAAGAAAGCAAGCCACACATTGTGCCAACCCAACAAATTTGCAACCTCTGGGCCCAAAGCATCGGGGAGAGAGAAGCTCAGTCAGTAAACAGTCTCGCAGGTGTGCAGTCACCAGAGGTGGAGGCCCAGCTTGTTTGTTTTCTTTTGATTCAGGATAAGGAGGCAGCCGAAATGAGGAAGCGCTTCCTTTGTTACAATGAAACGCCCAGGGCTCTTCCCTAAGACGCCCACCTGTTGAATTGTTTTCTTTGAAGAGTTTAAAACGTTGAAATTTCAAGGTATCAGCAATGCACTGAAATGGGTACAGCCCCCAAAACCAGTAGGGAGTTGGACACATTAGGGATCAAAAGGTCATTACAAAGCTGGCATGAATTCTACTGGCATTTGTCCAGCTCCAGGCATTGGTAACATTTCTATTGTTCTGGGTAAATGGTGAGGGAAGCAGAAGAAAATTCCTATCAACAGGGTTCCTATAAGCCGGCCCCGTTGTTCTCTGCAGAGATTCTGTTGAGTCCTGCAGTTCTAAGTCCCAGTGATCTGTTAGCAACACTTGGCCAGTTGCCGACCAGTGAGTCCAGCCCTCATCTTCAAGCAAAATATTTCTAAATCTCTGAATGCAGTCTAGAGATGTGGAAGCTTCCACAGTGTGAAATTCAGAAGCTCATTTGATTCAGATACAAATTGTTCATTAAAAGAAAGTGTAGCACTTATGTCTGTTTACCGCTAAATATCATTCAAATGGTTGACGTCGGGTCTACTATAAAAATCCTCTGTAACTGGGGTCCTGATTTATGATTGTATCTTCCTCTGTCCCCTCCAGACAGAAAGTGTGTACAAACACTTTGCCTCTTAATTTCAGGAAACCAGGGATTGTCAGGACTTTATTCTTTTAACTACCAGACACATATAGATCTGATTTGCACCCTCCTAGGTACTAATTCATTTATTCAATGGTGTTTATTGAACTGCTACTATTTACTAGCCACTATGATAGATGCCAGAAATAAAGAATGAGCAAAATCCAACAGACAGAAATCGAGTAGATGGACATTGGCAATTATCTATTTAGCATGCCTTCCCCTTTTCGGCCTTCCAAACAGAGCTCTGGCTAGTGGGTAAATCCATTCCTCTTGTCAGTGATAAGGCAGATGAAAATTCTTGCTGATGAATCATGAGAAGAGGTATCCCCACACTCTTCAGGATGAGCTTCTGGAAGCAGTTTCTTGTCATCCAATGGTGATATTGTTCATGGATCATACGTCTGACTGCCACATTCAGTTCCCCCCAAGCCTGAGGACGCAGCTGACTGATGGAGATACGGAGCTAGGAAAGGAAATAAAGTAAAAAAGTCGATGGATTAAGACCACAAAATGCGTCCTATTTCTGGGCTTCCAGTTAGGAGTCAACGTATTTCTTTGTCATGTAAGCCCATTTGAGTTGGATTTCCTTGCACCTTACTTGCAAACAAAATTGTCTGATAAGCTTTTTAATTTTTATTTTACAGAATCTTAAGCAGTTTCCATGTCCAATATGGAGCCTGATGCGGGCTCGATCTCACAACCCTGATATCATGACCTGAGCCTAAATCAAGGGTCAGATGCTTAACTGACTCAGTCTCCCAGGTGCCCCAGCTTGATAAGCTTTTACCAACAGCTCATCCCATTACATGATCCATGGTTTGCACCATTTTTTATCAATGATGGTAGTGACATTTCATGACATTTGCATTAACTATGCTTCTGCTTCTCTGTTAAGACACTTGGGGTTGTTGAACACCATGTTCCCTTTGTTTGCCCTTACATTTGCAGTGTCCCTTCCCTCATTTCCTGCTAATTTAAACCAAAGGACTATATGAGAAATGGAAGGTAGGCATTGGAAAGTTTCTCAAAATATGATTGTTTCTGTTATAAACATTTTTTCCAGCGAAAATATATTTAAAATTAGAACTCAGTTGCTTTCATCTGGCATGGCTTAAGGATAATTCAACTGAAATAAGGTCATAAAGAGTGAATACAGATAGAAGAGACAGTCTCGAGAGTGGTTCCAGATGTTGACTACACTTACTGTGGGGAGCATTGTGTAATGCATAAAATAATCAAATCACTATGCTGTACACCTGAAACTAATATAACTTTGTATGTCTACTATACTTCCATAAAAATAAAGAAAATGGGAAAGAGTGGTTCCAGCCCTAGGAGCCCCATGGTGCTTCATGTAGCAGGCAGAGCAGAAATGTTAAGGGAATCCACTTACTTCTATCCTCCAATGAGAAGAACTACAAGTGAAAAAAAAAAAAAGTGCATTTAGGGGGGCTCAGTTGCAGAATAGGAGTCCATCACCCAGATGGCTAATTCTGAGTATCTTCTCATCTTCAACCAGTAGTGGCTTTGGGTTTTTCACCCATCAGTATTTTTGTCTCAAATATAAAGGATGTCATTCTATGCCTAAATTGTCATAGATTCAAAATTGGGAGGGAGTGGTAACAGGGAGAATATTCCAGAACTGACGTTGAGAAAATTATGTCTGATTGCTGGCCCATATAGGGATTAACTGGAGATTGTAGTCAGATCTTTTCCTACTCACTGTCTGTAGCTTTGCTTACCCTTCATTCTGAGCAGCCAAGTAAGTTCCTGTACTAAAAAACAGAATAGAATCCCTGGGCCCTCCATACCACATTTACCATCCATTTGGAACAGTGACTGCAGATAATCATTTATTTAATGATCAAATCCTATCATTTAACATTAGGGAAGTAGAGCCAGTATGTAAAGTGGAAAAGCAAAAAAAAAAAAAAAATCAAAATTAAAAAAAAATGTTTTTTTATTCTGAAGTATTTAATTAAAATACATTAAAAATAAAATCCTGTAATGTTTATAATTTTCTTTTGAAAAAATATTTCATAATAACTTTTAATGTGCATAAAATATTAAAATTATACTCATTTTTTATAGTCTGTGTTGCTAAGTAAAGCAAATGATGGCAATTCTATTTTGAATATTATTTTTTTTCTTTATTATAATACAAATCCAAGAAGAGATTGCCATTTTCAAAGAACCATTGCTGGTTCCTTGAGCTCCCGGGAGTGCAGCACAGGGTCTGCTGAGTATTTTAAAGCATGTTTTATACAGAAAAACATTAAACATTTTTCAACATGGTAATACCACCTTCTATTTTCATGATACCTTTGGCTCCTTTGTAACACTTTTTTGCATGCGTTATTATATTTTATTTTTCATTTTTCTGTGAGGAAGCTTTCATCATATCACTATTAAGAGATATTAAATATGAATAAACATTCATATTTTCATATGAATGAAATAAAATTCATAGTTAGTAAACTAAAAAATGAAACTTGAATGTGAGAGGCATCTGGGTGGCTCTGTCGGTTAAGTGTCTGTTTTTGGCTCAGGTCACAATCCCGGGGTCCTGGGATCCAGCCCAGTGTCAGGCTCCTCTCCCTCTGCTGCTCTTCCTGCTTGTGCTCTCTCAAATAAATAAATAAAATCTTTAAAAACAAACAAAAAAAACTACAAAAAACAAAGAAACCTTGAACTTGAGTTTTTTGACTGTCAATTAGTGCCTTTAAAAATAATGTTCTCGGGCGCCTGGGTGGCTCAGTTGGTTGAGCGACTGCCTTCGGCTCAGGTCATGATCCCGGAGACCGGGGATCGAGTCCCACATCGGGCTCTCTGCTCCACGGGAAGCCTGCTTCTCCCTCTCTCACTCCCCCTGCTTGTGTTCCCTCTCTGGCTGTGTTTCTCTCTGTCAAATAAATAAAATCTTTAAAAAAAAAAAAAATAATGTTCTCATAAAAAACACTAGCCATCTTAAAGACTATTGCCAACAAAATGTCCTCCCTGAGGGATTCTTCTGAGATACATCAAAGTGACACGGACCTCCACTATTTTAGATTACGAAGAAAATATTATTTCAATTTTGGTATAATAATCTCAAGTTGTTTAAGGGCCACACCCACATGACCTCTGTGACCCACATTGCTTAGCCTCGTGCTTTAAATGTAATACCATCTCAAATATCCCTTGCCTTCTACCTTCATAAATTGGACTCAATAGAAGGCACCTGCTAGTAGGGCAGCTTCCATCTACCCCAGAGGCTCTTAAACACATCAGCAGGGTCAGAGGGAAGCATCTTGCTTTGATCACATCCAACAGGGTCAAAGGAAAGCCCCAGATACCCCCCTTTGCCCAGCCACTGACATTCAAAGCCTCAGCACCACTGCCTCGAATCACCAGGACAAATCTCATTATGTCCCGTATCCTTGTGCCTGTCACTCACCCTAATAAGGCCCAGACTCCCAGGTCATCTGGAATCTTCCTCACAGTCCCCTCTCAAGGCTCTGCCTGGCCTCTATCTGACCCCATCTTCCATTCCTCCTCAACTCTCTGAAGCCTTCCCACACTGCCCTCTGCAAGGCACAGTCTACCCTTTGTATAATCCCTACATCCACAAGCCTCTCTGAATGGATCATTCTTTTTCTCACTAGAACTGTAACTCAGCTCTTCCCTGAGCACACTGTGACCCCGCAGCCTCTCGCCCATGGATGCAACTTCTCCATAATGCTTGTATCGCTTGGATGTCTAATAGATGTCTCGGGCTGGCGAACAAAACAACTCATGACCCTCCACTGTAGAATTTTTCTTCTCCAGCGTCCCCTGATGGCAACTCTTCCCTTCCAGTCAGTCTGGTCAAAAACCTTGCAGTCATCCTGATTCCCTTTTCTGTCACACCACATGATCAGTCTGTAAGGAAATCGTGTTGGCTCTCCTTCCACAATTTATCCAGAATCCAATATCTTCTGGTCTAGATTACTATAGTAGCATCTTTAAACATCTCCCTGCTTCTACCTGAGTCTGTTCCACCTTCCTGGAGACTCTTCTCAACCCAGCAGCCGGAGCAATCCATTAGGTCAGAACATGTCACCGCTCTGTAGGAAACCTACCAAAGATTCCATGTTTGGACCAGCGTAGTACAAACCGATGTCCTGACAATAATCCATCAGGTTGCACAGGACCTGTCACTTATCCCATCCGATTTCTCCTCCTCTCCCTGAATTACTCTGCTCTACATACTCATGCCGCCATGTTCCCAGGAGGAATGAGCAGGCACTCTGTGTCTTAATGCACTTGAACCATTTCCTCCGCTTGAAATGCTCTTCAACCAGATGTCCCCCCACCCCTATTCCTTGCTCTATACTTTCTCTTCTCTTTCATCCCTTCTAACATCTACAGAATTTTCTCATGGATCCTGTATTTGTCCCCCACCATCCATGAGAATGTCATGGCAGGTGCTGGATTCTTTGCCTCTTTTGTTCCCTGAGGTGTCCCAAGTGCCTGCCTAGAGCAGAGGACTGACTCCTAATCATCTTGCACAAACCTGCTTCACCAGAGAGTATCCTCCCCCATCTCCATCAATGGCAACTCCATCCTTCCATGGCCCAGGTCAGAAAGATTCGAGGCATCCTCAACTCTTTTATCTGTTACATCCCCATCCAATCAGTCAGGAGGACTTTTTGACCCCACCTTCAAAATAATTGCTCAGTAGTTTCATGTTGAAAGGAGATGTATTGAACCTTACAAAACTGGCTAATAACGTGACCTGTCCTGCTGAAAGACCATGACTTAATCCCCATATCTAAACTTCATACATATCCCACTCGTTGTTGCCCCACGAATTACATGTATCTGGGTTGGTAGTCATTCTAAATATTAATTTTAATTCTACTTTTGTCTCATTTTACACTTCATTAACTGCTCAAGTGCTGAGAATATGTACAGGATGCTTTATAAATCTTATAGGTCCGGTTGAGTTCTAGCTCTGAAGGCTCAGTGTTTGTTGACTGCAAAGTAGATAGTGATTTCACAAACTGCAAAGTCAGAACTCAGACTTCTTGAGATTCTATTAAAAAGTCAATCCAATTGGACAAATCTTTATCACATGGCGATGCTAGGCATTCTACTGGATGGAAAGAACAAAATATGCTACTCTCAAGATGCACATTGTCTGATACAGAACAAAGTCATTTAAACTAATAATGTCAATAAAGTGTGACAAATGGAATTTGAGGATTGATGCAAGGTAGGAGACATTAACCTCCAGTGAGCCAGAGAAAGACAAGAGCAAGTCAGAGTTCATCAGGACTACTGGAAGGGGAGGAGGGATGGAGACAACCCAAGCAAGGAAAATTGAATAGAACTCTTTGTTGTTAAGTTCCTGTTCGTTATCATTAGTGATGCTGTTTCTGGCCATAAGAGGGCCAATGGGGAAGGGGACTGAATTCATAGATCAGAACACATGCATTGGGTAAAAAAAATTGAATTAAACTGTTTCCAAAGTCCCTTGCAAAACTTCGATATTTGATGACTCAAATGATCAGAAAGGACCATATTAATTTAATCAAGTTTGGACTCATAGAATGCTTTTGGCAAGGTCTGCATGAATAATACTATTTCATGTGTCTGATACCAAATCTGAAATATTAACATACTGTGTTAAGATTTAAGCTGAGTCATAAGCATGTCTTATGCCTCTAAGAGAAGATGCGTGACAACTAGGAGAAAAAATAATCTGGAGTTGTTTCTTTCTGTGAACCATTAGAACTGCAAACAGCTTCAATCTGTCTTTGGAATTTTCCTTGAAAGTAAAATTACAAAATAACAAAGAACAAAACTGCCCGTACCTATACAACAGCGTGGGTTTAATTTTGTTTTAATTCTTTTCTAAGAAATTTTGACCACTTGTTAGGGAAACACTTTCTTCTGGAATCTGTAAATTAGTCTCGGCATTGCTTTTCGGATGGGCATGTGTAAATACATTTCGATCTTCATCGGACTAAAAATAGACAACAAATTTCATCTTTCTTTGGGAGGAGTGTGCTTCTTTTGATGTTCTTTCAGTGATTCTTAAAAATAGAACTGGATTCAAAGGCTGACTCCAACTCGTACCAGGGAATTTAATCTGGGATCCTCTGTTTCCCTTTGAAATGGAAATAGCAAGACCTGCCTTATCTCACCAAGTGTTCATGACACCCAAATCAGATCTGAGAACGCAGCATAAATATGAAAATGTCATATACAAATAAGAACTTGGACATCATGTACATAGCAGTGTGATTTATAATACCCCAGAAGTGACAATGACTAACTCAAAGATCCATCAACCGATGAATGGATAAACAAAAATAGCATAGATGTATGATGGAACATTATTTGGCCATAAAAAGGAAGGAAAGACTGAGACGTGTTACAACATGGATGAACCTTCAAAACTTTATACTAAACGATAGAAGCCAGACACAAAAAAAACCACATGACATGACTCCACTTATATGAAATGTCCAGAGTAGTGGATAGATCTACAAAGAAAGATTAGTGGTAGGAGGAAGATGGGAGGGCTACAGAGTCACTGCTCATGGGGACAGGGCTGATGAAAATGGTTTGAAATTAAGATCATGGTGATGGCAGCACAACTCTGAATATACCATAAATCACTGAATTGTATACTTTTAAGGGGCCAATTTATGGTGTACATGAATTATATTTCACTTTTATAAAGTATACAATAAAAATACAATATACAAATATTTAATTATCATTGTCATTATTTTAGGAGTCTTTATTGCCAGATTAGGGGTTCTTCCTTATGCTATAGTTCCTCCCCCCACCACCCACAGAATCTCTCTCTAAAGTACCTAGAGCTGCCCTAGCAGGTTTCTGAAAAATAGTAAGAAAGCAATCGGTAATTAAAAGAAAGCAGGCGTGGAGGGGCACCTGGCTGGATCAGTTAGAACACTGTGCAACTTTTGATCTCGGAGTCAAGGGTTTGAGCCCCACATTGGGTGTAGAGATAACTAAAAATAAATAAATAAACTTTAAAAGCAGTTTATAAATAATAATTAACTAATTAATTAATTAATATTTTAAGAAGCAGGTGTGGAGAAAGAGTTGGTGTTCATAAGTGTGACCACATACAAGAACTGCTTTTTCCTTGATAAAGCTGAATGTCATGAAAAAAAAGAGGCAGACTCTTCTTTCACTAATACAATGCCCTCTGGGGATAGATGTGTTGTGACATCACTTTTTACTCCATCGTTTAGTGTTTATTTTGAGCCTAAAGTTTCACTTGAGAAAAAAAACGCGTGTGTGCGTGTGTGCGCGCGCATGTGTGCGTGAGCACGCACGTTCACGTCTGTGTGTATGAGAAGAAAACGTAAAGGCATAACACAATTTGACCAGGGGTCTTGCCTCCTTCCAACTAAAGTTCACCTAATTCTTACCATTTCACACATTTCTGAAGAATGTTTTCTTACTTCCTACAAATTCTGAATACTGATATAAAAAATGATTGGTATTAAAAAATTGGTCAATAGAAAATGAAACATGAAAAATATAACATTAAAACTTTTTCTAAAATTACGTAATATCATCACGCCAAATGTGACACATTGACTTCCCTACCCACAAACAATTTTCTTTATTTTTTTGTTAAGATTTTATTTGAGAAGGCGCACAAGCAGGGGGAGCAGCAGAGGGAGAGGGAGAAGCTGACTCCCGCTGAGCAGGGGGGCTGACACAGGGCTCAATGGGCACATGACCTGAGCCAAAAGGCAGCTGCTTCACCAACTGAGGCACCAAGGCCCCCCTCCACAAAGTATTTTCAAACAAAAGGGAATATAATGTTACTTAGTTTGGTCATTTTGCAGGAACAACTAAGGAATATACAACGTGAGCTTTCATAGAGAATTAATTTGCAATTGTACTGATTATTATTTTTGCCACCCAAAGAAAGAACATGAAGCAAGAAATGGAAAGAGAATTTTTAAAAAATTATTTCTTTAACAGTGGAAGTGTAGACACAAAAGTGAAAGCGGTGAAAAGCAGCACAGTAAAAGTCCCCCCCCACCCCGCCCTCCCCGCCTCCTCGTCTTCATCATTGTTACTGTATAAACTTGAAAAGAAGAGGATGTGGAAGAATGTTAATAACAGCTGATTCTGAGCTGTGGATGGTGGGCGATTTTAGCTTCTTCCTGCTCATCTGCATTTGCTCAACTTTGCTGCAGTAGATATGTAAAAAAAAAAAAAAGTGCAGCATCATTATAATAAAAAAGAAGGTATTTGTAAATGAAAACATTGTTGTTGTTTTAGCTCAATTTTACCAAAAGATGCCCTTCAAACTAAGACCAGATTCTCTCCAGATTTTAGGAAGATGGATAAAAACTCCTAGTAAAACAAGGGCAATTTGCTCAAGACTAAGCAAAGTACATACAAAGCAAATACTTTCAAGGAGGGAAATTTGTTAAGTCATTTATATTGTTTTAGCAGATTTTTTCCTTTTTCAGTATTTTGGTGGTCGTTGGGGGGTCTCAGCATAAATTATGGAATCCTTTCAGAGAAATGCTTTTTTTCTCATTTTAAAATAGAATTTTAAGGGGGCACCTGGGTGGCTCAGTTGGTTGGGCGACTGCCTTCGGCTCAGGTCATGATCCCAGAGACCCGGGATCGAGCCCCACGTCAGGCTCCCTGCTCGACGGGAAGCCTGCTTCTCCCTCTCTCACTCCCCTGCTTGTGTTCCCTCTCGCTGTGTTTCTCTCTGTCAAATAAATAAAATCTTAAAAAAATAAAAATAAATAAAATAAAATAGAATTTTAAGAATAATTTGTAATTATAACATAGTATGCAAACAGAAGATGATCCTAAGTTTATTCTTAAGTAGGTAGAATATTTTTGTTTACACAATTTTTGCATTAGTGGAATCTATTTTTATAGAAAGCACAAAAGTAAGGTGTAGTCGATCACATATATAACTACAGTACTTTCACTGATTCTTAACATAATCATTAACTATAAAGAAGGCCACCCAATACACACAGACTTAGAGCTCTGTCTTCCCTGACACCACTTATTTGGCAGAAATTTATCTTTTAAAATATTGGGACTTATTTTGCCTGTATAATAAATCCTATTTGTTTAGAATCAGATAAAAATAAAATTCAAACAACCAGACATTTTTAGCAGATAAATAACAACTAAATAAAACTGGTAATGAGAATTTACTCAGGAATTTATCCTACTTACATACTTACACAGGTAGATAAACTTATATTTACAATTGTGTTAATTGTAGTATTAGAAAGAGCAAGTAACTGGACACAACAAATATATTCATCAATTCTCAGTTGGCTAAGTTAAATCAAGGTGTAATCAAATGATAGAACATAGTCCTTTCTTTAAAAAGACAGAGGTAGATCTCCAAGGTATATCATTAAGTGAAAAATACAAATTATAACCCAACAGGTATTATAAGATCCCATTTGTATAGAACACAAAAAAGGTATAGATATAGGCATGCCTATGCACTAAAAATATCTGTAAGAACACCTTCTGGCTGTTGTTATTTATTTATTGCTTACAGTAAGTCCTCTTTTGGGACTCTATCTATACATGTATATGAATATATATATATATACACACACACACACAGTTTAAGGATATATATATATGCCTTTCTTTAGAGAACTCTAACACATACCAGATTCAAAGAAATGTAATCCCAGAGATGCTAAGAAACCCAGATCATGCAATTTCTCGACTCTTAGAAGTGGCCCCTCCTTACAGTAAAGTGTTGCAGGCTTGGAAAAGGGTTTAGACACATATTCCTAGCACTTCTACTAGAAATATTACTGGGAAATCTGTTTATGCTAGCTCCTTTTTTTCTTATTTGTATCACATATTCCTTTTTTTTTTAAGATTTTATTTATTTATTTGACAGAGAGAAACATAGCTAGAGAGGGAACACAAGCAGAGGGACTGAGAGAGGGAGAAGCAGGCGAGCAGGAAGCCTGATGTGGGGCTCGATCCTGGGTCTCCGGGATCCTGACCAGAGCCAAAAGCAGTCGCTTAACCAACTGAGCACCCAGGCGCCCCTGTATCACATATTCTTAAAAGGATCTCATATCTGTTCTAGAAAAGAACAGCTACTGTTGACTCTGCCCCCCCTCATCTGATGTATATGGGTATATATGAATTGTGTATAAAGGTTTGCTTACCTATAAATGGGTTTGCTAGACCATGAGAAGATACTGATTTTTAACTGCATCCTTCCAGTCATAGCACATAACTGCAAACCCAACAGACAACACATGCATTTTTGCAGGTAGGGTGTAGCTCAAAATACTAGCCAAGCAGTAGCTGGGATAGAAGTGCCAGGATGGGAATTGCCTTTGCTCAATCCAACTGCAATCAGCAAAGTAAGTTGTTTTAATAAAAATCTCAGAATTTATAGATACTCCTGACATTAGACTGGTGGGATGTCAGGATATTTTCAAAAGGAACATATCTTTTTGCTCATGAGGGAAGCCAGAACAAATGAAAATATCTAGGAAAAGCAATTTTTCGAGGTGGAGATTAAGGGCTGCACTCAAACTTTCAGGAAAATGAACGACTTGATGATAAAGTCCAATGGAGACATATGCAGATCATGAGTACATTTGCAAAAAAAAAAAAAAAAGGGCAGTGAAAATTGCAACAGAACGATGCTTTCCTCCAAATGGCTTCATTTGACATGTCCATCACTGTGGGGTAATAGTAGATCCTGTTTCGCAAGTAAGAACTGTGAGACTTGGAGGCTTTGGTAATTTCAGAATCCTAGACTGTGAATCAGGGTAATGCACCTTCTTCCACCCACGTCTCCCAAATGTTCTGCTTTTCCTGGCTGTTGGTTTCACTGTGTTCATTACCTTTCCTGCAGTCCCAAGATAATACTAATAGTATTCTTCAAAATCAAAATGCATTGTTATGTAACCCATGAAGTAGACTGTTTCTCTCTCATTGTCCCTTTAAGGTAGTCACTGTCTGGAAGACAGTTCTTCTAGACCCAGAAGCCCCTGATGAGGGCTCTGGAGGACCAGCACGTGGCTTGAAAGAGAACCATGCCTCTCCCTCTTATAGATGCTGCTTCATGAAACTGGTCAAAGCCATCTTGCTCAGGACTTTTTGAAGAGTTAAGTCGATCTCAAAAAAAACACCCACAAAAATGTGCAGAACCATTTGGTGAAGAGGGTGATTTTTTTTTTTTTAATCTTTCAATCGGAAGGTCTTTGAGACATACACTCACCACAATCCCCAAATGTCTTACACTTGGCTGCCTCCAACATTCACAATATATCTGCAGGCCCTGAAGGCATTCGAATTTGTAGCTTCTGAAACAGATCTTTGCTGCCAAGTCACTGGTGTTTATTCCAAAGCTGTACTGAATAGGGAGTACAGGGAGAGTGTGTGGGATTAAACATTGTACCCCTCATCTAGATGATAAGTTCCCTAGGCTTCACTGGGGTTAGGATTTCATGTCTCACTCTTCCTCATGGGGATTAACCCCATGAGGAATCAATCTCAAACTTTCAGAGGATACTAAACTTGGGTCTTCCTTGTTCTCACTTACAAGCTCTCCCTCTAACCTCATACCCTCTAATAACTCCTCCTTTATCTTTTCCCAGTACTTTTCAACTCTCCCTAGAGAGATAACCAGGTAAATCATAAACCCAGGCATTAAACACCAATTATAACAATCATAATAAGAAGTAACATGGGTAGAGTTTATACTATACGCCAGGCACTATGTGTTTTAGTATTTTATGTAATTCTCAAGGGAATTTTTAACCCTATTTTACCATATGAAGAAGATGAAGCCCCAAGCATAGAATGACATTCTGATGTCACAAACTAGGGGATTCTAATCCAGATGGCCAGTCCCAAGCCTTCAACCACAGCACCTCTTCTGCTTTCAACCCTAGCCACCCAGTATCTTCTGGCTTTAAAGAGGAGAGAGCTGCATTCAACTGAGGCTATGAAAATCTGCCCCAGGAAGGGAAAGGAACTGAGGGGCAGAAGACAGGGAAAGTAGAGTAGGAGTCTTCTTAATTGCAATCCCTCACCTACACCTCCTCTGTGGAGAAGCAAAACCCAACACATCTACCAACTACCAAAGATTGGTTTCATTCTGAAAGTTGGACGGGGGGGGGGGGATCTAAAATAAAAATTTGTATTCTTCTCATTAACATAACTTTGATTTTATTTTTTGCAAATTAATATCATAGTCTTATTAGGCCTAGAAAGCATTCTCCCTGACTTTTCCCTAGATCACATCATGGAGCATCTCATGTGAACCAGACAATAAATAATACAAGGCCTGAATACCTTTCCCAAGAGAGGAGGCAGGGGAAGCAAAGGAAGAAGTTGGGGAAGAGTTTCAGTCCTCCCTTTTATAATTTAATATATGGTACATCTTGACTGAATGTTGATGTCCCCTTCATATTACGTCTTTAAAATTCTACATAAAAGAAGAAACAAGACACCCAGAAAACGCATCCTCTAGATCTCAAATCTGGCTTTCCCCCTATATGTCACAAGAGGCTAGCTTCTTTTGTGGAGGCAGGACCTTGGTGGGTCATTGAGAGAGGCTGCTATGTGACCAGAGCTTACGGTGACCTAGAAGTTATCCCCGATGGTAACTACAGAGGTTTATAAAAGTTACATAAAGGACTAAGAAAAATAAATAAGGCATACATGCATTCATACATTTGTGATGTATCCAGGGTAGAAAGCCATTCAAAACTAATTGCTAAGCAAATTAACAGACGAACTGAATTGCCCGGAAATTGTCATTTAGTATGGATAACATAATGCAGTGTATTAAATACAAGCTATCATTGACCCTAGAGGAACTTTTATTTAAGAAGGAGGAGAAATTATGCCTCAGAGCATTCATTTTTTAAGCTCTTTACCATCTGTTTGGGTGAAAGACTATATAAAGGCCAGTAATCACCATTATCACCAATTATCTGTCACTAGAAATTTTTTTCATTTTACCATTAGCATTAAATCTGAAGCAAGAACCAGGCTTATTAAATCCTAGAATAGATTTTTATTCTCTGTAGAGACATGTAGCTTACAAAACACTTTTGATATTCTAATGTGGACTCTAAGTTCTAAAATAATAATATCTAAGCCAACACACTTCTGTGCATGGACCTGTCTATCTGGTCCTCATAGTCAGAGGGCTATATAATCTGAGCTCAGTTAGGGGCTGGACGTGGGTAGGTTCCAGCTGGATGTTACCAGGTAGTCTCTGATAACACAGGAGTAAGAGATAAGGATCAAAGGAGACTACCTCTGGCATGGATTTTGAAGGCCCTGCAACTCTAGGATTTGGTGATTCTGGGCCCTGAAAGAGAAAGACAATACATGTTTACTAGATAGTGAATAAAACTTTCATTCACTTACCCTTCTGCATTCACACAAATGCTTAACACATTAGCCTATAGAAGCTTGATAAACATGACTTGCTGTCTGTAGTTGAAGTAGAATGCCTCTTGGTTTCTTGGCTTGAATTAATTGTTTCCAGTTATCTAACTTTATTTTAAGAGAGTTGGGGTAGCAAATAGTCTATCTTTCTTATGAGCTTCCTAAGCAAACTCCCATTCCAGTTGCCTTATGTCTAGATGGTTTCATGTCATGGCTTGATTTCTTTCTCAACACACTGAAAGATTGAATCACTCTGCTACTGGACTCTGGTGTCAAAGATTTACCCAAGAATGAAAAATAGTTTCTACAGAAACATGACAGTTTGTCCCCACAATATGTCTTCAGAAGTAATGGACACCTTGAAAAATCTAGATGTTTCAGCCAAATGCTTAATACACTTGACAATCTGATACCGTCCGATATTTCCATCCTCATTACCTAATTGTTCCCTACATAAACCTTGGGCTACAGTGAATCCAAACTATACAGTGATCCCCAAACCTCAGAGCTTAATTAATCTAGAAAATTGACTGAAAAAAATATATGGCTTTATTCCATACCTTTATCCATACCATCTCTTCTTCTAGTAGTAAATTTCTTTCATACTCTATTCACACTTTAAGATTCTATAAAGTATGGCTCAGAGATATGTCTTCCCGACCTCCCTTTCCTGAGAATTGCCACACCCCACAATACTAGGGCTGCTAAAAGAGTAGGTAGGTGTAGGTGAGAGTGATTTTATCAAATGTCCCCATCCTAGTCTTTTTAAAAAAAATTTATTTATTTATTTATTTATTTGACACAGAGAGAGAGATCACAAGTAGGCAAAGAGGCAGGCAGAGAGAGAGGAGGAAGCAGGCTCCCTGCAGAGCAGAGAGCCCGATGTGGGCCTCGATCCCAGGACCCTGAATTTGATAATTCAGTACATGAGAGCCTACAAAACTGATCATGACCTGAGCCAAAGGCAGAGGCTTAACCCACTGAGCCACCCATGCGGCCCCTCATCCCTACTCTTAACTGAATAAATTATATAGAATAAATAGCTGACCCAAACTGGACGAATCAGATGCTTTTCCTAGGAATCTGGAATTAGCAGTCACTTCAACACAGAATGTTATATAAAAGCCCAGTTAGGGTGTATTCTCGAGTCAATACCACGTCAACCCAAGGCCATGTGCCAGAGAAAGTTACAGAGGATCAGAGACCAAGAATAAGCAAAGAAATTTGGCTGCCAAATCGAAGAAAGCAAGCCTGTGAAATTATGCACAGAAGAATTCTGCCACCACTGAAAGAAAAAGAGCAGTGGTCCTTGGCAGCTCCTGGGGTGCAGCTCCGTTCCTCACTGTATCTCATTGGTGTGAGCACTCTGTAGCCTAAAAATAAACCTCCCTTTCAATTGGAATTAATTTGAGTGGATTTCTGTCCCTTACAACCATTGAGTTTTGTCTTTAAAAAAAATAAATCTTTGGGGCATGTGGGTGGTATAGTCCATTAACCATACAACTCGGTTTTGGCTCAGTTGATGATCTCACCGTCATGAGATCGAGCCCTGTGTCAGACTCAGTGCTCAGCGTGGAGTCTGCTTGAGATTCTCTCTCCCTCTTCCTCCGTCCCTCCCACCCACGCTTTCTCCAAAATAAATAGATCTTAAAACAAACAAACAAACAAACAAAAAACCCTCACTCAGAGGATTATTCCACAATACTTTTCTAAGCTGTCCCAACTGGAATGATTCTTGCCTTACTATGCTACCTTGCCATGACCTGCCCACTTATCTACTCTCACTGTGTTCCAGTCGCTGCCCCTCCTCCTAGAGGCTTAACCCCACCAAAGTCCTAGTGTAGATCGTGTTTTATTATCTGAAGAAACAGTCCTCGTTCAATTGCCTAGCACTGCTCTGATGGGAGTAAAAGTGGTTAGACTTGAACTTGTTTCTGTGACAAAACATTGATCTTTGTTCTTGTTTTGATAATTCAGTACATGAGAGCCTACAAAACTGATCTTATCTTGCCCTGACCATTTTCTGAAACCACAGTTCTAAAGCAGAAGTTTTGCCAGACCTCTCTAATCTTAGTAACCTTGTGGTGTTAAAACAGTGGTTTCCCACTGGGCACATTTGGCAATGTCTGTTACCACAACCCGATGAGAGAGAGGTGCCACTGTATCTAGTGGGTAGAGCCCAGAGATGCTGAAAAACATCCTACCATGCACAGGACAGGCCCCCACAACAAAGAATCATCCAATGTAAAATGTGAATAGCATTGAAGTTGAGAAATCCTATTTTAGGACTGGGCAAATGACCTTGAGGAAACTATTGAACAACTCAGTGCTTCACAATTTTCCTCCACGAACATACAGATATATTTCTTGCATGGTTATCACATTATCTAACATATTCCCTTTGGAGCCTTTAGTAATTTGTCATAATTATGTTTGTATGAGGGAAAAAAAACTTAAATAATTATGCCATCATCTAACTATTCCTTCCTCATTTAAGACTGAATAATATACTATATTTTATTTATCCAGTCATCTGTCAATAGACACGTGGGTTGCTTCCCCATTTTAGCTAGTATGAATAGTGCTGCTGTAAATACAGTTGTACAGACATCTCTTCAAGGCCCTGCTCTCAATTCTTTGGGGTATATACACAGAAGTTGAATTCCTGAATCATATGGTAATTGCATTTTTAAATTTTTTTAAAGGAACAGCCACATTGTTTCCACAAGTCTGTCTTATCTTACATTCCCACCTGCAGTACACAAATGTTACATTTTCTCCACATCCTCACTAACACTTGTTATTTTCTGTTTGTTTGGGTTTGTGTTGTTTTCTTTTTTATAATAGCCATCCTTGTGGGTAAGAGGGGACATCTTACTGCAGCTTTGATTCGCATTTACCTCATGATTAGTGATGTTGAGCCTCTTTCCTTGTGTTTATTGGCCATTCGAATACCTTCTTTAGAGAAACGTCTATTCAAGCCCACTTCTGAATTGGGTTGTTTGGTTTTGTTGTTGAGCTTTAGGTGTTCTTTATATATTCTTAATATTAATCCCTCATCAGATATATACCTGGCAAATATTCTCTCCCATTCCATGGATTCCCTTTTGATTCTGCTAATCCTGCCTATTGAGGCACAAAAGCCTTTATTTTCATGAAGTCTGATTTGTCTGCTTTTTCTTTTATTGCCTCTGCCTTTGACATCACATCCAAGAAAGCATTGTCAAATCCAACATTATGAAGCTTTTGTCCTATGTTTTCTTCTGAGAGTTTTATAATTTATCCATGTCCTCCTCTCATTTGTCTTCAGTGCTTTATTTTTCCAGATAAAGTCTGCAGACTGACAATGTCCCGGGTAAGATACACACAGGCTAATCACTCATCTCCAAAACTTGCCTACCTGGATATTTACATACATGTGTTAGGGTGTCATTTGCTGCAAGAAATAGAAAAATCATTTAACACAGGTACAGGAAAATGTGGGTATATTAGGTAGGCTCCACAAATGACTAAACAAATAAACCCCAAAATGTAAAGCTATTCAAGTGAACAAATGAGTTTATGCTTTGCCTACTCAACGTCCAAAACAAGTATTTCCAACTGATGCAGGATCTCTTCAAAGTATTGATTTAAAGACCAAAGATTCTTCCTTCTTGTACCATCTTTAATAGGTTCCATGTTCATTTGCCTCCAGCTGGTAACAGGGGCAGAGAGAATGGAGAAGTCAGATTTGCTTCTTAAACACCTTGGTTTAAAAGTGACATATGTAAAGTTTACTTCCAATACCTAGTTACCTGGCTCTTCCTTGATGCAAGTAGCCAGGAAATGAAATCTCTGATAACAGAACTGCTTGCCAGTAATTGTTCGATCCCTGCACTATCCAATATGGTGACCACCTGCCACACGAAGCTACTGAGCACTTGGGGTGTGAGTCATTCAAGTTGAGCCAGCAAGGTAAGTATAAAATGCACACCAGATTTTGATATGACTTAGTGTGAAAAGAAGGATGCAAATATTCCATTGATAATTTTATATTGATTATATATTGAAATGGCAATACAGGGGTATATTGGATTAAATAAATTATATTGTTAAAATCAATTTCACCAGTTTCTTTTAACCTTTTACCATAGTCACTAAAAATTTTTAAATTACATACACAGCTTATATTCTATTTTTATTGGATAGCACTGCTATGGAAATTAGCTTCCTCTGTTACACAGATTATCTCATAGAATTAAGATACAGAGCAAATCCTGGGCTGCCCACAGAACTGGAAGAAGAAATCTAAAAGAATTCTAAAAACTGGAAGAAGGGTATTTGCCAGGGAAGGGGATGAAGTAATGTAATCAGCTTCAATATCTTCCACAACTCATCAATGGCTTTGAGGTCTACCCATAAATCTTGACTGTGTCACTGGCCTTGTAAATTCTCTAACAGATAGTACTTCTTAGCTCATGTTCTTTCTAGTACATGTTCTAGAAAGTAACATAATGTGGAATTAAGATGTGTGCTTTCTTTTTCCCTTTCTTCTTCTTTCTCCCTCACTGGAACCACAAGGTCACTGCTTCTGTGTGGATACCTTATGATTTCTCTCTCTCTCTCTTTCTCTCTCCCTGTCTTTGTCTCTTTTTCTCAAGCTGTCTCTTTCATCCGTGTTCCAATCAGCTGCTGTCAGAAGGGTGAGGTCAAATGGCTTGCCTCCCATTTGCTAGAAGCAATGGGAACAGGTTTTCAGGAAGGGGGCACGGGTAGGTCAAACAGACTGAGGTGTTCACATCATTTAAAATGTATAAATGCTACATGAGCTTGGCAGCTGTCAACATTCCCCACTTAATAGATTATACTTGCTTTATTGCCTTCAGTAAGAACTCTGTTTGGAATAGATGACAAATCTTAATCCAAGGAGATGCTATTTAATTCATGTCATCATCAAAGAAAACAAGTAACTACTCTTTCTTTCTGGGGCTTGTACCAGTGCCCAGAAATAGTCAACCTCTCCGACAAGCCTTGAATTTTCAACAGTGTACCTTGAACTCAATGTATATTTGTACAACATCAAGTCCACTTCATAGCATCAAGCTTATCAAAACATAAGCAGAAATTATATGAGGGTACAAAGTTAATAAATGGAGAATATACCCCAAAATCTCCTATAGGGCTAGAATTTTTTAATTTTAGTGCCATTCTCTAGAGTTTAAGAAGTGTCTCCAAGTAGCCCCTGTTAGAATATTTATATACAGATAGAGGGAAAAAATATATATATAGATATAGATATATTCTAGAGAGATTATCAGATAGTTTTATATTCTCAGGAAGCATTTATATGCCAGACAATGCCCTAAATTTATTACCACCAATAACAATTTATCACAAATGGATTTTTCAGATTATTATCTTCCACCGAGCAAAACAAAAACAAAAACAAAGCAAAGCAAAAAAAACAAAAACAAAAACAAAAAAACAGGTCTGAAGTAATAGGATACAGGGTAGTAACAATTGTTAAAAGATAAGATTTGGTTAGCTTCAGAGTATGTCCTGGAAAGACAGGCTTTGCGGGGGGGGAGGGTGCTGCAGAGGAACACCCAGAAAAGTCACAGTGCAGGCCAGGCCCCTGGGCATCTGGGAGGGCAGGCGAAGTAGGAGATGGTCTCACAATAGTATCACAAATACACATTTAGCCTCCATCTTCCAGATAGAACTTGAGCATAGACAGTGATACTATTTTTGCTCGAGACAATGGGCTTCGAAGTCAGTAGGACTCTCCTAAGGAAGTCCCTGAGGTTCTTTAGGACTCACCTCAGTAAGTGGATGACCTACCAGCATCGGGCTGATGTTTCCTGGGGCATCTTTAGGATACCAGGCAGGGCGGGCTCTAAGTTGCGTTGTTGAGGATGCATGCTTTGCTTTGCTGCCTCCTACAAAGCCTGCACCGCATCCAGTGGTGTGGAGGTCCACCAGCACATTGAGCCAGGGTGACTATTCCCACTGAGTCGATGATCTACCTCCGAAGGAGTCTAGTCTTTTCCTTGGGGGGAGTCTCTTTCCTTTTTGCTGGGTAGAGATAGGGTGAGCAAGCTTCTGCTAGCTATCTTCCCTCTCAGCTCGGAATTTAGACAAATGTTAGAAGGGTATTTGCCAGGGAAGGGGATGAAGTAATGTAATCAGCTTCAATATCTTCCACAACTCATCAATGGCTTTGAGGTCTACCCATAAATCTTGACTGTGTCACTGGCCTTGTAAATTCTCTAACAGATAGTACTTCTTAGCTCATGTTCTTTCTAGTACATGTTCTAGAAAGTAACATATATCTTGCACATATTCACAACATTTGATTAAAACCAGATTATTGGCACTGTAAGGGCAGTGACCACTTCTTCTTACCGTCTTGTTTTTCCTAGTATCCTTAGAGCTAAAAACTGAATGAATAAATAAATGAATTTACTTATCCTCTTGGTGTTGTGTTGTCTATGTTGATTGTACATCTTTGTTACCGTCATTCTTTTAGGGAAGAATACTTTATTCTGCCTAGGAGAAATCTGTTTCAGAGAACCACTTACTAAAACTTACTTGTTAATCAGCTACTGGGTAAAAACACTTAGAAATTTTAGTTTTAGATGACAAATAATTGTTTCCTCTAAAGTGCCAGCTCCTTTTGTTCTCTTGCTTTATGAAAAGAAGTAAAATAGAGATCACATAGAGATAATAAGTGGTATTTGCCCAGAACTCTATCATGTTAAAAAAAGAACACTTTCCTATATCTTATTCATTTTATTTTTAGAGGAATGTCTCAGAACTAGAGCTAGCATTATCACCTGTTTTATTTCTAACAGAGTAACACAGTCCTATAGCTGTAGTGTAGTCAAGGGAGCAAAGCTCTGATGAAACCAGAGGGGGAGGGCTCACTAATTATGATGTGCTACCTACTTGAACTGTAAAATCTGAATATAGAATTTTGCATATTGAGTCTTAGGTTACAGACTTCAGGTTGCAGCCAAAACCATAGTTATCTGACTCCTACACGTACCTCAGATCGCAGTTCAAATATCTCTTCCTCAAGGAAGCCCTCCCTTTACTTAACAAGCTGGGTCAGTCTCCTCAGCATATGTTCTCATAGCATTAGGCAGCTTTCCTATGCAGTACTTAACACAGTTTTCTCTTATGAGATTTTCTGTGGCATTATTTGATTATTGCCCTGTCTCTGGGGCCAGAAAGCATGCTGTTTACCAGGGTGTTCCTGGGGCTTAGTACACAGTGAACATTCAATAAATATCATGGCATTAGCGAATAAAGGAACAAATAAATGTTGAATTTTCAAAATGGAGTTTAAAGACCTAGAGGGCATTCAAAGAAAAAGCTGAAAATATAAATTTGTTTTCAGAGAATTTGGACTGATGTTTATATTTCAGAAGAATTTTGAAAATTTAAATAAAAGTAACAAAGAGAATTCAATCAGTCATTACTAAATAACATTATTTCTACAATGATACATGTATACAAAAAGACTATTTAAAACTTTTAAACACATTTAAGGGTCACCTGGGAGGCTCAGTCAGTTCAGCAGCTGCCTCTTGAATTCAGGTCAGGTCACGATCTCAGGGTCCTGGGATTGTGATCTGCGATTGGGCTCTATGCTCAGTGGGGATTCTCTTGAGGATTCTCTCTCCTTCTACATCTGTCCCTCCCGGTGCTCATGCTCTGTGTCTCTCTCTAAAATAAATATTTTTTAAAAAAAAATAAATAAAAATAAAAACATTTAAAACACTTAACATCCGTAAATTAGTAATAGAATCCAAACTTATTTTTCAAAAACTTTATTTTATGTTTTCTTTAAAAAGGCACAGGTTAAATGCTGAATTTCATCAGTGTCTCCTCCCTAATAGCCTGAATATCCTATGCTTAAGAAAAAACTATTTTTTTCACTCATATTATCTATAGCAATATGTTTAATTATACTGATGCTGAGCAAGGAAGAAAATGGCTAAGGAATTTCAAGAAATAAAAATACTGTCCTAGTCTATATGGATTAAATTTATCCTACCTCCTACATTAAAAAGTTTTATGGCCAGGAAGATATCTAAAATTTAAAAAGAAAAAAAAAGGTTGACTAGTGAAAGAAAGACTACAGGTTTTTCCAACTCTGCTTGGTCCATAATAAAAACTAAGCATAGAAGTGAAGTGTAAGTCATATAGGTATGGAGAAAAACAGAAGCTAAAAACAAAAGATGTCTTATTAAAACTGTCAATATTTTTATGTGGAAGATTATGGTTCATTTCCTTTCAGCCTAAGTACTGATAAAATATTTATAAAGAGATTATAATTTTCTTAATTTTTATATGCATATATGTGTTGTGTTAAGATATCCTTAAACAAAGGGAAGAATACCTACCTAAATGAGCCAATGCAAAAGTGAAAAAAAAAAAAGGGATTTTTTTTTCCAAAGGGAAATTTGTGAGACAATTTTCTTAATATAAAGACTCCGGTAATAGGTAAAAAGTGATTGAGATCTTTAAGTAAGAGATTTAGGGGCGCCTGGGTGGCTCAGTCGGTTAAGCGGCTGCCTTCGGCTCAAGTCAAGATCCTGGGGTCCCGGGATCAAGTCCCGCATCGGGTTCCCCGCTCAGTGAGGAGCCTGCTTCTCCCTCTCCCTCTGCCTGCCACTCTGCCTGGTTGTGCTCTCTCTATTTCTCTGTCAAATAAAGAAATAAAATCTTTAAATAAATACATAAATACATAAATAAATAAGATTTAGAGCAAACCCAGAGTTCTGTTTGGAGAGAATAAAAAGGTATGGAGATCAGGACTGTTACTAGAGTGAGAAATAAGCAAATCTATAGACCTCTGAAGAATTGACTTCCCTAAATATGAGTCTCTTCACTGGTTTTACCTTAACAGTAAAATTTTACCTTAAACAAAAGTTGAGTAGGTTTACTAAAATTCTTGAGTGTTTTGTTTGGGTGAATTCCATAGTTACTGTGATGCTGATTCACAGGAGTCTGACATAAATGATACATAATGCTAGAAAATTGAGTTTAAAACACACTTCTCCTTTATATTCTCATTCCCATAATAGAATAGAAAATCCAGTCTGATTTTGCTGCTCTGTTACTGACACTTCAAATAAGATTTAATTAGTTTCTCTGACAAAGCAGTAAATCTTTAAATTAAAGAGTTCGGGAGTGCTTCGCCCCATAAATTCTCTAAGGAAATTTAAATAGGAATAATAAGTTTTAAACATATCTTTCTTGGTGCTTTCCAGGAGGCAGCCATTGTTGTTTCTTGACAAATGGCAAACATAAATACACCTTGAATCCATAAGAATCCGTTTCAGGCATTTGGTAAAATTCCTCAATCCTTTCTAGTGATGACTGGGCTTACCTCCCAAATAAACTATTTTCACTCATATCCTTATCTTAGAGTCTGTTTCTGGGGAAGCTTAACATAAAAGAGAGGATTTGAACTCCAACATTCTGGCCACAGAATCTATGTGTTTAATCACTATAGTATAATGCTAATTCTCCCAAAAATTACATATGTTTTATAAAAAATGGTCTCAAGATATGATGGGAAGAAGAATCTTTGTTTTCTTTGTTAAGATTTTATTCATTCATTTGACAGAGAGAGGACACAGTGAGAGAGGGAACATAAGCAGGGAGAGTGGGAGAGGGAGAAGCAGGCTTCCTGCCGAGCAGGGAGCCCCATACAGGGCTCAATCCCAGGACACTGGGATCATGACCTGAGCTGAAGGCAGACACTTAAGGACTGAGCCACCCAGGTGCATGGAAACTTTGTTTACATTCTGCATCCCAACTGCTTGTCAAGAACTGTGAAGGATCTGAGATTTTACTCTCCTTGCCAACGATAGAGTTGGCGTGCTGTTGTTTGATGAAGGCTGGTAGAAAACAAGACACTCCTGGGTCAGAGATAAGAGGCTGTATTACACACAGCAGGAGCTAAAGAATTCACATTTGCATCAGGTTCCCGAGGTTCATTTCCTACCAGGTAATAAGGACAAGCACAGATAGGTAATTGCATGTGCAGAGGGCACCTGGATGGCTCAGTTAAGTGTCTGCCTTTGGCTCAAGTCATAATCTCAGAGTCCTGTAATCGAGCCCCGAATCAAGCTCCTTGCTCAATGGGGATACTATTTCTCCCTATGCCCCTCCCCATGCTCGTTCTCACTCTCTCTCTCAAATAAATAAAATCTTTCAAAAAAAAAAAAGATAACTGTGTATGCAGTGGACTGTGTTCTAGAAGAAATCCACTGGGGTTAGGCACCCAAATTTTTTACAGTAGGCAATCAGAATGCTCTTTCTCCAGAGACACCACCCCTGTCTTTCAAGGCTATTAGCTACACAAAAGTTTTTGAAAAGATAATCCATAGTAAAGGCAATCAATATCTCACTTGAAGGTATGCCAATAGGTAAGAGATCCATGGAGAATTGTCTTCTATGTTTTGAAATTAAAAATAAAAGTTCATGATTTTATCACAGAATGGAAACATGATTATACCTTACAGAAAATGGCAAAAACAAACAAATGACAACATTTTTAAAAGTATTTATTGTGTCATTCTTAGCTTTTATGTTTTTGTTCTTTTGCTGTCAAGTCCTAAATACATTTTCCTCTATGTCCACAATAATCTTATCAGGTAAGTATTTTACAGCAGGAAAAATGACTCAGAAGATAAGGAGCTTCTCTGACACTCATCTAGTGAGTGCTGGAACCAAAAGTCAAACTAAAAATTTCTAAATACAAACCTGCCAAACATTGGACTTACTCGCACTAGAGTAGATGGACAGCTACCTGGAACTTAAAACCTAAAAGATTCAGTGGCTCCCTTCATTTCTTCAGTGTCACACACACTCTTGCCAGAATTTCAGGAACAGAGTTGAAGACATGAGCTAGGATAACAGGAGAGGTAAAAGCAGAAAAAAGGACATAAATATGTCCTTTCTGTTTTTTAATGTTCAACTTCCCTCTTCTATGTTCATGTTTTGTTTTTTTGTTGTTGTTGTTGTTTTAAATATTTTATTTATTTGACAGAGAGATCACAAATAGACAGAGAGGCAGGCAGAGGAAGAGGGGAAAGCAGGCTCCCCGCCGAGCAGAGAACCCGATGTGGGACTCGATCCCAGGACCCTGAGACCATGATCTGAGTTGAAGGCAGAGGCCTAACCCCCTGAGCCACCCAGGCGCCCCTACTTCTTTTTTTTAAGTAGTTTATACTGTGTAAATCAGTCACTGCTAAACTTGAAAAAAAAAAGTTTCAGAAAAGCTGTGGGTTTGGAATTAAGTTGTAAAAAACAAAATTCCAGAAGTATCAGTATGGTAGCACTTTAACTCAAATGGGTGCAGAATTTCATGCCTTTTTCCCACCAGGGAAATGTGCATAATTGAAGTGCATTCAAAAGCTCAAGTTACATTGTTGGCCACACTATTTATAGGAAGCCATTGGTTATGACACATATTATAGCCGAAAAAAGCATGTAGATCAAATTCTACTGCATCGAATTGTAATTAAAGTGCATTATGGAAATTTGTTACTTAAAGGAATTCTATAGTGAATCCATTTTATAAACAAACAAAACACACACACACACACACACACACACACACACACACACACACAAAACAACTGCTCTTAGAGAGACATTATGTTTAGTGGCAAAAGCCTGGACCAAAGAGCAGAAAATTATGGGATTCTAGTGCTACTGATCCTTTGTATCATTTGTAGCCCAGGGTGGGGAAATTAAACTAGATAATTTCTAAATATTCCCAATTCGGTTTTCCCCTTCATGGAGCTCTGTGACTCAGACAGATGTGGTCTGACTCCCAGTTGTGCTTACTGGATACACACTCTGCTGTAAGTCAGGGAAACTTCTTACATTTTTGCCTAACCTGTAAAATAAGGATAGTAACACATACTTCAAACAATACTTATGTGTATTAAGTTAAATTAGATAACACTTATTGAACACTTTGTTCTGTGCCTGGCACATACTCAGCACTTAAGAACCTTCAATCAGTATCGTTGTTAATTCTACATCTTTACACACTCACACACTTGGAGTTGAAGATTTTATTTATTTTTTTGCTGTGGGGACAGAAGCAGGGGGAGGGCAGCAGGCAAGGAAGAGGGAGAAGCAGGCTCCCTGCTTGTGTTCTCTCTCTCATTGTGTCTCTACCTATCAGATAAATAAATAAAATCTTAAAAAACAAGAAAATTTTCAAATCTGCTATAAAGTTGAAAAAACTATGCAGTGACTATTTAGACACTCATCACTAGATCTTATAATTAACATCTCGCTTGAGTGTTCTCACCTATGTGTCTACCCATTCCTATAGCCATCCAACAAACCTTTTTTTTTTTAAGGCATTTCAAATGTCGTGGAAAACATCAGTACACCTCTCCCCTAAATGTATCAGCCTGCATATTGTTAAATAGAGTCCAGGATTTGTTTGTGGTTCTTTCTACCCATTTGAGGGAAAACAACATATAATGAAAATATGCATTTATTTTTATATTTGGGGGTGATTTAAATCTTTTAAATTGACTCTTGTGGTGACTTCAATATTCAAAATCAATCACCAACTATATTTCCTATAACCTGTAACATAATGCATTGGAATGACTCAAAGAAGGCAGTCTTACCTTACAGGTCAGCTGAACTGTATCAGGTTACTTTTTGATGTGGATGGATGTCATCCAGTTGTTAAGGGCTGGAGTAGAGCAAAAAGGCAGAGGAAGAATGAATTTAGTTTCTCCTTTTCTGTGTTCATTTTCTCCTATTCTTGGACATCAACAGTCCTGGTTCTTGGGCCTTTAGACTCAAAATGAGTGATACCACTAGCTTTTCTGGTTCTTCTTTTTTTTAATTTTATTTATTTGACAGAGAGAAACACAGCCAGAGAGAGAACACAAGCAGGGGGAGTGAGAGAGGGAGAAGCACGCTTCCCGCCGAGCAGGGAGCCCGATGTGGGACTTGATCCTGGGTCTCCGGGATTATGACCTGAACCAAAGGCAGTTGCTTAACCAACTGAGCCACCAAGGCACCCCGATTTCCTGGTTCTTTATAGATCACACATCATAGGACTTCTTGGCCTCCATAAATAGCCAGTTGCTTATTATAAATCTACCTACCTATGCCCTTCAACAGACAAATAGATAAAAGAAGATATGATCCATATATGCAATGGAATATTATGCCTCCATCAGAAAGGATGAATACCCAACTTCTGTAGCAACATGGACGGGACTAGAGGAGATTATGCTGAGTGAAATAAGCCAAACAGAGAAAGTCAAGTATCATATGGTTTCACTTACTTATGGAGCATAAGGAGTAACATGGAGGACAGTGGGAGAAGGAAAGGAAATGTGAACTGGGGTAAATCAGGGAGGGGGACGAAGCATGAGAGACTGTGGATGCTGAGAAACAAACTGAGGGTTTTGGAAGGGAGGGGCTGGTAGGTATAAAGGAGGGCACATATTGCATGGAGCACTGGGTGTGGGGCATAAACAGTGAATCTTAGAAAACTGAAAAAATAAATTATCATAAATAAAATAAATCTACCTAGCTCTCTCCTATTGGTTCTGGAGAACCCTGATTAGTATCACTGGATTCTTAGTTTCTTGTCATTCAAGGTATTGTTGTACATTGTACCAAATTCATTCTGCACACATTGAGAGCTTTTTCAAAGCAGGGGGTGGTCCAGCAGGTGGTCAGGAGCATGGGTAATGCGGCCGCACAAATTGCCACGTGCTAGTTATGTGATCCCGGGTAAACCACATCACCACCCCACCTGACCTCGCCTAAGCTATGAGTATTATTACATTTGGGACCATCATTTAAAACTGCAAAAGTAGCTTGTCAGAGTCTTAGGCCTAGACTTGCCAACCCATGGCAAGTCTAGGCCTAACTTACTGCCCTCTGGGTGGAGGGTAGGGAATTAGAAGTCTATGTGAAAGCTGTTCAGTACAATACTGGATTGGATACAGTAGTGACTCAGGAATCAGGAGTCACGGATGTCACTATTCCAATACCTCTGACCCCACAGGGCTACAGACCAGACCTTGGAGCACCACTGTGATACCAAAAAATATCTTTAATTCTTCAGCTTTTCGGAGCTTTGTCATGCTGCCCCGTGTGAAATAGATGATCCAGCCAAAAAATAACACAGTTGTGAAATGTGCAGACCCTAGAATAAAACAAACCTAAGAGCTCAAATCCCTTTCCCACGATTGATATATGTGACATCCTTAGGCAAATAACTTAATCTCTCTCCTATGACAAGTTACTTCGTCTCACTCAGAACTTTCTGATCTATAAGATGAGGAAAACAATAAAATGAGAGAAGACATTTACTAAGTGCTTGTTATTAGCAAGGTGCTAAGGACAACTCATTTTTTTAAAGACTTTATTTATTTGAGAGAGAGAGGGAGCACAAGTGGGGTTGGGGGAGGCAGAGGGAGAAGCAGACCCCCTGCTGCGCGGGGAACCCAAGGTGGGCTTCAATCCCAGACCCTGGAATCATGACCTGAGCTGAAGGCAGACACATAACTGAGCCACCCAGGCGCTCCGTAGCTAATGTTTCTTACCTCATTTAATTCTCACAACGATCTAATGAAGTATATAGTGTTATATATACCCTTTTCATACAGAAACACCCAGACCATTCAGCTAATTAGTATGGAGCTTGGAGTTGAATCCAGAGCTCTCCGTCCCTGCATGGGACAGGATTGTTGGGAAGACAAAGTTGAGAGAAACTGAGCAGTGAATCAGACATCTAGTAAATGTTCAGCGGTAGCCCTTCTTTCTTCTGTAAAAGTGCATCTGACTAGAACATCCAGAAAATGTACTTTGTATAATTTTTTTTACTATTAGGAACTTAGAGAGTGTTTAAAAAAGTCAATAAATTATTAATAGTTCTGACCTAAAATATAAACTTCTGTTCCCAAAGAGAAGTGTCCCTGTTACACGAGCTCTTTACATCTTGGAGAGATACACACACATACCCTTACTATCGAGCAGTGAAGATGGGATCAAAAGCTTGAAAGGTAGGGCACCTGGGTGGCTCAGTCAGTTAGGTGGCTGCCTTTGGCTTAGGTTGTGATTTCAGGGTTTGGGGATCAAGTACCATATTGGGCTCCCTGCTTAGCTGGGGCCTGCTTCTCCCTCTCCCTCTGCCTGCCGCTCCCAGTGCTTGTATTCTCTCTGTGTCAAATAAATAAATATTAAAAAAAAAAAAAGAGCTTGAAAGTTTCCACAATGATCAATAAACATTTCTGCACCAAGTATAAACATTTTTGGGCTAAAAATCCCAATACAAAGTTCTCACATACCCACTAATTCCCTTAAGGACGAGCTAAAATGAACCCAAGATCATAGTTCATTCTTAGAAGACGTCTTTATTAATTTCCAATGAAAGGTAGAAAGGAGCCAACCTCTTGTTCACAAGCAGGAAGCAGGGTGAAGAAAAAAGAATATCAGGATGCCCATCAGGAGCCAGACTAGGAGAGGAGGAGCTCCCGGAGGGCCACAAAGGCCCCTCTCCCTAGAGTTTTAATTTGATGCTTTCTTCCCCAACTATTGGTTCAAATAGGGCACGTAGGTGAATCCATTGGTCACATTATCTTCCTGTGTGCTTTACACAGAGATGTTTGTCTTGTTGGGAATACAGGCAAAATGATAAAGAAGTTGCTTTTCATTGTTTAAAAGCTCCTGCCTCCCTAGGGAATGTGCTTGTTTCCAGGTACACGTAGTTTCTATGATGTAATAATGCAGAGGTGTTGGAGGCTTAGTGTAGTCTTCTTCCCACAGCATTTACACAGCATTTACTTTTGAAAAGGCCTCGGAGTCTAATGCTTTACCCGATAGTGGGACTCTTTGTTGGCTTTGGGGCTCAGAGTGGAGTGTTGGGTTCAGAGAGACAGCTGGGCGCCTCCCATACAATATCCCACATCTAACTCTCTTGCTCTTCTAAGTAGATGGCTAGTTAAATCTGTGTTTTTGTGCATTCGGCTTGCTTGGTTTTGTTTTTAGAGGGGAGAGTGTGGAGGGTAACAGGGCCTCTTCATCCCCTGTCAGATTGCCTTATGTGGGCAACCACTTTGTCCTTATATGCGTGTGGCTACCTTGGTCTATGGATCTCACGAAGCAGGGAGCAAAGAGTTAAGGTTTTTCCAGCACCTCTGAAACAGAAGCTTGCAATCCCTGAAAGGGGCATGCAGGTTTCTCTGTAAACGTGCATGCCCATGTACCTTTTTGAAACAAGCTGCACCTTTCTGTGGGTCCCTCTCTTTTACAGTTTTCTCTTTGATCTCCTTATCTGTGTTTAAGGGTTATTCTTTCAGTGTATTTTGGAGCCTGAGGTTGTGCTCCCTTGGCCCTTCATTAACCAGACACCTGTTATTCACACACACACACACACACACACACACACACACACACACACTTCCCACCGTACTTCCTCAAACTCATTAATTTCCATGTAAAATCTCTTTAGAGATAAACAAATGTGCTCTGTACTAATAGGTGGTAGTAGTTGACTCCCAAGATCTCTTCTACCCCAGTGTTTAGCATAAGCTCTGCCCATTTGCCCTTGTCACTGTGTGGGTTAAAATAGACATGTAACCTAGTCTTAGCCAGGGAACCATGAGTCTCCTGGGCTGCTTCTGGGCGTAGTTTCTTAGCTGGTAACACAGAGCCCCAAAAAGGAGATAGTTTCTCTTCTTCTTCTAGTCTGTACTTTGTTGTGTCTGGTGAAGGGTTAATCTGTAATACCTACAGTTGCTTTCCCCCACTGTTTCCCCCACAGGGCAGAGCAGTGAGAACTTCCACAGAGCTGGGCCAGAGCCCTGTTGGACCATGCCTGGAACCTATACTAACTCGGGACTGCTTTTATGGGACATAATGGATTTGATTACCGCTTCTTTCAATTTGAGTTAGGTTTTCTGTTACTGGAAGCAAAAAATAATTCAGCTAATTCAGATGCACTATTTTTATGAAGAATTTTAGTTAATAGTCATCTGATCTCATATATTTCCTCAGATGCTCATCTACTTGATTGCTTTGATGTAACCAGAGGATAATTGCTAATCTTTGAGTTCAAACTGCATGTCAGGTATGGAGATAGAGGGGAGTCTGCTGGTTTGTTTTAAAAAGAGATATTCCTTATATCCAGTTAATGTGCAATCCTTCCCTATTCCTACTCATAGTCACTCGCCCCTATATATCACTGGTTAGTGTCATGTCAGGTGCTAACTGTGTAAGTTCAGCAAAAGCTGATAGTGAAAGAATTGATCCAATAAGAGCCACATGGGCTATTTCTTTGTCTCCTAAAAGTCTGGACACAATTATGGAAAGAGCTGCCTTCTTTTTTCTTTTTTTTTTTTTCTCTTTTTTAAGAGCTGCCTTCTTATCAGTAGCCATAAAAATATTTCAGATAATATAACATCACACTTTGACCAGAATCTTAAGGATGAATTTAATTTGCCATGTACTTATTTTTCAGTTACTGCAATGGTATAAGGCCCATCTTAGCTATCCTCCCATATATGACAAAAGTGACATGGCAGTGGGGAGGGGAATGTCAAAGCACAAATGATAAATTGGACTATATGTGATTTATAGATCCAAAGTTTATGATTTGCTATGTTTTAGCAAGAAAGAACATGGTATAAGAAAGCTCACGAGAAGTGACAGTCGGGATGCATTGCTTTGTGTGTTTATTTTTAAAAGTCTCTTATTTAACCTTAAAATAAGCATGATAGATTTAAAGTTTTCCTCCTAGAATTGTGGTGAAACCAAATCTCAAAGCACAGAGAAGGTGTCTTAGTAACTGAAAGCTTTTTGAAGATGTTGACCTGGTTTGAAAGTCAAAGCAGAGTTCCCATCATTGTTTCCTCTTTTCATTTGTTTTTAGGGACCTCGCTGTTCTTAAATCTACGAGGACAGATAACTTGAGAATGTCCTCCACCGATAAGAAAAATCTAGTGAATTGGCCAAAAGAAGAAAAAGTTACAGGGAAGATGAATGCAGACTGGAAAATGATGCAATTGAGAGGATGGAAATATAGGTATAGATATGGATGATAGGAAGGCCAACATGTAGGGGATGAAGGGGCTGAGCACTGAGGAACAGATGGAAAAAACCAGTGGTGCAGTGAATGCATGAATGTAGAACCTAGTAAATACTTGCTTGTCATTTACCAAATCTATACTAAAGGGTCAAAAAGGGTATAAGCAGGGTCCCTGGGTGGCACAGTCGGTTGAGCGTCAACTCTTGGTTTCAGCTTGGGTCGTGATCTGGGGTCACAAATCCAGTCCCACAGGTTCTATGCTCAGCACGGAGTCTGTTTGGAATTCTTTCTCCCTCTTTCTCTGCCCCTCCCACTCAAGCTTGCTCTCTCCCTAAAATAAATAAATCTTTTTAAAGACGGTATTAGTGATTAGTCATAAAATAATCATTACTATTCTTTGGATTCAAACTATGTGGCCAGTGTTATACAAAAAACTTCACTTACATTATTTAATTTGATCTTCATACTAGCTTCATGAAGTTGGCACTACTGTTAACCTAATTTTACTGATGGGAATAAATGTCACTCACTTGATACACTGCACAACTCAGATTAGAATCCAAGTAGTTTGATTTCAGAGTTGGCAATCTTACCCATGGTGCTATATTATTTCCCAGTCTAAAGGGTTAGCAACGCACAGACACTGCCAGTGTATATGAAGGTTTTTATACCAAGTAGAAAAGGCCAAAGAGCCCTGGTCACTCAGAGAAATCCATTCCATCACATCTTAGAGAGCAGTTGGGATCTCTGGTCAAGGAAACAGAAAATCTTTCCATCGGGTAATGACAGCACTTGCCAGGGCACCTGCATTGGATTTCAACCTTCATTTATTTTCTCAGCAAGTAAACTTCCTATAGTGCACAGATTCTACAACCATATGAAGGGCTTTAAACAAATTAACGTATAGGTCTATTTTACTTCATCAACCAGAAGTCTGTTTGCAAGCACTCTACATGGGTATTTTCTGTCTCTCCAGATCCATTTTCCACCCTTCTTTGCTCCGTGTCTCAGAAGGCTGACCTTTATGGGCTCTGTCAACGGGCTCCCTTGTTTTCTGGCTTCTTGTTAAGTTCATCCAATGAAAGCCACCAGACAGAAGTCCAGAGGGAAGTGAGGCTGGGATATTATCTCCCCTGGCTGTCCTCCTACTAAGCCAAACCTTAGGTCCTCTCCTAAGGCCTCAGCTTGTTAGGGGGTTCAATCCCTTAGATACAGAAGAGAATGCTCTCTCCAAGTCTAGTGGCCACTTCTTCTCTTAGCTCTTGTAGCCTAGAAGTGCTATAAGATTCCTGACTGCTACTAGTCCTGAGATGCTTCATCACTCCTTGCTCACTCCCTAACTCTGCCCGCACTTCTGTAAATAGTCCTTGAATTAAACTTGCCTCACTTTCCCTGTTTGAGTGAGCCATCTGTTTCCTGTCAGGAGCCTGACTGATACACAGCAGAAACAAATTTTGACTATTTTAAGCAAAAAAGTAATTTGGGGAAGAGATGTCTGGAGTCACAGAAATGAGAAGATGTGGTAAAAAACAAAATGAATAAACAAACAAAAAGCAGAAACAGACCCATAAATACAGAGAACAAACTGATGGTTGCCAGAAGGGCGGACAGTGGGGGATGGACAAAATGGGTGAAGGGGAGCGGGAAATACAGGTTTCAGTTATAGAATGAACAAGTCATGGGGATAAAAGGTCCAGCATATGGTATATAGTCAATGATATTGTAAGAGCATTGTATAGTGACAGATGATAGCACACTTGGGGTGAGCATAGTAGAACGTGTAGGCTTGTTGAATCACAACATTGTACACTCGAAACTAAAGTAATGTTGTGTGTAAACTATACTTACACTTAGAAAATGTATAATAATGATAAAGAAATGAGGGAAGGTGGGAGGACCAAGGCTGAAGAACAAATAGGAACCAGAGGCCTACTGGAAAGCTGAGGAGCAAGAATGACAGCTAGGAGGAAGAGCCTACACCACCCACTGCCACTAACTGCATGCTCACCAGTTGTCCCTGTGTCCTGCAGTCATGTACTCAAGAGTTTCTAGGAGAGAGGGTCTGACTGCCTGGGTCCACATTATACATCCCCAAGCTCAGCTGGGAAGTAGGGAGGAGTGGCTATTGTGGTAGGAAGTGAACACCATCACCTACTAAGACCACATCCACTGGGTGAATCCTTTAAAACAAAAAATCAGGGTGGTAAGAGAAAGCACCCTCCCCCCAAGAAGGACAAATATCATTGCAATAATTAATTTTTTTAAAATGTGGAAGTGCCTTAACAATCCAGGCATCTAAAGCAACTTTTTCCCAAAGATAAACGTTCATGGAGAGAAAGGCACTCTTCAACAAGGATTAGGGTTTCAGTAGTAGAGTACTTCTAAGAGTCTCACAAATGAAAATTCTTTACAAGATTTTCGACTGGATTAGTTTGGAGTTACTGGTTTCATTTAACAAGGTGTTCATGTGTCCCTTTCTCAAAACTGCCCGTTCATTGGGTCTTCTGTCCAATAACCAGACACTCAAGAACTAGAAGATTCAGGAACCAGTAACTTCAAATCAATCTCTTTTTAGGAATTAACTCATTATATCAATATGTAGCTAGAAATTGGTCCAAATAATTTTTTCTTATTTTTTAGTCTCTTAAAGGTTATTCTTTACCTCTACCAACACTCCTTTGCTTTATCCAGATTTTGATTTTTACTAGTTCAAGATATAGTAAAGAATACCATTTCACTATGAACTAAAGATAAATAGCTTATTGAACAAGTTTGACAATAATGCTATTTTATTATATTTACTGACTGTTGACTATTGTATTTATAATTCACACGATTACTTTATCTACCATAAAATTTAAACTACTTATTTTTATATCTTCTTTGGAACCATGCTCTATCTCAACTCCAAAATTAACTTCCTTCACAAAGACAGTGATGATGAGTTATAAAATTCAACACATACTTTACTTATCATGAAGGAAAGCAATACATATTCATAATTGCCCCCTGGAGGTTTCTTGCTATAGATACTGCTATCGGTAAGAGAAAATTCTTTTTCCTCAAAATAAATTCTTCTTCTTTAAAATAAAATTACAAAATTGCATGCAATGCCTATAATTTTAAATTGAGAATTTCTATTCTGTTAAATTCAGTTGGCTGTATAGATATTTTTATTCCAAAATATTAACTTACTTGATAAATATGGAAGACAGAACACTATCCAGGCTAACTACAAAGTTTCCAGAGCTGCTAGTGAGATTATTTTATATAGCATGACAATGGGACAAAAAAACGGAGCTGGGTTTTTATGATATAACAGACGTTTTAAGATTTTTAATTCAGTATGTAACTTTTCTCGTATGTCCTCTCATCTTATAAACTTCTTATTCTGGCGATATATATATTTACTGACTGTTGACTATTGTATTTATAACTCATATATATATATGGTATAGTAAGGACAAAGTAGAAAAGGTACATATAGAAAATCTACAGTTTCTGGGATTACATTATCAATAGGATACTCTTATAACGTGTCCTCTTCTAAGCACATATGAATGCTACTAGTCTATAAATATGTGTAAATTGAATGGTCTACAATACCTACTGGTTGCCTAGTGGAGACAAGGAAGAAAGTAGAAGATCTAGCCCAATTTTCAATGAAGTGGTAATATCTATAAACCTCCTTCCAAACTGAAAAACATACAGCTTTCCTTAACACAGTCTTTGTCTTCAAAACTATTTAACAGGTCTTTCTAATTGAATTGGTAGGCTGTCAGCTGTTTTAATAACCAATATCTAGACAATCAAATCAGTGATTAAAGTGGGTTGGTATCCCGGATACCTAGGAACTCATGGTTAAGAAGAGTCTATTCCCTTTTGCTGGCTTCTCAGAGCCTGTGCTATCCGTCTTAGACTGTAGTGTAGAAAATGCCCTGGCCCACTCAGCCTCCTGGCTTCTCTAACTGCACGTGTTCCATACAAATAAATGGAAACGGGGCCACTGTTCCCCTGTGTCAGGACATGGTCAGCATAAGTAAGAATACGACCCAGCAGGCATGTAACATCTAGCGAGTTCCTATTGCAGCCCTGCTTTCTCTGCTAGATCAGGTGGCAGTTGGCAGAAAAACCATTTTGAAAGTTCATTTGCTACTTGCAAATCAGGGAATTCCATTAGGTACAGAAGAATAGTGTGCTGCTTCAGAGAATATTTCATACACTTTTGGAGACTGCTGGTTTTCTAGGCAGGAAGATCTCTGATTTCTGAACTGGAGTGTATAGGAAGTTGTTGCCAAATCTAGCTTGGGTCTGTGGTTTCCAAATGCCGAGATGTGAAAAGGACTCTGTTCAGTGATGGCAGGTCTCCTGTGTCTTATTCCCCTTAGTGACTGACATCTAGAAGACTTAAATAAACAGTTCTTGAGTAAATGAACAAATAAATTAGCAGTGGATTTCTTCATGTCAGTGGCAAATTCATTTTGAAGAGTTTTTCTTGGCCTATTGTGGATAAAAGCCTAACAAAAGATGCAGTTGATAGTGATTCTTTTAAGATGCAGCCAAATTTTGCTTGAGCAAAACCAGCATATGAAAAAATCTGGGTTTACAAAATAAATATTGTAAATTAAAGGGTGATTGTATGCTTCACACAGAAATATGCCTTAATTCAGAAGGTTCCTAAATGCTGGTTCATGATCTTTTCTCATGTTCATGATGAAATAAGAAAAATCAGCTCACTGTATTATTTTTCATAAGGCTAATCAATTTAAAAAAACCATCCTTTGTTCAAAAATTATTTTCTCTTGTTTTAAAAAAATACTTAAAAAAATAAGATAATGAGGCTAGTCTATGCTAATTATTCTTTTCTAATGCCCTTACTTGCCAAAATAAAGTTGCCAACCCTGTATTAGTTCCCCAGCTTTTTGAAAAATATTTTATTCGTTTGTGAAATCCAAGTGTTGGAGACTGACTTAGTTTTAAAATAAGATTCATCTAAAAAGGGTACAAATATTTTTCAAAAAAAGAAAAATACATATTGAATGCAGGAAGATAGTATACTCTTGGCCTTAATTACCCATGGTAATAATAACCAACCGATGCTGAATGGCTACTCTGTACTGAGCGCTGCTCTCAGGGCTTTTAAAAATGTAAATAATGAATCTTGGAACATTAAAAAAAAATAAATTATTAGAAATAAATAAATTAAAAATAAATAGACACATACACACAAAAATAAAAATTTCACAGTAGCCCAAGAAGGAAGTAGTATTTTTTCCCCATTTTATAGATGAGGCCTCTTGCCCCAAAAGACGCAAAATATAACTAGTAAACTGACAGAGCCAGCTCTACAACTTATGGTCTTACATTACAAAGAAACTGGGCCATATGACAAAGCAACCAATAGAAAAACATCAGTTGTTATATTCCAATGATTATGGAAATGAAGGTCCAATCAGCATACAGACTATAAACTCCTATCCAAGACATCCTACTATTTTATATTTAAATCAGAGCCCTTCCCAATCTTACCTTATCAACCCAGTTCTTGATGACCTATTTTTAGCTTCAGTATTTACAGAGGTATTGCTTCAAAAAATATCCTTATTTCTTAACTCAAGTTTTAATTAGCAAATACCAGAAAACAAAGCAAGAAATACATTTACAAAGGAATAGTCAACCAAATAGGGGATGAAAGCACAACATTCCTAAATTCTGTCATCACGATTAAGTTAACATGGCAAATTCACACAAAAAAGAATATTCATTTGCTTTAAGCATATAAAACTCCAGCTTCCAAATGCGGTGAAAAAGTATTAACACCCTAACTTTTAAAAAGGTACTTAAAAGTATTAGCATAAATAAATAATAGAAACCTCAGTTTCCATATGTAGATATCCATCCATAGGTTCTTATTTAAAAGATTATAGACTTTAGTGAGAAGTCACATATTTCTTTGCAGTGTCAGAAGTCCAAATATATCAGTTCCGCGAAGAGGTTAATTAGGAAGTAAAATTCATAATAAATAAGATGATAAAAGGCAAAACTGATGAATCCAACTAGACCTTTTGGCTACAATGACAAAAATAAGCCAAAAAAATTCCAAAATTACATCAAAGACATTAATTTTGGCTTTCAAAACCGACACCACTCCTGGTAATGGAAACATAATTTGGCAGGTTAAAGACAGGTTTCTATCACCTTATCTTCTATTTTTCAGCACTTACCAAAATATTGCACTACATGAAGGGAGCTGTCATTTTACTTCAATGATAACGAAAAAGAGATTTTAACGCTATTAAGTCTTGGGTTCCCCTAGGAAAGATCAATGAAGCAGAAGGTCTTGGGGGCTTCTGCAGTTTAAGGAAATTTTGTGGATTAACATCTCCACCCCTCAGTCCTGAGAGGACTGTGCACATCCGATCCAAATATTTCGTATACATACAGCACTCTAATTTCTAACAACTGCAGGTAACTCCTGCACAAACTCTTCTTTCAGCTTTCTGGCTTCTGTTCAAGTATCCCTCCCTAGCTCACATGCCCTAGAAAACCACAGAACCAGTTCTCGGACTTAGTTATCTACCGGGCTCCCCTAAGCCCCTCCCCGAGACTACCCTCTTCCCGCCCTTGCCCTGCCCCCGCCAGACCTCTACCAGGTCCGGTCCGGCCCGGCCCGGCCCGGCCCGGCCCGACCCGACCCGACCCGACCCTACCCAACCCGGCTCCGCCCAGGAAGACCCTGCCCACTACTGTCCCGATCCGCCTCTGAACTTCCCCCGCCCACTCCGTCCACGTGATCAGAACCCACACCCCCACCCCTCCGCGCCCCACCAATCAGCAAACACCTCCGCCCATAGCTCGGTCTCCGACGCTCCCCTTTCAAAAAGGCAGCTTTCTCCTCCCGCTTTCAGCCCCGCCCCTTTCGCAACTCCCCGCCCCGCTGGTCCCGCCCACTTCCCCAACTCCTCGTTCCCTTCCTCCCCTCCTTTGGACCCCTCCCGCTCCCAAGCTTCGCCCCGCCCCACCCGGGGGAGCGCTAGCTCTCTTCTCGCGAGATCTGAGCGGCCCTGCCGCGGCCGCCCGCCTCCTCCTCCCGTCCTCCCACCCCCCTCCCCCCAATCTCTCCCCTCTCCGGCTCTCCTCCCTCCCTCCTCCCCCCTCCACCCTCTGGGCCGGATCTCGTCTCGCTGAGGCGGAGGAGGAGAAGGAGGAGGAGGACGTTCGGCCTGCGCAGTGAGATGTTTGTCCGTCGCCGCCGCCGCCGCCATCGCGGAGGAGCGCGATAAAGGGAGCGGAGCCGGGCGTGAGGGGGACCCCGCGGAGCCGCCGCGCCAGCGCAGCCCCCCAGCCGAGCCCGAGCCCGAGCCGCCGGAGTCCGAGCCGCCGCCGCCCCCGCCGCGGCCGCCCAGGCGCCGGCCAGCTCCCCAGCCCAGCCCGGGGGCCGCGCCGCCGCCCCCAGCGTAGCCCCTCGCCTGCCCGCCCGCCTTAAATGTGACACCGGCGCCTCGGAGTGCGACCCGAAGCCGCCGCCGGGGAGGGGACGAGCACCATGTCGAATCTGAGCAAAGGCACGGGTAGCCGGAAGGACACCAAGATGCGGATCCGGGCCTTTCCGGTGAGTCTCTTCTCGGCGCCTGGGACCCTAGGGCCGGGGGCCCGGCGGAGAGCCGCACGCGAGGCCCGGGCTGAACTCCCCCCAACAGGCCGCAGGCCCGGCCTCCCCTCCCCCACGCCGACGGCCGCGGGGCGCGAGCCTTCCCGGCAACGGGGCGGCGCGGGGCCCCAGCGCGGCCGCCTTCCCGGGCAGTTCCCCGCGCCGGGCGCCTGAGTCTGGCTCCGCGCACCCCCCGGGAGCTGTTCCTCCAGCCAACCCGCGGGCGTCGGCTGCGGCCAGGGCCCTTGGCCGGTCCCTGCACTTTCGCACCCCAGCACCTGAGGTGTAGGCCCAGCCCCTAGGACTCCTCTCTCTGCTCGCTTCCCGGGACCACCGGACCTGCAGGGACGAGGACTGTGGAAGTCCTACGTGTATGGGGCGTTGTGTGTAACTTTTCACCTGTGGTCTCGCTGCGGGTTAAAAAATGACCTAGCCCAAAAGACCAGCCAAGCCTTTAGGATGATGAAGGGCTGTACTCTCCCTCTCTTTCCCTCCTCAGGAAGCGTTTTGCCACCAGTCTACCCCCGACGCAGTGACAGTGGTTCCATGTAATGTTCAATAATAACGTACTAACATCAACTGTATTTATAGCCTTTTTCATCCACAGGCTTCCAAAGCACTTTACAAACTCTTGTGCAGGAGGACTTGCCCCGCCACTCGTAGGAGGGTCAAGGGGAAGCAAGAGAGAACACATTGGACAATTGTCTCTCCATTTCTTAGCCATGGAAGCCCAAAAGAATGAGTAGGCACTACCTCTAGTTGCTCTACTCTATAAGTTTTAGTGACAGCAAACGTGTTCTGTTTAGAAACTTTCTTTTTTTGGCATTACGTTGAGTCATATGCTTGCAGTATTTAGTATGTAGAGTACAACTTTGGATGTCATACCTGATTCAGATAGCCAATGGCAAGCAATTAAAAAATACTGTTGTAACAGAAACTGAACATTCTTGCTCACGTCGCTACAGTAACAGGTATACGTCAAGATAGACAAACTAGCAATTGAACAGTAAAACTAGAGAAAGATCTTGAGTGTCTTAGAATCATAAACGTACCTTGCGAAGGGGGAAAGATGGGGTTTGAATTCACTTTCTAAGCATACTTTTTCAGAAGTGTAATTTGTAGTGAGGCAAGACTTACTGGTACTGAAGAGAACTAATGAAGTTGATTAGGTGTTTTCCCTTTTAATGAAGTGAACTGGGTTTATGAATTTTTGAGTAATGTTAGCTTTGCTGCTAGGTCAGTTGTGAACATTTTTAGCAAAATTTAAGATTATTAAGAATTTCTAATAGTTTTATACAAGTTTTCTAGGAAAAATTTTGCTATTCTTGAAGTCTGAGTTTCTCTAATTCAGATTCATTACTAAAATGTGGAGTAGTTCACATTTGACATTAACTGACTTTTAATACTATGATTAGCCTGTTGTACCTGGAAGTGTGATCAGCTTTTTCATCTCTTTAGGTTTACCTGTTCATACCTGGTCTTCATTCCCTCATTCATTCATTAAATACTTGAGTACTGTGTGCCAGGTACTCTTCTAGGGGCTTGGAATAAGTACAGCTTGAAGATCAAGATCCCTTCTTTCTGGATGTTCTATATTATTAGAAGAGGCAGGAGAGAATTGCATTATTCCTTTAGTGGAAGAGTATACTGTATGATAGATTAGCACACAGTGCTGAAACGGATTTTTTTTTTTTAAGTGTTATGGTTGTGAGCTTATTTGGATCTTTTCTGTCCATAACTTGCTGCCATCTAAGATTTTCTAAAATCTTTTAATGAAGTTTGTAAAGACTAGCGTTTGAGACTCACTTTAACAACTACTAATTATTAAAAGCATAGTTTTTCATTATTTTGTATTAATCTTCGTAAGTAGTTTCCACTGAAAAGAACCATTATATTTTTTAACATATAAATGTTTAAGTTCTGGTTCTTTGAGCCCTCATTAAGAATAGATATATGCTATGCCTCAGTGCTATGATAGTTCACTGATTTAGCCTTTGGTAAATGTTTGAGTACTTACAGACCTTCAAAATTTCTTTTTTCTGCCAGGTTAGCTGTTTTATAGTAGTAAATATGTAGTATTCCATAAAGAAAAAGTAGTGTTTATGTGTGTCCATATGTACATTACTTACAACTATAGTATTTTGCATTAATCTTTGAACATACATTGTAGGTCTTGTAGTTTTTGTAATTTAAGAAAATTGTAGTTTAACCAAAGGTCTCAGGTGCTCATTTCAGATTCTGTTTTATAAAATTGAGGTGTAAAAAGTGTAAAAATATGTTTTTGAGATTGTTCTGTTTTCATTGCAAAATAGAGTGGTAAGTGAACTTAGAGGTTATTCTATAGATGTGTAAGCCTGTGTTCCAGTAAAGTCCCATTAATAAGATCAGGTTCTTTTTTAGTGTTTTGAATACATATTCTAAGTGTGCCTTCATCATTGTTCACAAGAATAAAAGGACATATCACAGTTTTATGCAGTTTGTATTTTAAATAGAACTTTTCAAAAAGTTTTAAGAGAAATTACTTCTTTTTAAAATGGAAAACAATAGGGACTTTCTGGATTTAAAAATTGTTGGAGTTAGAATTTATCATCCCAGATTGTAAGCTTTCCTGCACTGCACAAAATATGTGTCATTTCACATCTCTCTCTCTCTCTCTCTTTTTTTTTTTTTTTTGGTACCCAAAATTAACAGCATGGGCCACAAAACTTTTTCACAAGCAGGGGGAGTGAGAGAGGGAGAAGCAGCCCCCCCCCCGCCGAGCAGGGAGCCCAGATATGGGACTCCATCCCAGGTCTCCGGGATCATGACCTGAGCCGAAGGCAGTCGCCCAACCAACTGAGCCACCCAGGCGCCCCAGCACAAAACTTTTAAGGAAGGAGGCTTTAGTTGGGAAACTCTTGGAAGCTATATGGATTTGGATCAGAGTGCTGCCCCAAGAAGTTCCTACTCTTCTTTCCTTGTTCTTGGTGAATGGCTCACTTCTGAGCTTTTGCTCCACTTTGTAGGATTAGCTGCTGTCAGGTGAACCTTTTGTCCTTATCTTTGAAAAGCCACTTCTCATCATTTGTACTTTGCACATAGGTTTTGTCCACATGGGCTTGAAAAACTTGATTGGATTGGAAGGGCTATGTTTGAAAATACTATTCTCTCTTCTGATACTCCTTTCTTAGCCTTCAGAGTTTAGGAGTCATATTGTGAAAGTGATTGTCTTTAGAGTGTGATCTGGAAGTTGTTTCAGTTATTATAGAAGTATGCTAAATCATGATGAAGAATCTTTGGTTGTTATGTCCACTGCATAATCCTAGATGAGCTTTACAGAGCTCCACCTGTGTGGCTTGGACAGTGAGTGATGTGGAGGTTATTGTTAAATGGAAACCACAGAGTGAATGACATTAGAAAGAGATGAGTTTTAAGATAATTTGTGATGTACTTAAGAACACATGAGTTTAATGACAGTTGGGAACAGTTAATGTTTTTGTTTTTCCTAGTTGTAGTAAAATTTGTTAGATTTGGGGAAGCAGCTTTGATCTTTATAATAGATTTCTCTTCCTTAGAGAAGGTAATTGTTGTCTAGGACAACTTAAACTATATACAGGAAAGCTGAGTAATAGTCTTGCAAATCACACGAGGTGGGGGAATTAACTATACTTATTTTTCATTCTCTAACATGGAGAAATTATGGAGTAAGGTATAACAGATTCATTAAAGTGTTGCTTATACTTAGACTGATTATTTCCCTTTAATAGTTTCAGGACAGCCAGCTGCGTTGTAACTGTTAGTACCTCTCTGGCTTTTTAGAAGTTAAAAAACAAAAGCATAAACTAGTTATTCATAAGGTGTTTATATTTTGCATTATCTTCCTAAATAGCAGTTCGGAGGAGCCTGGACAATTATAGTACCAGTACTGAATTTGAAACTATTTTAGAATATAGAATATAATATAGAATTTTGCCTTTTAAATAAGATCAGTTCATTGAGGGGAGATAGAGAAAGCTTCATTTGTTTGTACTTATTCATTCATTAAATGTATTCATTCACAAAATGTAGCTAATAACAGCATTTCTCTAGTTCATGAAGGTTATATAGTTAAGACTAAAAAAAAAAAGTAGTATGCCCTCCCTTTGTATTCTGAATTGCTTGCAACTATCACATAATCTTTGATTTTATATTCATTGAAGATCATCTGATGTAGCATTTGTGTTAAATTTTTATAAAAGTTACTGGACAGTTTGCTGTTTCAAATAATGCAAGTTTGAAAATAGATCTCATTTATTCATTGTAAATGCAGCAAAAAAAGTAAAGGTGTTACTAGTAAGCACAAATCACTGAGTTATAATAGGAATTGCAATTAGTGTCTCTCAGTGTATTGTGAAAACTATTCAGTCATAATCTGTCAAAGCAATGAATTCATTTTAGTAGATTTTCTAATTATAAAAATAATGCCTATTCATGATAGAAAATCTAAGTATCTAAATTTATAAATAAGGAAATAAAAATCACCTCTAACCCTACTGCTTGGAAATAAACAATATTTACATTTTGTTGTATATATATATATATTTTTTTTAGTTTTTCATACACTTGTGAGCACCCAGTAAATTGAGGTACAATATCATCTTAAAAACAGCTTTTTAGGGGCACCTGGGTGGCTCAGTCATTAAGCATCTGCCTTCGGCTCAGGTTAGTCTGGGGATAGAACCCCGCATTGAACCTGCATCAGACTCTCTGCTCAGCGGGAACCCTGCTTCTCCCTCTCTGACTCCCCCTGCTTGTGTTCCCTCTCTAGCTGTGTTTCTCTCTGTCAAATAAATAAAATCTTTAAACAACAACAACAAAGACAAAAACAACCCTGCTTTTTAAAAATACAGTATTCTTACATTAAATATATTAAGGATATGATTTATAAAGACTGGCACTCTATCATACCTCAGTTTGCTTAACCATTTCCCTACTGCGAGATATTTTGATTGATTCCGGTTAATTCATATTTCCTCTGTTATAGGTAATGTAGCTGTGATTATTTAGACACATAAATATTGGCGCCTGTCCATGATTATGGAGTTGCTAAGCCAAACAAAATTAGTATATTGCCAGTTGACCTGGAGAAAGGTAGAAATAATAATAGCTAACACTCAGTGAATGCTTATCATGGGCCACACACACACACACAGTTCTTTGTGCTTTGCATGTGTAAACTCACTCCATTTACACAACTCTATAGAGTACTATTACTATCATCTGTGTTACAAAGAAGGCCTTGAGAACCTAAGAAATTTGCTTCAGGTCACTGTGCATGTAAGTGGCAGAACTAGGATCCTAATCTGGCTCTTATGTGAATGTTCTTTAGAATTAGTTTTACCTGTCAGGGTTTCTATTGTGTAGCAGTGTCTTAGCCAACATTTTATATCTTTAATTTCATAGGTGAAAAAATAATACTCTAATGCTTTAGTTTGCATTTCTTTGACTGTTCATTAAGAATAAAACTATGGGAGCGCCTGGGTGGCTCAGTTGGTTAAGCAACTGCCTTCGGCTCAGGTCATGAGCCCTGCATCAGGCTGCCTGCTCTGCGGGAAGCCTGCTTCTCTCTCTCTCACTCCCCTTGCTTGTGTTCCCTCTCTGGCTGTGTTTCTCTCTGTCAAATAAATAAATAAAATCTTTAAAAAAATAAAATAAAACTATGGACAGTCTTTAAGGGAATTTTCCTTTAGAGTATTCAACGTCTGTGTTAAGAGTATGACGAAAAAATTGAGTGGTAGAGTGTGGTGGGCTTTTGACTGTCAGATTTTGAATGTCATTTCCACCTCTTTCTAGCTTCATCATCTTTAACAAGTTACTTAATCCCGTCTAGCTTCAGTTTCCTCCTCTGAAAGAAATTACCAGTGGGACCCACTTTACAGGGTTCTTGTGAGATTAAAAAAAAGGCCTTAGAACACTGCCTAGCACACAGCTGTGGTTAATACAACTACTCAGCTATGAGTATGTCACGATTTAAATGTTAAGATTGCGTGTTATTTTTTCAGATGGTTGTATTGTAATATTGTATGCTTATTTTAGTGATGCTGCAATTTTTTGGTATTGTTTCTCATTTTGAAAAGCCTACAGGGCCAGTTTGAACTACACTAAAAAGTCAGTCTCAAAGGTTTGGTAGCAGTGGGGCGCTTGAAAAGAATGCTACTGGGTCTTGGGAGTAGATTCGAAAAAAGAATTCTGGGGCACATGTATGGCTCAGTTGGTTAAGCCACTGCCTTCAGCTCAGGTCATGATCCTGGAGTCCCGGGATCGAGTCCTACATCAGGCTCCCAGCTCTGTGGGGAGTCTGCTTCTCCCTCTGACCTTCTCCCCTTTCATGTTCTCTCTCTCTCTCAAATAAATAAATAAAATATTTTTTTAAAAAAAGTTCCAAGAATGATTCTTAAATAATCATTGAAGTAAGTATGTCACTTCTTAGGTAACTTTATTGAAGGAATAAACATTCATTTGATGTGTACATTCTAATATGTATGTTAAATATTTATCTAAAAATACATTTTGCTTTTCTTTGTTTCCTTCCTTCCTTTTCCATTCCTTTCTTTTGTATGTTTCACTCATGAATTAGATTGTGGTTCCTTGCCAAAACTTGAACCAGACACTCCTTTGAACTACAAAACACTTAGCATAGTGTTAGACAGTGTGGGTGGTTAGTCAATGATTAAATGAGAAACTAATCCTTTAAGCCAAACCATAGTAATTGATTAATTGAGTAAATCGATGCAAGTACTACTCTAAAATGCTTAAACTGTTTTTGCAGCTGTAAGTGAAGTCTTAAGATGTAGTTGGTCATTAATGATTTGAAGTCAGCCTAGTCCCCTGAAACAATAATGACTTGAAAGTATGATACATTGGCAGTAATGTTGACTTGATCTTCTGAAGACTAAACCTGTGACCCAGTCTTTGTTAACTAGCTGTACTCTTTTACTCCCTCCACCATGATTCCTTATTCCTGTAGGGTAGCCTGTTCAGCTATTCACTTTGATCTACTTTCATTGCAAATTGACTCCATCTTCAGCCTGTTCTCAGAATTCTTTACCACCTTTTCATTTGAAGCCTGGCTTTGCCCTGAGAATACTGGCTTATCTTCTTAAATTGAGGTGTCTGTTTTCCTTGTGATCCTTGAATCATTAGGCCCAGATAAAATTTATTACCACATCCCTCATCCTTTTTTGTGGCTTGGGCCCTTGTGAACTCTCTTGTGCATTCCCTGTGCTTGTCTCCTAACTTCTTACACATGTTCCTTTGGTCATTGAAGACTTTAATACCTTCCTCACAGACATTCTTTCCAGTTCAGATCTTAATTTTTTCCACTGTGTGTGGCACAGTCATTCGTTCAATTTAAAATAGATTTATTGGGGCGCCTGGGTGGCTCAGTTGGTTAAGTGACTGCCTTTGACTCAGGTCATGATCCCGGAGACCTGGGATCAAGTCCCACATCTGGCTCCCTGTTCGGCGGGAAGCCTGCTTCTCCCTCTCTCACTCCCCCTGCTTGTGTTCCCTCTCTGGCTATGTTTCTCTCTGTCAAATAAATAAAATCTTTAAAAGAAAATAGATTTATTATGCATTCCTACTGGAGGTCAGGCACTAGATACACAAGAGTGATCAAACAGACCTGGCCTCTTCTTACTGCAGTGGTGTTCACTCTGTCTTAGAGCTTGTCATTCCATTGCTTCAGAAATCTTAAACTCCAATATTATATTGTATCCTAGTTTCTTCATTTATTAGCTGTAGTAATGAGCAAATCTCTTAACCCCTTTCCTCCTTTGTAAGGAGAAAACAATAGCACCTACTTCATAGAAATAGAGTTAATACGTGTAAAGCGCTTAGAATAGTGTTGGTGCAAAGGTCCAGAAATAGCATAGAGTATCTTTGATCATTCCATCCATATGCTTTCACTGCTTATATTTTTTAGGCTCTTATGGACTCCTGGGGAAAACTGGAAGATGGTGGTATCTAAGCTGGACTCCCAGGGTTCCTGGGCAGTTTTTGTATGTGTGTGTCCCTGGTAAGCTGCATCTCCCTTTTCCTGTGTGAGCTACTCCAGACTTTAATCACTGTCTTTAAGCTCTTTATTGAGAATTCTCTTATCTGTCTTCCAGAAACTTCACTGCTTCATTGTGAAAAACTAATGTTATCCTGTATAAGTTCTGTTCTTTCAGCTTTCTTCCCATTCAGTTGTAACCTTTAATCTGTGCATCTTTACTTATTCTCTCAGTGCCTTCTCTCAGGTTCCAGAGAAGGAAAATGTTATTTTCCTGTCTTCCCTATCATGGTAACTACCATACTATTTTTCTTCCTATCCAAAAGTCTTCAAAGAGTCGTCTGTATCTCCTTTATTAGAATGTGTGTGGTTTTAGAGGACACACCAAGTCTTTTTGTATTGGTCTTTGTCAGTGCAGCACTACAGTATCCAACAATGTTGAAGGAATGACCTAACACACTCTTACTTTCTCATCTTAAAGATGGGAACTGAAGCAGTCTTTTTCGTTGTGAAGATTAAAAGAAACATGAGAAAGTGTCTTCTAATAAACCAGTGGCATCACTGAGGCATTTGAATGAATTTTCTAATCATAAAGTCAGAACTTTCAACTAAAAGTGTATTGTGTTTCATGTGGGACATTTTTCAAACTTGTAGAGTCTCTTCAGGACGCTGGAAGCAGAGGAGGAATGGAATTAGGTATATCTTCAAATATCTCCTTCTCGTTATTTAAAGCTGTTTGAAAGTTGCCATTTGTTTGAAAGATTTCATTTTGGAAAAATTCTATTAACTACTGCTTTAAAATCCAGCCTTTTTAAAGTCAAGGAGACTCCTGCTTGCCCAAGTTGAGACAATTAATAGTAAATTGAGAATTGATTCTTTAGTTGCCTTAACCCCTAATTCAGTGCTTTTGCTACTAGAAAGCATTCCTTTTTTTTTTTTTTTTTTTAAAGTCAGTCTGAAGTTGAAAATGTAGTTAAGTAAAACTTTTTTGACTTTCATTCGTTTAGTACTTGTGATCACTGAAAAAGGAATGGACTCAAATTTACTCTTTAAATGTGAAAGGTTAATGCTCAGCAAATGAATAAAGACTTTAGAGGAATATCTTTACCTACTTTAAGAAAACACAAGCTCCTGGCACCTGGATGGCTCAGTGGGTTAAAAGCCTCTGCCTTTGGCTCAGGTCATGATCTCTGGGTCCTGGGATCCAGGCCCACATCGGGCTCTCTGCTCCTGCTTCCTCCTTTCTCTCTGCCTACTTGTGATCTTTCTGTCAAATAAATAAATAAAAATCTTTATTAAAAAAAAAAGAAAATACAAGCTCCTTTAGAGATATTTTTCTATAGAAGCAAGGCCTCATTGCTAAGAGGATTCTTTAACGTAATGAAGCAACTCTTAACTGAGCAACCTTACTCATCTATTTGCCCATCCTCTTGAAAGTAATCCTAATACGTTTTCCTTTTTCCTTTCCAGTTTATTGAGAGTATGAGAAATTACCTTTTAAAATTAGTAATGACAACTTGTTGAATATCTACCTTATGTTATTTTGTGTTTTAGGTCCTTTGAACTATGATTATCTCAAATCCTTACAACCTTTAGATGTTATAGTTTTAAATCTAAGGCTCAGAGAGACCTAGTAAGGTACGTGTAATATTGCATGTCCAACTAAGAAAGGGCAGAGCTGAGATTTAGATCCTGGGTGTATCTGTTAAAAAATTCATACTCTTCCCACTACACCACACTGTCTAGTTGTATTCTGTTAAGCAGTTGCTAGATTCTGAAACATAAGAATATATTGGAAAATTAATTCTAAGAGTGCCATTCAAATTATTAGCCAGGGACAGATCCTGGGGCCCTAAAGCTTATACAGTGCAGTACTCTATAAAAAGAGCTCAAAATTAACTTTCAGCGCTTAGAAGGAGCTTCTGCAAGTGTAAGCCTCTCTAAATTTAAGGTAAGTGCACCTCTCATAAGAGAATAAAAGTTAATTAGAACTTTTAATCAATGGAAGTATATTTTCAGTAAAATTTGAGTATATACATTGCTTCAGTGTATTCTAGTGTGTATTGAATTTGAATAAAGTAGTCATAACCTATGAGAAAGACATCAGTTGACATATTTGTGAGTTAACACTTTGGAAGTCTCTTTAAACTACCAGGCTGATACACTATTTTAACTTTAATAGAAATTTGTCTTAAGTATATATTTTAAATGATTCTTTGAACTTAACATGTTAAAATACTTTAATCTTTAATTTTTTCTTTGAGAACATATTAAAAGTAGATTAAACAGTAAACTTTTGAAGCACAAGGATCAGAAAGTTAAAAATAATCCACTTTCTCGTGGTATATGCAAATGAGACATGAAAGCAATGTGGGTAACCAAATAAGCAAGTAATTTATTTGCTCCTGTTTGTATTCACATTTTAATTTTTAAAAGCTAAGAGATATTTTGAAAGAATACTGTTCCAGTCTTACTTAATAGATGAGGAAATGGAGGTCTAAAGAGGATGACTTACCAAGGGATACTTTAAGGACTTGAATTTATAGAAGAACCATGACTAGAGCGCTGATTTAAGTTAAAGGCTCTTTTCTCTAGACCAAAGTGAAACATGGATGTAGCTGAAATAATTTAGTGGTAACACTAGCCTGTTCAATTATAAAAAGATATCTTAGTGTTGAACACCCAGGTGATTTGAGTTGACCTTGGGTTAGCAGGACACTTAGTTTAGGATACTTGGATTTCTTCTTTGTTTTAATTAGCTGTGTGATGCTGGTTAAGCCACGTAGCCTCAGTTTTCTCATTTGCAAAATGAGATTTTAATTTGTGGTTATCTTAGGCTCATTCCAACTCTTAAGTTTTATTTAAATAGATATATTTATACATAAGTCTAGGAGTGGAATGCTGGTGTGTTCTCTTGTGGCATAAAACATTTCGTGTGGTGTTGCAAACAAAAGTCATCCACCTGTCTTTTGGATTTAGAGTTTTCTTTAATGGTTTATTTCAGTGATGATGGTTAAATAATACGAAGCAGTGGGAAATTAGCTATGTTTTTTGCATATTCTTTTTTTTTTGTATTGGTAGTTTTGGAGAAATTTTGAGCAGATTTAATACCAGATTTTTGTAATAATTTCATATGATGGGTTTTGCTGTCACATCACATTTGGTTACAGTTAGATTCATTCAGAGATAAAGCTAACTGGTAATTTAAACTTTCTCACATTTTTTTTTTCCTTCTTCCTTTAGATTGTGGGTAGCTGATTCTAGTGTAAACTGGTTTACACTTTGTGGAGCTTTTTACACATTATCATAGTTTTAGAAAAACAAATGGTTTACCTATTTAAAAAAAGTTACCTAAGCTAAAGAGAAGAAAATATTGTCACTTTTGAGTAAAATTAATATTTTAGATTGTAGGATGGAACATGGAATTCAGTTGTGTACTTAAATATAAAGTATAAGTAATTTTCTTAATAGGGAAGTTCTTTAATTCTATCTCTGGATAAAATGTGTTTCAGGGTGCCCAGTAGGTGGCCTCTCTTCTTTCATTTGCGAAATAGCACCAGTGGTACGACAGTGACAAACTTCTTGTTTTAGTAACAGTACCTAAAATTGCATCTTACTGTGATTATCCATCAGACCATGAAGTGTTACACCTTTTTTCATATAAGCAAAAGTCATTGAATTACATTGTACTCAAGTCAGTTGTGACTTACCATGGACTTTAATAGGCTGGTCTGAAAGTTTGATCTTTGGTATTTGAAAAAAAAAATTGTTTCAAATTGATTTTTGAACAGACTACTCATGCTGAGGACTGAAATGCAGATTATAATTGAGCCTTCTTTTGATAATTTAGCTTTCTCATTATAAATGTTACTGTTCCATAGTGATACAAAGAGTCCAAATGAATGTAGATCAGACTTAGTTTGTGATTTCACAGAATTATCCCAGGCTCCTGTGCATTTCTAATTGATAATCTTTCTCTCTGCTCCTTTGACATCAGTTTTATTACTTTCGGCAGCACAGTTCTGTGGCCATCTGATGTCCACTGTAACCGCAGAAAATCCATTTAAACAAACATCAGTCTCAACTTCACATTGAGGTTAAGTTATTAAGTAAGGCTCTCTATGTCAGTTCTATGTAGTAAAGAAGGAAGTGAATGTATTTAACAAGTGCTGTGTGCCACATGCTTTCACAGACAGTGTTAATTGCCACACAGTACATCATCATCTATTTCTTTTGCCACAAGCATGTAAAGCAAGTACATTCTGGAAAGTTAAGTAACTTGTGCCAAGTCTCAATGTATCCCATTGAGATTGTACTGTTTTGTACTGTTTTCCTTAACATTTGGGTCTTTGGTTATATTTTTGATAGTTGAGGTTACTTAAAGATTAACTGACGGATAATTGGAATGCTTGCAGATGTTGTAAGTCATTGTGTAGTTGTTGGTCATCAAATAAAATTCGTCATCATTATTAACTGTAACTGGGCCACGTTCAAATTATATTTTTTGAAAGTCACCTAGGCATTGTGCCATGTATTATAAAGGATACAATAAAATAAAGGAGGAGAGACCTTGTATTACTCTGAGGTGCTTATAATCTGGGAGAGAGCGCATAATTTAAGGTTTAGTTATATCTGACTAAGAATACTGCATTTGTACCAGAGCAACTTTTTTGGAGGCCGAAGCTCAAAGTTAAGATCAAGCATTTTTCTTTGTTTATTTTTTTCTAGCTGTGTCATTCTGAATTGCCTGGAATTTCAAATTCTCACCCTTTTCCCCCACCCACCGTGTTCTAAATTTCTTGTTGAAAATTATTCACAGGGAACTAAAGACTTCTTGTGCTGTGATGTAAAGAATACAGTTTATCTTCGTTTAGTTTTAATTGGCTCATGTGGTAGTTCTCTCCAACTCTTGATTATTACAGAACCTTCAAGATGTGTAAGTATATAATAGACTGATACCCTTCCAAATTCACACTTTTTTTTAAAAATATTTTATTTATTTGTCAGAGAGAGAGAGAGAAAGAGAGCGCCAGCACAAGCAGGGGGAGCGGTAGGCAGAAGGAGAAGCAGACTCCCGGCTGAGCAGGGAGCAGGAATAGGGACTTGATCCCAGAACTCTGGGATCATGATCTGAACCAAAGGCAGGCACTTAACCGACTGAACCACCCAGTAATCCCCAAATTTAGACATTTTAAAGGTTTTTATATAATTTGAAATAATTTAGATGGATAATCAAAAATGTTCTGAAAACTAAGACTTTTAGGGTTATTTTTGTTATTGATACTTACTAATGAGGAAAATAGTTATTGATACTTACTAATGAGAAGAGGCAAGGGGGTGGAGGTCATTTTCAAAAATTAAAGTCTTGTTTTTGTTTTTAAAAGTCTCATTAAACCATAAGCACTTAAGAATGCTTAATTATACCTTTCCTTTAAAAAGAGCTCTTGTTTTCTTGCTAAATGAGTTTACTTTCCCTGCTGATCACTTTATAACTTGAACTTGTTGGAGCAGAATACCGTATATGCCTAATAATTAGCAAACATTAAATGTTTGTGTGTGTGTGCACGTGCGTACATTTTATTATGTTATTGCATTGCTGCAGCATTAACAAAATTCCTTCCTGAGTGTGTTTACAATTAATGGAACCTAAGGAAATCAGTTTCATCAATGAGTTTAAAATCCTGCTTGAATAATTTAGAATATTACTTTAAAAGTACATTATTACTCTTTTTAAAAAAAGTACACAGTCTTAAGGCCTTTAAATTTTGTGGCTCTGAGTGAAGTATAGACCGATGTTTTTACGGTTGACATGTTGATGACATTAGAGTTCATTTAGTCCTTTTAACTTTCATTGATAGTTAATGTTGTATTTTTTACTAAGGATGTTTGAGAAATTAAAGTTCATCAGTAACATAATTATATTTTTTGCTTCTGTTACTGATGTGTTCATTTAATGCCAAGACCAAATAATGCATATGTAGGAATCTGCACTTAAAGCCCATTTCCTTTGGCGTATTGTTTGTGGACTTGATTGAGTTAGGGAAAGATTGTAGCTTATGGAACCTGTCGTGAGGGGCCTTTTCTGCCTATGATTTTCTTCCTAGTTAACATTTATTAATAAAATTAATGACTAAGCAGTTAAGTGAGTAGGAAAATCTGAAAACACTACTTGATAATGGAATTTAAGAGTTTGTTGCTTGCACATTACTATATCTTATTTGAAAAGGACAGTTGATTATTTTAAAATTACATTAATTGCTGTAGATAAGCACATTAAGAAATTTTTCCATATCTTTGTGCTTACTAATTAAAAGGTTCAAATTTAGTATAATGTTAGTATAATGTAGGTATATTAGGTATATAATTAGGTATATTAGGTAGCATAACATAGGCAAAGCAATATTCACCAGACATTTGTTTATGGCCATCTAAGTGACATTAAAGAAAATAACCCTTTTAGTTATCCCTTAGTCTAGTAGAGGAAAAAGATGCACAGATAATTATGAATCAGTATGAAGTGTAGTGATAGATACGACCTGATTATTAGGAAAGTCCTGAGGAGGAAGTCCATTTGCTTGAGGTCAGGGAAGGATTCCAAGAAGATTCATATATAAGCTGTGTTCAGAGGCTATGTAAAGAATTGGATAAAGAAGAGGCAGAGGAGAGGGGCTTTAAGAAGACAAGGGAGGGTGGTAAATGAGGGAGGTGTGCCTTGGATCAGAATAACCATTGATTTAATGTTTTCAGGGGATAAATATAGGTAGTAGTGAGTGAAAGCAGTGAGTGAAGTTAGAGAAGTAGGCATAGACTAGATTTTTAATAGTTTTGAGGAACATCCTTCCACCCCTGTAGTTAATGAGAGTTAGATTTTGAACAAGGCTATAATGCTCATGTTTATTTTTTACATGGTCATTCTGAAGAAGATAGATTCTAAGAGGTTATTCGAGTTCATGATAGTTGGAAGACTGATATGGTGATCTTCAGATTTTAGGACAATAGAATGCAGGATAGAAGAATGGGAACATATTTGAAAAATATCTGGTGCCTTTTGTAGGCAGCACTTGATTGAAAGAAAAGTTAAAGCCTAAGCTTCTAGTATTTATAACTAGGCAGTATGTGAATTAAAATTAGAGAATATAAAAGGATATTTGTGTGTTTGGAGGTTCAGTTTAACAGGGATTTTGGACCTGATAAGTTTGGTCTGTATCTAAAACATTTTGGTTTGAGATGTCCAGTAGGCAGTTGAATATGGTAGTTTTAGACTTTGGGGGAATGTCTGGCAATAGAGATTTGAGAGCAATTAACATACAAGCCAGTAATTTATTCTTTGAGATGTGGGCCAGAATTCTTGGGAAATCTGGTAAGAGCTCAGGACTCATCATCCAGGAAAAAGAAATGCACACATTATATTTGCAAAATTTTGTGTACAGTTTTAGGAGGCTCCAGAGTCCTTTGCTAATCTAGTGTCTTATAAATATTAGAACTTTCGATGTGTGGGTAGTAATTTTAACCATGATAACGGATGGCAATGCATAGTGACCCAGTGTGGAGTGAAAAGAGCCAAGGCAGAGCTCTGGGGATTAAAATGTTTTCAATGGCACTGGAAGAATAGGAGATAGAAAGTAGGGAATAATTGTTTCCAAAAGAAGGCCACATTATACCGACTTGTATTTAGCATACTTGTACTCTTAAAGCACTTTTGTTTTAGCTCATACCTGTTTATTACGCTTGAAAAGTTATTTTTTTTCTGACAGTTGATGCCTATAGATGACCGTTCAGAGATTATATCATTGGACACTTTCTTTAGTCGACTGTGAGGGATTGTGCTGTGCCCTGGGCTGGGCTGCGTTCATCTACTGACATTCTTATTTATCTTCAGGATGGTGCCCTGAGATAGAATCCTATTGTTAAACCTACTTTACAAGTGAGGAAATAAAGATTTGAAGAGTAAAGTAATTTGCCCAAGGTCACATGGCCTGTTAATTTAGCAAAGCCATGACATCAACTCAAGCCTTTTGGAGAACAGAACTTCTGTACTAATATATCACACTGTGTTTACCAAGATAATCAGTCACTTACACTGTGATATTACTATACTGAATTAACACAGTGGAATGTAATGTGAGTTCAGCGATTTGGGCTAGATTTGGGGATATGTAAATTCTAATCTCTGCTCTGGGATTTGGGGTAAGTCGTTTAATGTCTCTGGGTCTGTTTTTTCATTTACTTCGAAATTTTTAAACCTAAACATTGTTGTCCTGTGACTCCATCTCTACTCTGTCTGTGAAGGATGAATACTGAGGAAAGCACTGCATAGAATCTTGGATTATAAAACAACTCTTGGTTTATATATGTGAGAAATGATTTATTAGAATGTAAGGTATTTTTACAATGTTTGAAGTCTCTTGGTTTATGTTTTTTAAATTCTTTAGTTTCTAATAGAAAATTTAGAAATTCATGACGGGTAGGGACCTTTTTGTACATTTTCTAGCTTTCATGGGATCTTACTCTATAGAGCCTGAAAAGATCATTTGAAGTTTTGCTTAGCTCTTTGCTGTATGGTTATCTCTGGAATTTATAGTCAGCATTAACTTTGGTCTTTCTCTATTGTTCTGAATGTTCTGCTTTATATGTTCATTATTTAATGTTGAGAGATGGTGTCTTAGTCTGCTTTTTTATAACCTCTGTGTATGGAGTACTTGAAGCCATCATTTTCATGTGGACTTTTATTTGTGAAAACTTACGAACAGCTCTATCTTACTTAAACTATTTTATGTGCATGGCATTCTGTGTACCAGGATATCTGATGAAAATAGTAGTTTCGATCTAGAGGTAAATTCTCTTAAGGCCTTTTCAGAAATGTCTCTACTAGACCTGGGATTTGAATAAGATTTAAGTAATAAAAAAGAAGTTGTTTTTTCACAGAATTCCTTTAAAGCACTCCAGGAAAGATTAGAATAATCTTTTAATCATCTGCTTAAGAATCCTCTATGATTGAGAGTTGAACTGATATTTTACTGCTAGGGTAACTGGACTCTTTTGCTTATCTACATTCCTTACTCTTTTACATTCATATCCATTGGACATAGCTTGGAAGGAAGGTGGGTTTTTTTCATTGATCACTTTTTTTTTTTTTTTTTAAGATTTTATTTATTTGACAGAGAAACACAGCCAGAGAGGGAATACAAGCAGGGGGAGTGAGAGAGGGAGAAGCAGGCTTCCCACTGAGCAGGGAACCCGAAGTGGGACTCGATCCCGGGTCTCCAGGATCATGACCTGAGCCGAAGGCAGTCGCTTAACCAACTGAGCCACCCAGGCGCCCCTTCATTGATCACTTTATTGAGGTTTGACATGCTGCTAAAAACTGTACATATTTAACATATGCAACTTGAAGAGTTTGTGAAACCATCACCATAATCTATGCAATAAACATATTCATCGCCTCTAAAAGTTTCTTCCTAACCTCTTTGGAAAGGATTCCACTCAGTAATTTCTGTCCATTCCAGGTCAGAAATAGGTATAAAGCTGATGAATAATTGTTGCCATGTTTTCCACATTGTGAGTGCAGAATATGTGGGTTATTTTGTGATGTAATAACAGCTCCTTAGTCATAGGTTAGCAAGAAAACATTCTGTCAGCAAGTATGAATGTCTGTTATATGCCATGTATTAACTTCAGTGTCTGAGGAATTCCTCAGTGAAAAAAATTCCCTGCCTTCATGGAGCTGACATTGGATGGGAGGAGGGAGGCCAGGAAAAGAAATAAGAAAAAAAAAAAAAAAGAGGAATGTTGGATTGGAATTTCGGGGTGACTAGTAGGAGGAGACTGCTATTTTATTTTTTTTAAGATTTTATTTATTTGACAGGGAGAAACACAGCCAGAGAGGGAACACAAGCAGGGGGAGTGAGAGAGGGAGAAGCAGGCTTCCCGCCGAGCAGGAAGCCCGATGTGGGGCTCGATCCCGGGTCTCCGGGATCATGACCTGAGCCGAAGGCAGTGGCTTAACCAACTGAGCCACCCAGGCGCCGCCGAGACTGCTATTTTAAATGGAGTGTGACGTTAAAGCTTCATTTTACGGTGACGGTTGAACAGAGTTTTGAGATTGATAAAGTGAATGAGCCATGTAGATACCTGAGGGAAGAACATTTGAGAGTTGAGTAGCAAATACAGATACCTTGAAACAAACCCGTGTGACATATTCCAAAGAATAGCAAAGAGAGTCTGGTGTGCCTGGAACAGTGAGCAAGGAGGAAGAATAGATGAAGTCAGATTAATCAGACCCAATGATGTTTTGTAGTTTGTATAAGGACTTTGATTCTAATTCTAAGAGAAGTGAAAAGTTAGTTGAGGGTTGTGAGCAGAAGAGTGTGACATGATTTATGTTTTTAGAAGGTCACTGGTTGCTCTATGGTAGTGGGCCAGAAGCAGAAACACATGAGTTAGGGGACTTTTGGAATACTCTGAGAGATGATGGTTGTTTGGACAAGGCACGTAGTAGTGGAAAAGGCGAGTGAGGGTTAGATTTCTGGTACATTTTGGTTGTAGAGACAACAGAATTTCCTGTTGGATTAGAATCAAGTTGAGAGAATAAAGGGGATTAAAAGCTTTGGGGGGGGGCTTAGCAACTGGAAGGCTGGAATGGACATTTCCTTATTTGGAGAAGACTGCTGGGGAAACAGACTTAAGGGCAAAGATGAGGATTTCTGTTTTGGGCTTCCTAAATTTGAGATGCCTAGTAGGTATTCAAGTGAAAACATGACTTTGCAGGATGGAAGTCACTGGTGACCTTCTTGAGTAATTTCAGTGAAAACAGTAGAGATGAAGGCCTTATTGGAGTAGATTCAAGATACAGTGAGAAAAATGGGACTTGGAGACAGTGAATGTAGAAATGTCCCAAGTCCTGTGATTTTTCTGTAAATGGAAAAGACAGTTTGGATGGTACTAGAGAAATGGAAGGTTTGTGAGGATTTGTTTTTAGGAGAGGAAAATGATGATGTTGAATGCAGATGGAAATTGTCTAGCAGAGAGGAAACAATGTGATGATACTGAGAAAGGAGATTGATAAAGGGAGGTCCTTGAAAAGGTGAGTTGGGATGGAACTAAACTTCATTCTGTATAGGTATCACCTGGGATGGAGCCTGAAATTCTGCATTTCTGATAAGTTCTTGATGATGCCTGTGTTTCTGGTCCCTGTCTATAATTTGAGTTTAAGAACTTGGTACTTTGAGCACAAGAACGGTAGAGTAGTGTATTGATACATAATCATATAGATTGGTGGATATGCTTAGGATTTATACAGTATGTCTTCATGTTGTTTCTGTTTTCTCAGTGGAACAGAAAGCAAGTCATTATCCTGGAGTGAAGGTGGAGGAGATGGTGTAAAATCATCTAGGAAGAGTCAGTAGTCTAGAATGTAGGATTTTGGGGTTGCACCCAGGGCCCACTGCAGTTAGTGGTTATGAATTTAAACAGACATGGGTGTATATAGGTTACTCATTTACTTTCAACTACATATGTGGGAGTGTGTGAAGAGCAGATGGGTAGATGGGGTTTAGAATAGCAAGTATTTTGGTGGGGAGAGGGGCAAGTGATTCATGGATATATACAAGGTAGGTACCAATGATGGGCTGTAGAATCTAAATTGGAAAAGGAAGAAAATAAGAATGCTAGGTTAAACAGAAAATGTGTGTGTGGGGGTTGCTTGTTTTGTTTTTAATTGCAGGTCTACCTCCAGTCTTTATTTTGCTGAGGAGCTCTGTAAATCTTCAGGAGAGGAAAATAGTGTTCATGTCCTCAATTTTTTTTTAAAAGGTTTTATTTATTTTAGGAAGAGTGCAGGGAGGATGGGGAGAGGGGCAAAGGGAGCAGGGGAGAGAAACTTAAGACTGCGCTGAGTGTGGAGTCTGCTGTGGGGCTCTATCTCACTGCTCTTGAAATTATGACCTAACCAAAACCAAGAGTCAGAGGCTTAAGCAGCTGTGACACCCATGCACCCCCTATATTATTTTTTAAATTACGGAACCCTTTCTGTCTCGGTATCTCTTTGAGCTTGTATTTCACTAAGGAAACTAAGGAAGAGGTGCTTTATACTTTTGGCTAAAGCAAGCAATAACATAGGGATTATGATTTCATTTAAATTGGGAGTTTTAATGCATATAAGAAAGGAGGGAAGTTGTAAAAGATTTTTCAAAAATTGCTCTGTCAGCTCTAAAAACTTCTTAAATGTATCCCTTTATTATTGTTAAAACAGACTGTTATCATCCTTATAAGTCATGCAGATTTATGATCATAGCCATATAATAAGATAATAACTATATGGACAAATACGGAAAGATTTTCAACCATTGGTGTTTTTTTTTTTTTGTCTCTTTTTCTCTCTTGGATATTACAGATGACCATGGATGAAAAATATGTAAACAGCATTTGGGACCTTCTGAAAAATGCAATTCAAGAAATCCAGCGTAAGAATAACAGTGGTCTTAGTTTTGAGGAGCTCTATAGAAATGCTTATACAATGGTTTTGCATAAACATGGAGAAAAGCTCTACACTGGACTAAGAGAAGTTGTTACCGAACATCTCATTAATAAGGTATCCAACTTTAAAGGACTATTGCTGATTATATGGAATCTAGAAAATCCTTTATATACTACATTGTACTTGGACTAGAAATATTAGTTTTAAGGGCTCCAGGAAGCCTATAGAAGTAGTAATCATTTGATGGTTGTATTATAAAACCTCACTCAAAACTTATAATCTGCTAAATCACAATTTTTGATAGTTGAGGGAAGACGAAGTCTGTGATTTATATTAAATACATTCTCTGTAATAATAATTAAGAAACTTTCGTTAGTTTACATATGCTTGTTTATTAATGTGTGAATTAAAGATCATTATTTTTTCCTTAAAATGCTTAAGCAGTCCATTTTACCTCTCTTTACTTTCTCTGTATATTTGAAAATAATAAAAATACATTGTTTAAAAAAATACTAAGACTTCACACCAGTTGAAATTAACATTATTTTAACTGAGTTTTATAGTAAACGTGAATTTTTTTTTCCAAGAAAGATAAATTAGTGTTGGGCTATTAAAATTATAAAATATTTCTTTGGTTCTAAAAAGCTATTTTTGCTATTATAAAATAAATGTTTATGTAGAACAAATTCTTCTATTGCAAGTATGTCTTGCTTTAAGAGATTGTCAGATAAAATATAAAATACCACAGATAAATAAAAACTTCTCAAAGTTTTTGTGTGGTATTAGGGTGTTTGTTTTCTAAATTTTATTTTGAAAAAAAATGGAAAAGTTGTACCAGATAGTACAATGATCTCTTGTATTGTAGATTCACTGGTCGTTAACATTTTGCTATATTTTTGCTAATCTTTCTATTGGTACTTGATATTATTACTATTTTTGATATACTGTTACTGCTGAAGAATCAAAGAATGAGTTTTAAATTCATTTACCCTCAGATACTTTGGGATGTTTCTCCTAAGAACAAGGAAATTATCTCACTTAACCAAAGACTAATGTTTGAAATTAGGCAATTTAACATTAACATAAAACTGTTATATAATATAGTCCACATTCAGATTCGTCAGTTGTCCTGTGTAGTAGTGATGTCTTTTATAGCAGTTTGTTTTCTGATCCAGGATCCAATCCAGGATCTCACACTCAGTTCCTCAGCTTCTTGTCTTTCAGCACATTCACATTTTTGAAGAGTATAGGTCAGTTGTTTTGTAGATTGTCCCTTGGTTTTTGGTTTGTCTGATTGTTTCCTCATGACTAGTTTCAGGTTATGCATTTTTGGCAGGAATAATACATAAGTGATGTTGTGTCCTCAGTGCATCACATCAGGAGGCACATGATGTCAGTTTATCCCATTATTGGTGATGTTAACTTTGATCACTTGGTGTCCGCCAGATTTCTCCACTGTGAAGGTACCTTTTTTCCCTTTGTAATTCATAAGTAATTTGTTCAGATATATTTTGAGACTGTGTAAATATCCTTTTCCCCCGAGAAACTTTCATGTGATGGTTCTAGCATCCATTGATGATTCTTGCATGAATCATTACTACTGTGGTGGTTACAAAATAGTTACTTTCTATTTCTACTGTTCCTTCCATAATTTCTTTCTCTTACATGGGATTACATGAGGAGGTAGCTAGTATCTCACAAAGCAAGGTGATTGTGTTCTTCACGCAACCAACAGTTTCTTTAGTGCCTACTGTGCACAGCTTTCTAGGAAAATACAGTGGGTACAAAGAGATATCATATCTCTTATTTGTACTGTGATGTGAGAGATGGTGTAGACATTTAGATAACTGTGAGGCATTATATAACTAAGTGGCAAATGAATTGAATAGCCAATAAATGGTTTAGGAATTCAGATGAGGGAGAGATTATCCTGGGCCCTAAGATTAAATAGGAAAGTACCAAATTGAGCTGAGCCATAAGACATTTGGGATATAAATGAACAATATGGAAGGCATTCCAGGATGGCAGATGTCATGTGATTATACAGAAATAAATTGGGTACACTTAGATGGTAAATAGAGTTTAACTGAGGTATGTAAGAATTTGTGGGGATTAGTGCATTCTAATATAAAGGTGGTTTGCGAACAGATTGGAGAAAAACTTGAATGCCAAGCTAAGGAATTTGGGCTTAATTAACAGTAGTGATTTATTGGAGGTTTTTAAGTGGATGATAATGTGACAGAATATTTTGAGAAGATTAAGATAAAAATGATATAAGTGTAGAATTGGGAGGATGTTTGCTAGGAGCTGGGGAGGACCTGAAAAAATTTGAATAAAGTGATAGGCTAGACATGAATGGATAGAGGAGATGACAGATACTGTTTTAGATAATATTGGAGATTTTTATGGTTGGAAGATACCTTAGAAATCATTTTATATGGGAGGGAAATTGTGAGATCATCATAAAATGCTCAGCTAGAAATACCCTGTGTTTAGAGATAGACAGGTTTAGAGCTTGAGCAGGAACTCAACCTGAAGATGAAGTTTAGGTGTTTGGTAGCATGTACTCTGAGGAAGAAGTATTGGAGTTCAGAGAACAAAAATCCCAGAGCCAAAGGATGAATCTTCAAAAGCAAATTGTGGATGTAGGTGTGGGAAGTGAAGAAGACTAATTTAAGAAACTTGGCATCAAAAGAAACAAGAAATGTAGAGTGGGAGAATTTTGCTTAAAGCTATTGAAGGGGAGATGATTGAAGCAACTGAGCTCTTGGTTATGGAGAGAGTACGGATTTGAGAACAGAGAAGTAAAGGTAGAATAGAGGCATGCTCTCGTTCAGCAGGGATTCCATAGTGAATGATGGTATTGGCCACAACTTAATCCTATTTGACATTTGTATGTGCTAGGTTCAGTTCCAGGGCTTTTACCTGTGTTAGTGGTCACAACCTAATGAGCAGGATGTGACTGTTCTGTTTTACAAGTGGAGAAACCAAGGCACAGAAAATTAGTGATTTGTCGAGATGCACATAGTAAGTGCCCTAGCTGGAATAGTATGGGGCAGTATGGTTTCAGGCTCAGTCATTGACTCCTCTGCAGAACTGCTTGCTCCTGAGGCATAAGGAATTGGTCAAGATGCAACAAACATGAAATTGAGGATGCAGGAGAGGCTTCGAGTAAATTGGCTTAGTGTTTGTGAAGCTGTGGTCTTAAGTTCTAGTTCTTGGTTTATTTGTAATTAAAATGAAGGAGCTAGCAGTAATACCTCCTGAGATTCTTTAGTTCTGAAACTATTACAGATCTAATAATTAAGCCATGCATCTTTTGAAAATGAGATGAAGAGACTTGGAATAGCCCTTCTTGTGAATATACTAAGTAAGGAATTGGCAACTGAGGAAAAAGATAACTTAGTACGAGTTGGCCTATATGTGTGATTTGTCTTGTTTGTTTTGAAGCACTGTGTTGCAGCTTGGGCACAGATGCAGAAAAAAACATCTGTAGTTATGTGCTATATTGAAAATTGGCTTATCCAAAAAGTGAAGAGAGGAGGGGAGACCAGACTGGGAAGTCAGTTAAGTGATTTTTTTTGGACTCTGAAACATGGTTAGGTAGAAAATGAAGTCATGTGAACAATAATTCTAATGGTAACTATAAAAGCTTCAGCATATTTGTGAGTTGCTTAAAGTGATCCCATATCTCAGGTTAGGCAGTTCCCTATAATACATCTATTCAAGTTAATTGTGCTAAAGAAATTACATAAATTCTTTTTATTTCTGTTATGTAGGCATTAGTCATACATCACCAGCATCTGAAAATGTTCTTTAATTTTTGTTTTTTTCACAAATGCTCATTTGACCAGTTTAAACTGGTCAATTTCTGGCTAGGAAATGTACCAATACCAGTGTATCTAATGATTAATTTCATTATATCAGTTGAATTAAGTCTTTTAACCTCTGTTAGTATCTCTGCTTTCATTTTTGTATTTTCCACTTATTTCATTCTTCCTCTTACGAAAACTTTGAATAACCATACAAATACAGTACTACTGTATGAAGGGTACACAGCCCAAAGAAATTTGTTAACTGACAGGTGGCAGAGCCATTATACAGTAGTTTAAATGTGCTCTGATGTAGGAAGTTTTAGTTTTTTTCTACCAAATCTGCAGAAGTGCAGCTTGTATAAAAATTGATATTACCTGTGTGTACATTGCACTTTCTGACTAGAAGGTGAGAGAATGGTTCAGGTTCAGGGTTCTGGTATGAAAGTAACCATATTCAGCCTCACAGAATATATTCCTTTTTGTGTTTCTGAAAACGTTACTGTGTGATCTGGTCATCAGGTTTTGCTTTGTTTTTGGTTTTGTTCACTCTGCTTTTAGCACCTTGCTGAACTACTTAAGCAATAGTACTTTTTTTAAAGCAAAGTTATTTTCTACTGAAGTGAACATTTTAGTGCTGTGGTATATAGGCAGCCAGAACTATTTTTTCACGTTGAAGGATTCAAATGAAATACAATTTTTACACAGAGTCAGTTGCTAGTACCCTGGTTGCAAGATGAAAATAGTAGACATCTGAGCAACATCTTTGGTAAAGTAGAATGGCACAGACTATCAGCGTGGATGAATGGAGGAACTTCTTTGAGATGATGGTAGCTGATTGTTGCTTTAGAAATAAGTTCACAAAATTGAAGCAGGCATAGAAAAGCTGAATGCTGGTGCCTGGGTGGCTCAGTCGTTAAGCGTATGCTTTTGGCTCAGGTCATGATCCCAGAGTTCCGGGATCGAGCCCCACATGGGTTCCAGCCCCACATGGGCTCTCTGCTCAGCGGGCAGCGTGCTTCTCCCTCTCTCACTCCCCCTGCTTGTGTCCCCTCTCTAGCTGTGTTTCTCTCTGTCAAATAAATAAATAAAATCTTTAAAAAAAGCTAAGTGCTTTTAACTTGGTGTGATATATTCTTCCTACCTCTAGAAGAATATTCCCTTTGAGGAAACTGAGACCCAAAGGAATTCAGTGAAGTTCTGTAGACCACAAAGCAAAACTTTAGAATATTATATGGCTCTTGTGCCTCTCCATAAGAAACAAAAAAATCTCATTTTGGTAAATATGAAAACATTTCAGAATTCACAGGGATTATCTTTAACTTTTGTTTCTAAATAACTTTAAAAGCATGGTTATACTGGAGAAAAAGTTCTACTTTCCAGTTTTAAGGATTTTTAAATTATAGATCATTTTGTGAAAGCCTCAAAAATAAATGTCTTATTACATAATTCAATATTCAATAGTATGTTATTTGCCAGCCTCTGACTTAGGTATAAAAAATATGTTGGAATGCTTTTGATCCCTGCAGTCATAGAACAGTTAAACAAGTAAATAAATGTTTAGCTATAAAACATGGTGAAAGAAAAAAGGATACAGTGATAGAGGAAAACGATGAGGGCAACTACATGGGGCAAGAAATGGCTCTGAGCAAGAGGGGACTTGAATGAGAAGGTGCTCATGAGAAGCGCTTTCCAGGCAAAGGGGATGGCTGTAGGACATTTTTTCTTTGCAGGAGCAGATAGTAAATATTTTTAGCTTCTTGAACCATAGGTTTTGTTGGTAGTTCCTCAACTCTCTCTTGTTGAGGAGCAGTAGACCATATGTAATGAATGAATGTGGCAGTTTTCCAGTATAACTTTATTTTGAAAAGACAGCAGGCCATCCTTTGCCAATCTCTGGACTAGAGAAATTGAAAACAAAGCCTGTTGTGAATGGGGAATTAAATATTAGCAGTGGGGAAGAATGGAACCAAGATGAGATTTGGAGAGAGAGGCATTGAAGCCATAGTATAAGGGCTTCATAGTTAATTACATGTACATTAGGAAGCCATTCAAGAATTTTAAACAAGACAGTGACATGATCTGATGTAGATTTTTAAAATATTACTCAGGTTGCTATGTGATGCAGTATTTAGAGGGCCCAAGAGTTGAAGTGTGGGGAGTAGGAAGGAATAATCCAGTAATTCAAGTGAGCAAGCAACAGTGTTGATTTATACCAGTGTAGTGACAGTGGGGATAGAAGATTTCAGATTCAGGATACTTTGAATGTGGAAAAATTGTTACTTCTGAATAGATTGGTTGTAGGGAATGAGGAAGAGGAAAGAATCCAAGAGGACTAGGTGTTTGGTTCTTGGGCAACAAGATGTTTCCATTTTTTTAAATATAATCTTGGGGTAGAACAAAACTCTGTTTGAACAGGTTAATTTTAAGGTCTAAATGAAATTGGATATACAAATCTAGTTCTCTGAGAAATTTGGAGTGGAAATGTAAATTTGGTAATTGTGAGCATATAGGTGAAATCACACAGAAAAGAGAAATGAGGAATTTAATCCTGAGGAATTAAAACATTTTAGGTAGATTTAAGGATTGGAGTGGAAACTGAAAAATGACCAGATTCAGCTCTAAGCTTAAGTTATAAAATGATGTCAACATTTATTTAGCAGAATTGTGGTTTTCATAACCATTTTGTCTCTGTGTATTTGTATGTTTAATGGCTAAGGACCATTTTAAAATTAAACATAGTGCTAATTAGTTGTTACTTGTGGTAGGGTTAGGTAAGGGTGGAGCTATCCCCTCCCCCTTTGGCTTTATTGAGGTGTAACTGACAAAATTGTAAGATATTGAAAGGGTCTTGTTTGTTTTTTGGAGTCAACTTTTAAAAGATTCCTGTTTGGGATTTAAACTTGACAGAAAGTGTTTAAGTTTATAGTAAAGTAACTGAAGACTTGCTGTTGCTTCTTGTATCCACTGTTGAACATGTCATGTTTAATAATAAATAGTTTAGAAGTAGCTGTAGTGGAAAAAGTACTGGGTAGATCATATGGAGAACTGGACTTTAGGGCTAATTCTGCTGCTAACAGGTTTTGAACAAGTTACTAGGCTTCTCTGGACTTCAGATTATTAATTTATAATTAGAATTGGTTTTGTTGACCTAAAGGAGCTTTAAAATTATATTATGATTATGTATTTTGATAATTTAATTTTTTTAAGGCTTAGGAAGATTATAGTTTTAAAGTTTACTGTTGTCCTTTCCTGTGTCATAATACATATTTAGAATAAAAACATTTCCATTTTTATTTGTTCCTTAAAATCAGGGGAGAGAAACTTTCTTTGGTTTTAATATGGCAAGAACTTTATTCCAAATTTGTGACGCTTAATAGGTTTCTTAGATTTGTGTTATGCTTAATTTTCTCTTTCCCAAATTACTGCTCTTTAGTAATAATTGAATAATAATATGGTAGCCTCATAGATGAGCTAATTCTTGTACTTTTAAAGTTTGAACGAAAACGGTGTTGACTTAAGCTCTGCTAGAAACAGCTTATTAATAAAAAGAACATTTCTGTCTGTGGTTTTTAAGTCTTTCTACGAGCACTGGTCGTTACATGTAAAGTGATGAATCACTAAATTCTACTCCTGAAATGAGTACTACAGTATACACATTAACTAAGTGGATTTAAATAAAAACTTGAAAGATTAAGAAAAAAACTCATAGATATATTTAACTATGTATATAAAAAGTATTTATACTAAGATTTATTGTAGTATTTTATTTAAATGCTAAAAAAAGGCTGAAAATTTTCTAAATGTACACTAATAGACTGTTGAATAAATGGGTTTATATCCACAGAATGAAAAAAAAATGTCTTTGTATCCATATATCCTGTTTTTCAAATATTCTCTTACTTCTGGTAGAATGCTGAATAAGGGAGCTTGATCCTGCTGACTTTTCATTCATTAGGAAACTTCCTATTGAGGACCTCTTGTGTACCAGCTACTGGTCTAATAAGCATTTGCATTATTATATCAAGGGTTCCTGCCTTTGGGGAACTTGTGTTTTAGACTGAAGCACTTGAATCTGTGCCTAGTAATTGGATCAGTTCTAAGCACTTTGTTTTACAGGTAGAGAAACTGAAGCTTTGAAGAATAGTTTGCATTAAATGGCTTTCTTGTTTGTGTGGTAAACTGGAAAGTCTTGTTGTGAAATAACACTCTACTGTTTACTTTTTGTGTGTAGGGTTTCATTTGCTGAAAATGATGTCTCTATGTAAACTGGTTTTTTTTCAGCATATTGATTTTTCTCCCCATTTTTGAGGGGAGAAAGAGAAGAACCAGAATTTTAAATATTATATTTATTCACCAGTAAATTAAAGTGTTTTTGTGAGGGTACTAATTGCATGTGGCAATGAAGTTGGTACTCTTGGTACGCTTTGGACTGTTTTGTAAGCCCAATTACTTAATAGTCTTAGCTTTTATAATAAAGCTTTTTTAGCGTTTTCCCTTCTAGGCAAATATGAATGAGTGTAGAGGATTTTTTTTTAATGGCATTTAATATATTCTGAATGTAATGATTGCAGTGACTTATAAAAGGACATTGATAGAAACGCTGGATTTTTGTTAGCAAAGACAGATTCAGTTCAGAGGTCCACAGTTGTTGAGTCTCTTGTTTCAGATACCAAAAAATAATTAAGACACTATGCCTGTCAGCAATAATCTTCCAATTTTAGTGAGGTAATCAGATTTGAAGGAGAATTATTTTGCCTGAGGAATTCAGGGCAAAAGTAGAAAGAGGAGATCACTCTTGATGAGCCTTAAAGGATTATTAAAGGTTCATCATGTGAACAGAGGAAAAGATAGTCAAGAAAATGGCATGAGTAAAAAAGGCAGGTAAACATGAGCATAGTCAGGTAAGATCAGTGTAGATGGAATATAAAAGGCTTCAGATACATTTGTTGGGAATGCGAGTGGTAGAGTAAGTTGGACTAGGTTTTGAAAGACATTATAGGCAATTTGGGGTTTATCCTGTGGGTGTTAGGAGCCATTGGTTTTGGTCTTCTGAAAGAGACTGAAATGAAGATGGAATGAAAGATGTAGTAGGCATGCCATCTTAAGTGCTTTCATCCCTGCTTATCTTTTGTTCTGCTATCTTGTCCTTTTTTCTAACTTTCAAGTTATTGAAGGCAACAGAACCTATTAACGATGAATATTGGAGTTGCTTAGGGTGATGACAGGAGGAAAGCTCTGATTTAGGAGTACAAACCCTTAATGAATATGATTTGGAAGAGTGACTTGAATATGAATAGAGTAATCCCCAAAGGGGAAGAGGTTTTGGGGAATAACGTAGGGAATAGAGATTATTAGAGATTCGGGAAGATGGCCATATGGGATAGGAGGGGCGTAAGAAATTGAGTAGCTTCTACTTTGAAAGGATTGGAAGAGACATTGGGGAGAGCCAAGCTTAAGGTGTTACTTTATTTGGTAAATTCACCCATGTGTTAAATATCAGCTATTCCCACTTAAATTGTTGTGTAGACTCTAAGCACCGTGAGGGCAGGTACCCCTTTCTATCTTGTTTTCTGCTGTATTTTTTTAGTGATGTTCTCTTAATGTTTACAGAAAAAATGAGTGACCAACCTAGGACCTGTCTTACTCTTGTTTTTGCCTCCTGCTCCTTCATATAGTTGGTATTCAATAATTGTCTATTGAAATGAGTCCCTGAATACTAGCAGTCAAGTGGAAGCCATGCTTTATATTCACCAGCTGCCAAATTCTGTTTTGTCTTCTAAATGTGCTTGTACCTATCCAAGTTAATTGCTGAATCTAAACCCTATCAAAGCAGAGTATATTTCACCATTTAAAAGCACAGTGAAAATTTTAGGTTATATATCTCATTTTTGACATGAATCTCTCTGTCTCTGTGAGCTAGATCATGTGATCCTGTGGAACTATGGGGGTTTTTCTTTCCCTATGTTACTTAAGAGAACAAAGACTAATTACTGTATCGCCATGCTTTGTGTATGTTTTACTACTTACTCTGTCAGTGGCCTTGTCCAGAGTTTAATTATGGCACTAATGCTGTAATGGTTTTTAGTGTATCTCTTTTGTCTTAACCATTGTGAATGTAATACTTACAAGTGATAGATAATTCATGTCCTTCTGTGGTACACTTTCTTTCGGTTTTCCTTTCCAGCCATTAGGTAGAAAGCTGCTGGTTTTCATGGCACTACTTTCTACTCCTAGAAAAATCCTAATCTTTCTAACTTTTTTTTTTAAGTTAATATATGAACTAAGGACATTTTTTTTTTTAATGATGCCAAATTTAGATGATTTCTTATTTGCTTTAACATGTAGCAAATATTCTTTATGTATGAAACTATAAAAATACATTGTCCAAATTCCCACTTGTGCCCCTGCTTTGAATCTCATGGTTCTCTAGTGCTGTTGATTGTACTCTACTTTGTATTAAGGTTATATGAATGCTAGTGTTAGGCTCCTCTTTTCTCCCTTCCCCCATAGAGATTTTAAAGTGGCTAAATGCATTTTCTGTCTGCCATAGTGGCTAGCACTCTGCTTTGCTTGTAGGAAATAATCATTATATATCTGAATTGACAGTTTGTAGAAAGATTTTTATGTATTCTTTTGAATTGAGAGCTTCATTTGGAAACTTAGTGAGTGGGGAAATACTGCCACTAGGAATGAATTTTATGTTGAAATTATAGGTAGTGTGCTTTTTGTAAAATGCTTAAACTTATATTACTAAGTATGTATATGTTAGTAAAATTACTTACAGAAGAATCTTCTGGCAGCAATCAAGAAACAATTTTTTCCTGTAGTAGCTATCTTACTCTTTCGTCCATGATACTGGTATGGTTCCTCTGATCAAGACTGCTACCTTTTTTCTAAAAGTTAGTGAAAATAGTGAGAAGTGATATTGTCAGTCTAGAAAACATCAGGAGGGCAGTGAATTTTGTATCATTCAGGAATTTCTTGTCATTGGTGAATTCTTGGAAAGTTTAAGATACCTACAAAAATTAAGATTAATGCTTCTAAGCTTAGTAGAAATTTGCTTTGAAATACAAAAATCTTAAAGTTGTTATTTATTATGAGAGCAACATCTATTCACCAAACTTACATTGAATATACAGATAATAGGATATTAGCTGCTTTACAGACTCCTGCTTTCAAATAAAAAGACTTCTTCCAGTTAATGGAGAAATTTCTGTTTCTTAGAAAAAAAAGCAAGAATCAAGTGGAAATTGATGAGAGGTTAGGAAATACTGTATAGTGTAAGCATATGTATGTGTAATATATGTATGTATGCCTATGTATGTGTACATGTGTTTTGTGTCATATGATTCTCAAAATCTAAGGCACTTGGGAATGCAGATCCTGATTCAGTAGAACTGACCTGGGACCTGAGGTTCTGCGTTTCTAACAAGCTCCGTGGTTGAACACGATCCTGTTCTGTGGACCACACTTACAGAGTAGCAAGATCAAATATTTATGTGATAATATTACAAATATGTAATACCAGTCATATTATGGTTGTAGCAAATGTTTATATGGCATATACTGTGTGCTGGGCTCTGTTGTAGGCATTATTTATATATTAACTCATTTTATCTACACAACAGCTCCTTGAAGTACTGTTATTATTATTCCTCTTTTGTAAAAACTTGATACACAAAGAAGTTACTGCTGGTTATGTATCTACTAAGTGTTGGATCTATGATTTGCATCAGGCAGACAAGCTTTTCAGCATCGGCACTTCTCTGCTGCCACTATTCACTATATAGGACTGTCACATAAAAATACTACAGTATTTGTTTTAATCTTTTAAATTAAGAGTTCTCAGGAAAAAGGGAAGAGCTCTGGAGCTTTTTAAAAACTATGTGTCAGATTAGGAGAGGTGTCTTCTGTACTTCATGGAGATTGACTTCTGTAGGTAGCCACTTTTATTAACAGGTGTATGTCATCACTCTGATGTGATGAAAATTTTTTGAGCTCTTCAAGAATTAACTGCTTAATGACATGCCTTAGAAAATTAGGGTTTAGGGATGCCTGGGTGGCTCAGTTGGTTAAGCGACTGCCTTCGGCTCAGGTCATGATCCCGGAGACCCGGGATCGAGTCCCACATCGGGCTCCCTGCTCGGCGGGAAGCCTGCTTCTCCCTCTCTCACTCCCTCTGCTTGTGTTCCCTCTCTGGCTGTGTTTCTCTCTGTCAAATAAAAAAAAAAATCTACTTTATTAAAAAAAAAAAAAAAGAAAATTAGGGTTTACATAACTGGTAAAATTTGTAAAGTGACAGGCTCCCAAGTCACATGTGTGGGCCCCTAAAAAAATTCTGATGTAAGTGGGAACTTAAGTGCTATTTTTGATCATGTAAATGTTGCATATTTATCTAAATAGTGATATTTATTTCAGAATTTAGAGACAGGGTACTTAGCAGACATCCTGTGGCTCTCAATTTTTTTTTTTTCCAAACAGCGGAAAACGCCACTTTTTAAATCCTACAAAACCATTATAAATCATATTTACTTAGGGAGAATGGAGCCTGCCCTGCATTAATACTAAGACATCTTAGTGGAGCAGGATATGAATGCCATTGTTCTAATCAATCAGTGATAATATGGGTAAGAAGAGCTACAAACCAGATAGGTTAACTAACTTACTCAAAGTCATAATAACTGCCCTGCAAAGTTGTCTTCAAATACTAACTTGATTGTTTTGAGTGATTGTCAAAGTACTTCACATTTCTAGATTATACCTTTACAATACAATTTTCTGTACTTGAGAATTGTCTGTACTTGAATTAAAAATTTTCCTGAGTTTTGAGACTTTTTAAGAAGGAAGTTGTTAATTTTCAGTGGTCCGTATCACATTAATTATATGGCGCATTTCTAGTTTCAGTGGACTTCAGAGCTACAGTTTTTATAATTAGTTTTAGCCAATGAATTTCTTTGTGTTACCTAAATATTTAATTAGGATTCGCTGGCTGGGATTTTGCCCAGGCATTGAAACTTAAAGGGTGAAAAAAAAATTGTAATTAATAATTTAATTGTGTGTGTTGGCAGCAGGGGTAAGGGGAGGGACTGTGTAGATTATTAATGTCTTTTGACTCTCCAAGCTCCTGGCCCAAGGTTGGCCTCCTTGTCAATCCATGAAGATATTTGGATAAGAAAACTCAAGGGCAAAGACTGGGAACTTGTAGGTCTTGGCATGTTCATGCCTTCTGGCCTCTCTTGTCATCCTCCTTTCCATCCTCCTTTTCCTTTTGCCAGTAATTTGATTGATTTGAAGATGTGTTTCTTGCAGCTTGGACATTATCAGTGAACAGATTTTATCACAACGTTGAAAAATAAACATTTTCTTTTGATTTAGTAATTCCACTTTAATCTTTGCTGAGGATGTAATTAAAAGGACAGGAAAAGCTACATTCACAGACATGAAGAATGTAGTATGCCAACTTGAATTATTCCAGAGTCAATCATAAGATTGATTGTGACTAAAATTCTTTCATTGTTTGGCATTCAAGTTGCTCTTTTTTTTTTTTTAAGATTTTATTTATTTATTAGTACATGGAAGAAAGCACAAGCTGGGAGGAGGGGCAGAGGGAGCTAGAGAAGCAGACTCCCCACTGAGCAAGGAGCCAGTCTGTCTCTGAACTCAGTCCCAGGACCTTGGGTTCATGACCTGAGCCGAAGGCAGTTGCTTAACCAACTGAGCCACCAGAGCACCCCTCAAGTTGCTTTTAAGAATAAACATTGTGACATCCTAGCTTATGTTTATGATGTATAATAATAAAAATGGCCCAGCTTGAGAATCATAATTGTTGCAAATTTTAAAAAGTTGATAAAAATTAGCCTTTTATTTTCATCTCTGCCTCATGAATTTTAGTCCATGTGTATAGATTCATATAAATGCTGTCATAATTAGTACAGAACATTTCTTCACCCCAGACCACTCCCTGTTTTCCCTTTGTAGTCACATCTTCCTCCTTCCCTGAGATCTGGCAACCACTGATCTATTCTGTCACTATAGTTTTATTTTTCCAAGAATGTCATGTAAATGGAATAATACAGCCTGTAACCTTTTGAGACAAACGTCTTTCATTCAGCATAATTATTTTGAGATTGCGCCAAGGTGTTGTATGTATTGGCACTTCGTTCCTTTTTATTGCTGAAGGATACATTCTATTGCATGAATGTACCACAGTTTACATATCCATTTACCTATTTGCTTGTTGAACGAGTTTTGGATTGTATGTTTGTGATTATGAAAAGAGCTACTCTGAACATTCATGTATAGGTCTTGTGTGATTATAAGTTTTCATTTTTCTGTGATAAATACCTATGAGTGGGATTACTAGGTCATATGCCAAACCATTTTTTTCGAGGGCTGTACCATTTTGCATTTTCACTAGCAATGTATAAGAAGAGTTCTAGTTGCTTGGCATCTTTGCTAGCACTTGGTATTGTCAGTGTATTTTATTTTAGCTATTACAATGGATGTATAGTAGTATCTCATTTTTTAAATTTTCATTTCCTTAATGGCCAGTGTTTTTGGACATCTTTTCATGTGTAAAAGTGCCTTTATATAACCTCTTCAAGTGAAGTGTCTGTTCAAGTCTTTTGCCCATTTCTTAATTGTTTGCTCTTTACTGAATTGTAATAGTTTTTATATCTATAGAGAGATAGATTCTGGATACAGATCGTTTGATGTTTTCTCCCAGTCTGTAGCTTCTTTATTTATTGTTTTAGCAGTTTCTGCAAAACAAGTTTTTGATTTTGATGAGGTCCAGTGTATCATTTCTTTCTTTTATAGATTGTGCTTTTGGTGTTATGTTGGTAGTTGCTTAAAATCTCGGGTGACTTTTTCTTCCAGTATTTTATTCTAATAGAATCTTTTTCTTTGAATTGCTGTCATGCTTTGAAATGTTCTAACTAGATATTTTTCTCTTAAAGCAGAGGGTAATGTTGAATGTTAATTGTTCTTTAAAAAGATCAAGATTCAGAATTGTATCAGTATTATTACAACTATACAAAACATACTTGTGTTGAAGAAATTCTGCAAAGAAGGGAAGGAACAGAAATGGTTAGTGTGTGGCACTAAATCAGAGGTTTCTTAATTCTAGCTATTTTAGGAGAATCACCTGGGTAACTTTAAAAAAGAGAGATGTCTTTTCTTGGTCTTGGATCAGCCCCAGATTCTATTTTTTTTTTCTCTAAATAGACTTTATTTTTTCAATCAGTTTTAGATTCCTAGCAGAATTGAAAAGGTGCAGTCATTTCCTTTAGTCCCACTGCCTCCCCCACTATCAATAGCATCCTATACCAGAGTGGTACATTTGTTACAGTGACTTATCATTATCACCCAAAGTCCATAGTTTATGGTAGGTGTCACTCTTGGTATTGTACATTCTGTGGATTTTAATGAATGTATAATGAAATGTATCCATCCTTATAGTACAATGCGGATTAGTTGCATTCCCCTAAAAATTCTCTGTTCTCTGTCTATTCATCTTTCCATCCACCCTAACTCCTAGCACCCAATCTTCTTCTTTTGATCTTTTTATAGTCTCTTTAGTTTTGCCTTTTACAGATGTTATGTAGTTGGAATGATACAGTGTAAGTTGTAGCCTTTTCAGATTGTGTTCTTTCCTTTGATAATATGCACTTAAGGTGCCTCCATTCATGGCTTAATGGATCATTTCTTTTTAGAGCTGAATGGTACTGTATTTTGTGGATGTATCAGAATATATTGTTTCACCTGTTGAAGGAAACTTTGGTTGCTTCCAGGTTTTGGCAGTTACGAATAAAGCTGCTGTAAACATGTAAGTGTGGGGCTTTGTTTGGACATAAGTTGTCAAATTATGTCCAATTTATTTATAGCAAGGAGCCTAATTGATAGATCATATGGTAGGAGTACATGTAGTTTTGTAAGAAACTACCAGACTGTCCTCCAAAGTGGCTGTGTATCATTTTGCATTCCTGCCAGCAGTGAGCAAAAGTGTTGCTTCGCTACATCCTCAGGAGCATTTGATGTTTTGGATTTTGGCCATTCTGATAAATGGGTAAGGGTGTCCCATTGTTGTTTTAATTTGCAATTTCTTTCTTTCTTTCTAAAGATTTTATTTTTAAGTAATCTACACCCAACAATATAGGGCTTGAACATAAAACCCCAAGATCAAGAGTTGCACACTATATGGACTGAGTCAGCCAGGCACCCTAAATTTGCAATTTCTTAATCAGCTGTTGGACATCTTTCAGTATGCTTATTTGCCATCTGGTTATCTTTTTTGGTTAGGAGTCCAGGTCTTTTGCCAATATTTTAGATTGGGTTTTCTTGGGGAGTTTTATTAATTCCTTGTATATATTGGGTAGCAGTTCTTTACCAGATATGCCTTCTGCAAATATTTTTTCCAGTCTGTGTCTTCTCATCTCATTCTCTTGAACAAAATCTGTTGCTCTTCAAGTGATTCTAATTCTCTGCCAGGTTCGTGATCTACTGCTCTTGACTACTGTCTGTATCTTGCTTTTTGCAAGACTAAGTGCAATGAACAAGCCATCAGTTTTCAACTACTCATTTTAGCCTCATTGTCATAGTTGGTCCCATCCTACTCTCTGTGTCCATGGCTTTGTTGCTTTTTTTTCCTTGTTTCACGCTTCAAATTCTAGCTCTTCATCTGGATAACCTTCATGTAGCTTTCCTTATATAATAATGCTGGATATATTTGACCTGCAGGCCCCCTTTGGTACTGGTACCATCGCTAAAGCGGGGTTCCTTCCTGTTTGCCTCCACTGATGCAAAAACTGTGGTTATTAGGGTGTGAGATTAACAATGTTACTCACACACAAACTAACCCCAATTCCTGTCTTTTGTAAATTTTCTGTATTCTGTTAACAATTTGTAAAATAAGAGTTAAATCTTTTTATCCCCCACTTAAGGTGTTTTTGGTTTATATGCAGACTTACCTTTAAAAAGCCCATTTTAATCTTCATAAAGGTTGAATTTTCATCTCATTCCTACCTTTTATTATGTATATTTGAACAAATACTTGTTCACTTTTCATGTACCAGAGTAGAAGGGCAGTTTTCTGAGATAGCATTAGCAAAATAATTATTTGTTCATAGAGTAATCTGAATAATTAGGAGAATACAGCAAGTGTACCTAAAGCATTTATTTTATGTTTTTTAGTCCTGCATCTGTGTGTGTGAGTACCATAATCATTCAAAAATAAATACAACAGATTGTTTCTGACAAGCAAGAGATCTGGGGCACCTGTTAGAACTCTCAAGTCCTGTAATAGGGGTTAATTTTTGTGAATGTGTTTAATACCACTGAATTTTATACTTAAAAATTACTAAGATGGTAAACTTTACATTATGTAAAAATGATGTGTCATTTCTGCTTAGGTCATTGGCCAAAGCAGATCCATGACAACATCTAACTGCAACAGTAAAAAACAAGCTAAATATAACAAAATTAATAGCAGCTATTTTCTGCTAAGTAAAATTCATTGTTATTGATTTGTCAAGATAATTTTTTGAAGCATGATGCAAATAAAGCAGTTTTATCATTTATGACACATTGTGTTGATCACATTTTTATTTTGTTGAAAGGCAGGTGTAAGTATAAATATTACATAAGTAGTTGAGGTGTTTTATTTTAAAGTGTATATAAATAAATCATTTTAGCACACATGTCTTCTTTTATAACTTTTAAAAATTTGGTCAGTTTTTCATTCATTTAACAGATATACCAAGCACATTTTTGTATTCCAAATTAGGGTGGCTTTATTAACATGTAACTTGACTTTATAACAAGGGTATACAGAAGTTCACTCAAGTCATTAAGAATAATTCATTGCTAGATCTGTAGTATAGATTCCCTAGTATTGTCATTATTTTAATTGTTATTCAGAATTTAGTGGTTCACTGAAAGAATATGAAGATTGGTAAGGAATTTTATAGATAGGTGTATTTTCAGTTTGTAAATTTTTTTAGTGTTAGCTATCATGGGCATTTGTATCTGACAAGTGCCAGACGTAAGGAGCTGGAATAAATGATTTAGTATCCACTTTACAAAAAAATGTTTAACACAGTACTACTATCTGTGAACCTACATGAGTGTTTATCACTTTTGATATAGTCAGCATATTTATGGGTGATGTATTTCGAAGTCAAGGAGCCTTTTAGTCTTATGAACAAGATTACATATGGTAAAATGCTAGATTATGTGGTACAGGCTAGTAGTTTTCATACTACATGGTTAGTAGAACAGACATTGTTTCATCACTAAAATCTCTTCATGGCCAGTTTTCCTCTAAAAAATGAGAAAAATTAGGTACACTTTTCTCAATTTGAATTTATTCTCATTTGTTGGAATAGTGTGTTTTGTGTATTTTTTTTCAGTCTTTGGCACTTGCAACCACTTGTTTATACTCGTTTATACTAGTGCTGATATGCAATGACATTTTATTTGCTGTTTATAATTCAAGTTTATAGATGCCTGTATATCTCAACACATATTAAATAATTTGTTTCTCACAAAACATCATGACTTCAGATTCTCCCCAACCTAAAAATGTTTAATTGCTACTGCAGGTGTTTGGAGCTACACCATGTCTGGTTAGGGCTAGACCGTGGAGTATTGTGGTGGGTTGGAATAATTAGAGTTTGGCAGTATAGTCCCAAAGTTATAGGAACTCAGAGGACAAACTGGCCCTTTATGATAAAGCTAGAACCAGAGTCTAAATTCTGTTTTCTAGTCAGTAGTCATACCATAGGACAGATATAACAGGAAGTACTAGTAGTCAGGAACTTTATTGGAGAAGGTGGCAATATGCTTGTAAGACTATGGAAAGGAATTCTTGAAGTCTTGGCAGGATTGCATTAGGAAGGCATTTCAGACTCAAGGCAACTTGATGAGCAATGATAGATATCCTGAAAAAGCTTAATCATGTTGGTAGTGGATCATGGTCTTGGAGGGTAGGATGAATGAAGTAAAGGGTCTTCTAGATGGCAGGCGCTGTTCGCAGTGTGGGAAGCACTCATCTTGCATTTTAGTGAGAGGAACAGTAAGTGGATAAATAGGTAAAACAGGCAGTGACAAGTATGTGAGGAAAAATTAGTGCAGAGAGTGGAGATGGAAGTTGTTTGAAATAGGGTGATCAGGAAAGACCTCTGTGGAAGTGAAACTTGGGTAGAAAAAAGTGAGGGCGTAAGCTGTGTGAAACGTGCAGAACAAAGGGTAGGACACAGTTGCTGGATGCAGCTCCATGCTGGAGCATACTGAGTTAATAGTTTATGCTCAGTAAGCGTTGACTGAGTGCCAGACACTGTTCTAAGTGTGTCACTAGTGTTCATTTAACCCTTACAGCAGTTCTGCAAAATGGATGCTGTTTCATATGTAAGGAAAATGAGGCACAGCGATGAAGTGGTTTACCCAAGGTGACACGGCTAGTCAGGGAGCTAAAGTTGAGCCCAGTAGTTTGACTCCAAAATCAACATTTCAGCCATTCAACAAAGATCGGGAAGGGGAGGCATAGTAGGAAATTTAGTTGGAGCAGAAACCTGGGGCCAGTTCTCTGGGGCCCTGTAGTTCCTTAAAGTATTTAGGATTTTATTTTGACTGTGATGTTAGGTTGCTGGAGGGTTGAGAAATGCTTTATGGTGCTGGAGATCAGGAGATGGGTCTGGACTATACGACACATCCGTTAGTTATCTGTATTTAGGTTACATTAGAGCTTAAAATATTTCTGCTGGCCTGTAACTTATTTCTTTGATGTAAAAATGAATATTCCACATCATTTTATTGAACAGATATATGCATGTGTGGATAAGAGTGTGTGTGTGAGTGTGTGTGTGTGTGCGCGCAAACAAACTTTAATGAACTCTTCTGTTAATAGGTGCGAGAAGATGTACTAAATTCATTGAATAACAACTTTCTTCAAACGCTAAATCAAGCTTGGAATGATCATCAAACAGCTATGGTGATGATTAGAGATATACTAATGTATATGGTAAGTAGAGCTTTTTTGTTTTTCCTTTAAGAAGTTGGGCATTTCAGAACACAATTTCTGTCTCTTTAGTTTGAATGGTACAGGTCAGTGTGGAAGGTATTATTATTTAAAAAAGAATATTTCCTTTGCAGGGACCAGCCTTAGCTTATATGAAGTAGAACATTAATTGTTCATATATTTAGTGATTAGAATGGAAGACTGAAAGAGAAAGGTCTAATTTTTTTTCTCAGTATATAACACTTGTACTTGAAAATGGAAAATATTGAAAAATTTTACTAACATCTCTTTTTGAATAACAGTGATTGAATGACAGCATGAGAGGTGAAAGCTTGTCCTTATGTCTTCGTTGATGGGGTGTCATTTTATACAAATATGCTTGTAATAATTATACTCTTAATAGCTGCTGTCTGTCTCAATAGTAATTTTTGTAGTATATGCTATTCAGATACGTATTCCATTTCTTACCTATTATTACTGTTTTTTGTTTTTGTTAAAGAAAAATATCCTGTTCAGCAAGGCAATAACTTTCAAGGGGATTAAACTATGAAGTTTTTTCTTACCTTTGTGTGATTATAGAATGGAGCTAGGTTCATCAAGCTTAATTACTGTGTCGTTGCAAAAATTAACAAGTCTAATAACTTTCCTTGTTAATTTGGGAATTGGACATAGGATTTTCTTCTAAGGTTTTACTCTCTGCTTATCAAATTTTTATTTTCAGTTTCTTTAGTTTGATTCTAGTTGTAGTGGTGAGAGCATGTCCTTGTTCCTTTCACTTTCTAGAATAAAGCAATGGTTGGGAAGAATTTTCAATGAGAGCAAACAGCTGTGGAGTTTTTTTGTTCTGCTCAGTGAATTCAGTCAGGCTTATTACCCCTGGTTTTATAGGGCTTAGTGGCAAGGGGGTCAGGGAGAGGCTACTTCATTTTTTTAGGGGTTGAAAAGAGTGTAACAGTATTTAGTCTTTCTGAGTCTCATTTTCCTCTTCAGGATATAGATTCATTCTGTGCTGACATTTTGAGGTAAATGAGATAGCATGTGAAAACATACAGCGCCTCGGATATAAATGTGAAATAAGTTAGCTTATACTGTTCTCATTTAGTTCCATATTTGATGAGGCTTTAAATTTTAACACTAATGAACACTAAGATAGAAAACCACTTCTAATTTTATGGTCCATTACTCTGTTGATAAAAGAAGTGATTCAGAATTATATACACACTCACTCTTACATAATATTATTTTAAAAAATTTGTTTTATTTCAGTTCCCTTTTGGGGGCTGGGGGAGAGAATTCCCAAATGAAATCTCAAACCTTGAATCCTGACTCTTACGTGATCATAGTCAAGAAACTAATTAGTTTAATCCTCAGCTTCCTCTTTATATGAAATAATGAAATGAATTAATGACAATTATGTTAATTAATGAAAATAATTGTGCTTGTTAATGAAAATAATATTGTGCTCATTGGATAGGGTAGCCTCAAGGCTTGAGGGTGCCATTCGTGTACAGCACTTAATAGCACCTGGACCATAGTAATGTGCTCAGTAAAAATTCACTAGGATTAAGGTTTCTTGTCCCTTCATCCTTTCATCAAACCTGTCTGATAGTACCACAGCCCTGGATAAACCCAGCAACTTAACCTCTTCTGGGCCTCTGCTAGAGGAAACTCCACACAGGGTAGATCAGTGCCATTCTTCATCCTTTGCCACAACGTGCAGTTGACCCTTTACACCATGATCTCATTTTCCCTCTACTAGTTTCTCTTCAAGTCTCCAGTTCTCCTGCTGGCCTTCTCACTCTTAAATGATATTGCCTTCCACTTCTCAGAGAAAAGAGCAAGCATCAGGTGGAACCTGTGTTCGATTCTTACCACTACATCTACAGTTTGATCTGTTTTTTTCTCCCTTTTGTGTTTTTCCATTTCCCTCCTGTTTTAATGGAGGCATTGTTCCCCTCATGTGAAAGGCCAGTTTTCCTCTTGTGCTAAACAGGATCACATCCATTTGTACCTTGTCAAAAACTTGAAGTATTTCAGGTTCTGTCTTTTTACTGAGTCTTACCAGCATGAGTCATGCCAAGGCTACTTAAAGACTCAGAATTCTATTAAACTTTCTGTTGGACTTCTGTCCCAGGGTCATTGCCATTCACAGGCAAATGTCTCATAAGAAATGTTGACCGTTGGCTATCTCCCTTTTCACATCTTTAATTCACTTTGAATATGTTTCACTTAAACTTCTTCCTCAATTAGGCTCTTCAGTCTTGCTCTTACAAGGATCACCATGTCTGCACATCTCTGAAGGCAGAGATCACTGCAAATCCTCGTGTTACTTGATTTTTTTTCCACAGCATTGGGCACAGTTGACTACTCTTCTCATATGCTGAGTCCTTGGTTTCAGTGACATAACACTCGCTCGGTATGCCTCCTACCTTTCCAGCTGTTCCTTCTTAGCTACTCTTCCTTCTCTGCCCTTTATTTTTTCTTTTTAAAGATTTTATTTATTTATTTGAGAGAGAGAAAGAGAGAGAGCATGAGAGGGGAGAAGCAGACTCCCTGTGGAGCCGGGAGCCTGATGTGGGACTTGATCCTAGGACTCCAGGATCATGACCTGAGCTGAAGGCAGTGGCTTAACCAACTGAGCCACTCAGGCGCCCCATTCTCTGCCCTTTAGAGGTCTTCCTACAGCTTAGTAACCTGGGCTTCCTCCTCCTGGTTCACCTCAGTTCCTGCCATAGCTTTAGTAAGTGCCTCTGTGCAGATGATTCCCCCAAATCGCATCTCCAGCCTCATTTTCTGAGATTCAGACTTTTTATTTTCATTTGTCAAGTTCATGGCTACCTTTGTTGTCTGAGAGGTACTTCAAACTTGGCATTTCCAAGTGAATACAAAATTGATATCATTCCATTTGTTTATGCCAGAAACTTGGGAATTACTCCTGTCGGTGTCTTCTCCTCTTCACCCTATATCATATATTTCTAGAATCTGCGGTTTTTCCATTTTCATAACTACCCAACAGGAAAGCACCTTCATTTCTCTGTTATTTAGTGACTAGTCTTATTACAGCATTCACTGTGCTCCTAGGGTGCTCATTTGAAAACACATGATCAAGTTACTGCCCTGCTGAAATTCTTACTGCTCATCGTGAAGTCTTCACACATGTGTTCTCTGTGGAAATGTTTCTAGAATGTTTCCTCTCCATGTGTGATCTGCTCCTACTTACCCTTTAAGTCTTAGCTTGAATTTCTGATAAGCTTTCCCTGACCTACACTGTGTACTGCCTGTTGGCCGTAGTTGCTCTCCTTGTACTCAGTGCTCTTCCTTTATAGCATTTATCACAGTCATTCTTAACAACTGTTTAGGACTTTGTTTCCCCATTATATTGAATTTTATGAGGAGGGGCAGTATCTTGTCACCACTGTGTCCCCAACACCTATCATAGCTCCTGGCACAAACTAGGCACTCACATATAACTTGAAAAAGTACATGTACATGGAATCTTTTTAATAGATTATAGATTGCAGTTTTGTGGAATGCTTTTGCTGTTGCTTTGCTGCCTTCGGCTCAGGTCATGATCTCAGTGTCCTGGGATCAAGCTGCATGGGGCTCCCTGCTCAGTGGGGAGTCTGCTTCTCCCTCTGTCCCTCCCCCCACCTTATGCTCACCTGTGTGCACTTGCATACTCTCTTTCTCAAATTAAGTAAATAATCTTTAAAAATTTTCTGCTGTTGGGGTGCCTGGGTTGCTCAGTCATTTAAGCATCTGACTCTTGATTTTGGCTCAGGTCCTGATCTCAGGATCCTAGGATCCACCCGCATAGGGTTCCACGCCTTGGCAGGGAGTCTGCTTGTCTCCCTGTGCCTTCCCATGCTCGTGCTCTTTCTCTTTCTTGAATAGTAAAATCTTTTAAAAAATACATGCTGATGAGGATTTGGAGAGAAGTTAAAATGTTGTTGATGAAATATCTTCACATTCCACAAGGTAGAATTCTTCCATTTTCATACTCTTTATTCTCTTTATTTTGCCTTCTTATGCTTAGTATTCTGGGCTTAATTAAATAAGTGCTTTTTAAAAATTAGGTAATATTTTATATATTGAAATGTACAGAACTGGAGATAGAAAATTACTTTGACAAACATAAGCATTTATGTAACCAATACTTGGTCAAGAAATACAAATGCTTTTAATGGCCAAAAATCAAAAGACTTTTTCCTGTTGATGTCTACATTTTCTTTGAATTTTACTCTCATTCCAGACTTCTCACGTGACATAGCTGCTAAATAGGGCTTATATCTGAAGCATACGGTTGTACCGTAATGGATCCTAGACAGACAACCTTCTGACTGTGAATACCAGCTAGAACTGTTGGAATTTTAGATCCCAGACTCAGAGAGGGAAGAGAGATGCTTCACTGTCTACCCACCTACCACCTACTTACCCAGCTAGCTGACTTTAACAAGGAGGTGTCTGTGTATAAAATGTCATGCATCAGCCTCAGTGTATAGGTACTTTGGGACACACTGACTCTTGAAAATGAAAATGGAATCATTGGTTACATGGAGGCAGCCACTGGTCACACGTTGTTCCACATAACTTTGTTGTGTGGTTTGTGCGGCATTTCAGAAAAAGTGTACATGTCTACATATCACTTCTAGTTTCTGCCACTCTACACCTTCCTAATATTTTAAATTTGCATGTTGAACTTCTAAGATTGGTTTGGGGCTACTTATTAGTAAAAGATTCATTTTCAGTTTTAATTGTTTAAAAGATTAATAATGATTGGGGAAATATTTGAGCATTTTACAAGAAAATTAGTCCTGGTTCTGTAATAGTTTTAATTGTCAATATAACTCATAAGTATATGTTACTATTCAGTTAATTTTTCTTTTTAAACTGTAAAAATGATGGGTCATTTTTAAACTGTAAAAATGGGGGCTCAATCAGTTAAGCATCTGCCTTTGGCTCTGGTCATGATCCTAGGGTCCTGGGATTGAGTTTGGCATCTGGCTCCCTTTAAAATCTTTTTTAAAATGTTTAAAAATTAGAAAAATGAATACAATGTGAAGGGAAATTAAGTATATGGATGGTATTCTATAGGCTACTTTTGGGCAATTATAATTAATGGCAAAGAAGGTAGAAAAACATTTTCTAGTGTGATATATAGGGTTACTGGAAGGTTAGTAGAGAAATTTTTGCATAAAACTGTGGTGACTTTATTTTCCTTTTTTTACTTGAATTTGTCCATATTTCCAATCATTTTCACAAATAGCAAAGCTACAGTGTCATTGCAGGTTTTCCTTAAAGGGAGGCTGTCAGTTCATAGGCACAAGGTGAGAGTTAATGAAAGAAAGAAGCACTGCTTCTTTGAACTATTTATTTGGAAAGTTATTAAGGATGAGTAAAGAGGTCAAGCAGAATTGTAGCAATAACATTGTGCAGAGGAAAGAAGCTGAGGAACTTTTGATGCTCTTGGTCTCCTTTATAAAGTAGAAGGTGGGACCACTGGTTTAGGGTGACTGAGGTATGTGAGGTGTTAAAGAATGTTAGGCTGAATAATGATCCCCCAGACATGCCCATGACTAGTGTCTGGAACCTAGGGATTGTTACCTTATAGGGCAAAAGGAACTTTGCAGGTGTGATTAGGTTAAAGATTTTGAGATGAGAAGATTGTCCTAGGTTATTCTAGTGGGCCCAGTGGAATCACAGGGTCATTACAGAAGGAGGGTCAGTAGGAGATAGAGGTGATATGATGACAGAAGCGAAGATTGGAGTGGTAGACTTTGAAGGTGGAGGAGGGGCTACAACTAAGGAATACAGCTAGCCACTAGAAGCTGAAAAAAGCAAGGAAGTGGGCTCCCCCCCTCAGGTCCTCTAAAAGGAATCAGCCCTGCTGACATCTTAACTTTGGTCCAGGGAAACTGATTTTAGTCTTCTGAACTCTAGAGCTGTGAAAAAGCAGTAAGCTGCTAAATTTGTGGTCGTGTATTCAGCAACAATAGAACTGTAATGGAAGGAAAAAGTTTGGAGTATCTCTTGTGTTGAGGATCAGCTCTTTGTAAATAAATTGATCATCTGTAGTTGTAAGGGGATAATTTAGGTGAGTTGGCACAGAGTTTACATACTAGAGATGATAAGCAAGAGTTTTTCCTTTTTCCAGGTGTACTTGGCAGTCTTAGACAAGAATACTCAGATAGAATTAGCCTTATTGGGTATGGGGGAGAATTTTAATGTAGTAGCATTATTGAAATGGTTGAATGTGGGTCTGTGCTTTTTAAGAAGTAAGCATCTGAGTCATAAGGTCCCAGGAAATGGAGGTATTAGGTATTAGGGATCAGTAGACCTGCAGACCCAGTGAGAGTGAGGAGCAGGTTCCTTCCAGTGGAACAAAGTAGGAAAGATAGGAGGAAAAAGAAGATCTCTAGGGCCACAGATATTTGGTGTCTTCTAATGATGAGGTTCAAAGTTGGCCCATATTAATATGTGGGTGAAGGAGGAGTCCTGATAAAGGTGGGGATGAATATTTAGGCACCTGTGAACAGCATGTTAGATTGGTCATTCTTGTCACTGTTGAAGTTACCAGTGGCAGGAAGCAGAGTTGAGAGAAGTAAACTATTTGCTGAAGCTACCAAGGATTTGTGTGTGAAGATAGGGTGAGAGTACTGAGATACTGAAGTTCTTGTCCATGTTTCTCCTATAGGTTTTGAGGCTTTAAGTTCAAAAAACATTTCTTCTTTACAGCATTCTAGATTGCACATTTAGAGACATTTGAAAATAATTTTATTGTGGAAGAACACAGGTTGCTTAAGAGTCTCTTTGGCATCTTCTCTGCTCTTAAAATGTCATCTTGAATACAAAATAATAGAAAATAGGATCCAGTGGCTTTGAGATTATTAAGCTTCACACCTGTTCAATATTTTTCCTGACTCTGGAAAAACATGCTTTCCCCATCTGTGCTATAATTTTTGCATTTGTGACTGACAGTATAAATAAATACCTTGGCATCTTTTTGTGGTTAGATTCCAAGCCAAGTACTAGACCTTTATGTAAAAAAAACAAAAACAAAAACAGGGCATCATCATAAATACTGTAAAGGTCAGGTGTGTGGTGCTTGATAATTAGAATTTTGTCCTTGGCCTTCCATTTCAGTTACTCTTTCTAACAAAGTGATAGACCCATAAACCCCTTGATTACCATACTCTATGAACTGTTTCTGTGTGTGTGCAGTGATTATGGGGCAGTCCATGAGGTTGACTTTAGGGAGGCAGATATTTGCTCAGCATGTAGTAGGCCCTCTGGTATAGTCAAAAAATAGAGCATGTATTTCTTGAGGTAGTAAAGGAAATGAAACTTTTGTTCATAAAGGGAACTGTCCCATATTGTGTGTATGTGTACAGATTTCTTACATGTACATATTTCTTGTGTTTGTGTGTTTCCTGTAGGAAGTTGGGAGTAGTGGAGAAAAAATATTTAATGATGAATTAAGAGACACTTGGCTTTAGTTCCTATGTTGTCATTAATTTGCTTAAGTTATTTAACTTCTCTAGGTAAAACTCTTGTTTCCTTATTTATAAGGAAAATAGATTTATTGGATAAGAGCTCCGTTTTTATCCCTTTGGGGTTTTAGACCCTTGGAAGAATGGTCAAAATTCATTGACCCTCTACCAGAAGTAGACATCTGTGCATCTACGTACCGCACAACATACACTTTTATGTGCAATTTCAAGTGATTTATGGGTTGCCTGAGGCCTGTCTATGGGATCTGGTTGAGAATGTGTTGGTTAGATCATTTTAAATTTTTACCATTCAACTCTGAAATTTTACACCATTTTAAAACAAAGTGAGCAGTTTGTAATGAAGGAAAAAAAACGAGGTGAAAGTGGATTAGTATAGGCTGATGACAGTTCCTTTAAGAACTCCTACTAAAGTGGGTTGACAGAACGTCAGTTGGCTAGGAGTCTTCTAATAGCACATAACCCTTTCAAAGCCTTTCTGCCTGGCATTGTTTTAAGCATATTTAAGTATATTTCATTTAATCCTTAAAAAATTTTTATTGTTATTGTTAAGCATTAGTTTAAAAGCAATAATTTTTATTTTTTATTAATAGTATTTTTATTCTTAAATTTCTTTAAAAAAGTAAAAATTCTTTTCTTAATTCATAGCAACATATTCTGTATATTACATGGCTGTCTCTGTGCTAAATGTTTTAAATACCTGACATTCTAGGTGAGTATACAATTCTCCATTTCACAAATGAATAAATCAAGGTTAGAGAAACTAGCTAACCTTCCAAGATCACGCAGTTACTATATTACTGGAATAATGAATCCAAGTTTTTTTTTAATTCAAAGCCCATGGTCTTCATCACTTTGCCTGAAGCACCTCAGTGCAGAAGAATTATGTATATTGACTCTGCTTAACAGAATTTATGATAATTTTTTTAAAGATTTTATTTATTTTAGAGAGAGAGCATGTATGAGCCCACAGGGGAGGAGCAGAGGGAAAAGAAGATAATCTCTAACAGGCTGTGCATTGGAGCTCCAGCCCACAACTGCTGAGATCATGACCTGAGCCAAAACCAAGAGTTGGGTGCTTAACTGACTGAGCCACCCAGGCCCCCCCAGAATTTATGATAATTTACCCAGAGTTGAGCTAACATTCATTCACCTTTGTGCTTATGAGGATAAATTTATTCATTCAGCAAGTATACAATGCGTGTATCATGTATTAAGCATTGCTCTGAACAGCTGTGATTTCTTTTTCAACTTCTGTATTTGGGTAGTTTTATGATACAGACATCTGTTTGGGCAGATACTCTTGAGGCCCCAAGTGGAATTGAAGAAAGTGACTTTTTCCATGATCCCAAGTGTAAGCTATTGAACCATATTAGAATAGTACTATTCTAGTTTCTTTTCTTATTAGTTTGAATCTGATATTAAAATTCTCCCTGAAGAGTAACTTGGTATAAGACTTTAGTTTCCTAATTGTCATCAGAAGTAACATCATTACTGGAATATTTAGAAAATCACCAAATATTAGATGCCTTAGTGTTTTTTCTATCCAGTTGATAGTACTCTATCTAGCCTTACAGTAATTTGAAAGTCTCTTCTAATTTTTTTTAACATTTTTGTTATGTAACGTAAATAAAAATGGAAAAGTCTCTTTTGTGTGTTTTTTAAAATGTGGGTTTTGTAGCATTTTTGTGTTTTTTTTTAGTAATTTGTGGGAGATGTTTTTATTGTTTGTCTGTTTTGAGCTCAGTGCCAGGCTTAAACTCACAATCCAAGATCAAGACCTGAGCTGAGATGAAGAGTGAGCCACCCAGGTGCCCCTGTAGATACATTATATATACTGTCTTCCATTCTGGGCTTGCCTTTTTTTCTCTCTTTTGATGGTGTCTCTGAAGAGAAGCTTTAAATCTCAATTGGTTTTTCAATCTGCAGTTGTTGAATATAGTGTTGTATACCTGTGTCTTTGGTTAAATTAGTTAACCATATTCACATCATCCACATTTTTACTAAATATTTTTGTTTGCTTGTCCTGTCAGTTCCTGAGAAATGTTAAAATCTTTAGATTTGATTATGGATTTGTCCTTTTCTTTTAATTGATATATTTTGAGCGTTTTATTATAAAATGAATATAAATTTAGGGCTATTTGATTTTCTTACTGAATTGACTCAGATTTGATTATGGATTTGTCTTTTTCTTTTAATTGATATATTTTGAGCGTTTTATTATAAAATGAATATAAATTTAGGGCTATTTGATTTTCTTACTGAATTGACTCATTTTTATGAAGTATCCTTCTTTATTTCCTGTACTTCCTGCCTTAAAGGCTACTTTGCGTAGTATTACTGTGAGTTTCCTTTTTGTTAGTGTTTGTATGGCAAATTTTACCCCATCCTTTCTTTTCTGCCTTTATATATCCTTATCATTTATAAGCACCACACAGTAATAGGCTTTTTAACCCCATCTAATAATTTTTGTTTTTAGATTAAAGCATATGGGTTATTTATGTTTAATATAATTATTAATTCATTTTGGTTTAGGTTTGCCATTATATTGGATTTTTTTTTCCTGTCTCACTTGCTTTTTTATTGATTTTTCCCAGCCTCCTTGCTTTTTTTTAGGTGACGAGAATATGTTTTATTATCCATTTACATTACTTTGTGTTACATATATATATAGAATACTTTGAGTTCCTGGAGTTTTTTTCCCCCTTGGCTTTTAGATATTTGGTCCTGAGAATTTGTTTTGGTGTGGGGGACAAACCTGCAAATTTTGTCAACATTCTATATGAAAAATTGGGGAGACCTTGAATGGTATCTTTCTTAAAAGGAAATGTAATTTTCTTCTGGCAGGCAGGCATAGTATGGGCAAATCACCATGATCTATTTGAAGCTGGCTTTTAGGCTCTGTTAAGGATCATCTATTTTGAGTTTGCCTTTCTGGAGCATATCTTTACTGGTAGGGAATAGCCGCCTGGGGTCTAGAAGCCTGAGGTGTTTATCAGTTTACTTTCCATGTTACTTGCCTTGAATTCCATCTTCTGTCTCCTTAACCACTGTAAGCCTACCAGCGGTCTCTGTTCAGCTCCTTAGCCTTCTAGTACTGCTTTGTCTTTGGTGTTTGGTGTCTTGCCCATGCTTAAGTGGTATGTCAGTAAACATCTTGATGAAAATTGCTTGCAAAAAGTTCTGGTTCTTCTTTGCATTGCTTTCTTCTCAGTCTTTGGCTTCATAAGTCCTAGCTACTTGATAGCCAGCCTACCTATGACTTTCTGCTTAGACTCTGATTTCCAGTCTTCCAATAAAAGAAATGACCCAAGGGAGCGAGTGAGGGTGAATGTTGGTCTCTCTTTTCAGTGTACTAAACTTGCCTTTTCTTACTAAACAAGTCCAGGTTGCCTTTGTTGCTCTTCAGTGCTTTTAAACAGTTGGTGTTTGTTTGCTTAAATTAATGTTGTAAAATGCACTTAACATCCAATTTATTATCTTAATGAATTTAAGTGTATACTTCAGTGGTAAGTACACTCATACTGTTGTGCAACCATCATCTCCACCTACCGCCAGAATTTCTCATCTTGTAAAACTACAACTCTGTACTCATCAAACAGTAACTTCCCATTACTCCCTCTTGAGCCCGTGATCACCATCATTCTGTTTTCTGTTTATATGAACTTAACCACTCTATGGAATCACAGAGTATTTGTCCTATTGTGACTCAAAGTTTATCTGTGTTGTAGCATGTGTCAGAACTTCCTTTTTAAGGCTGAATAATAATTCTGTTGTATGGATGTACTTCATTTTGCTTATCCATTCATCTGTCAGTGAACATTTGGGTTGTTTCCACCTTTTGGCTATTTTGAATAGTGCTGCTATGAACATGGGTATTCATTAAGAGCCTGTTTTCAGTTATTTTGAGTATATACCTGGATGGTGGAATTACTAAATCATATGACAATTCCATTTTTAATTTTTATGTAACCACCATGCTGTTTTCCGTAGCAATGACACCACTTTGCATTTCCACCAGCAATGCCCAAGAGTTCAGTTTCTTCATGCCCTTATTATTTTCTGTTTTTGTTTTGTTTTGTTTTCTGATAGTAGCTATTTTGATGGGTATGAGAAGATGGTTAGCTTTTTATTTTCATCCAGCTTTTATAGTTGTTCTTGCCAGAGGAGTTGGTCTTGTAAAAGCTGTTCTTTAAGTATTAGAAGTGGAAGTAAGTGAAATAGCATTTTAAGGTAGGCGTTACTATGAAGATAAGCAAACAAGAGATGTTAAAGTCACACCTAGTAAATGGCAGAGACAGGATTGAAATAACCTATCTGGCTCTTAAATCTGAGCTTTTCACTGAATTCTTTTGCTTCTTTAATACAGGTCTTCCTTTCTAAAGTCTTACAATCTCATTCCAAGATCTCAATTTCTTTTTTTTTTTTTTTAAGATTTTATTTATTTGAAAGAGAGATAGCAAGAGAGAGCAATAGTGGTGGAAGCAGAACAATAGAGGGAGAAGCAGGCTCCCCACTGAAGGGTTCTCTCTTCATGGGGCTCGATCTCAGGACTCTGGGATCATGACCTGAGCTGAAGGTAGATCCTTAACCGACTGAGCCACTTAGGCACCCTCAAGATCTTAATTTCTGTTACTTGATTACTCTTACGGTTTAATAGGGACTGTTTTCCAGTTTTGATGGTTTTTTCCCCCACCGTTAGATTCTTTAATTTTAGAGTAGGGAACAGTGCTTTTATTTTAGTATTTGGTGCGATTTACACAGCTTTAGAGAAACACAACCAGGGTTTTGATTTGTCAGATATCCTAGGATACAATTCTTAAATGAAAGTTATTTTTAAATAAAATTTTTTAAAACTCATGGTTTTAAAATGTTTGACAGCCCTGAGAGAGATTTTAGACCCATTTTACAGTGGTGGAAACTATGACTTCGAGCTTTAGTCATGGATCTAAGTTTTCAAGCCATCTGTGTTCTGTGCTTTCCCACATACTTCACCCAGTAACACTGTTAAATCCAGAAATGTTAATCTGAGCAGTTTACTATTTCATCTCTTACTGGTGCTCTTTTCACAGTGTAGTCAGGCACTAGCATTGTGGAAAATACTGGGACAGTTCTTTAAACTTTGCACTAATTAGTTGTTTTTTGTTGTTTACTATAACTGCACTAGAAACTTTTTGTTACTTTTCCCAGTTTTTTTTTTTTTTTTTTTTTTTAATTTTCTGTTTCTGTCTTCATCGTGTAAAGCCTTAGCTTGTATTTATTTTATGGCTTGAAAGTGAACCTGTTTGAAAACACTTAAATTTATTACTTGCTGATAAAAGATTGCCTGGTGATTAAGCTTGGGAAAGCAGGTTCAAACATGTTCTAACAGATAGTAGTAGCTATTTGTTACAGGATTATTTGCTTTGTTGTTGTTATTTTTTTAAATGAGCTAAACTTTTCAGGGTTTATCTCTAGTTTATAAGCAGGACAAATGTTTATTATTTGTAAAGATTTTTACCCCTATTTACGTTCTTCATCTCCTCCTATCCTTTTTTAAAATATAAACTTAAAAAAAAAACACCAAAACCTTTGGCTAAAAAATTTGCTGAACTATTCCTTGCAAGTAAATTAAGTATTAAGAGTTAATGTGTTTTTTTTTTTTAACTTCATGATCATGTTTTTGTTTTACTTTGATTGTTTTAATACCATTTATTAGTAGTGAAGCTCTTTAACTCAACAAAGTCACTCCTTGACTTTGTACAGGTTTAGCTTTCACAAGCTCTGCATGTCCTGGTACCTCTAAGAATATAGCATCGTGGTAAAGACAGCCATCTGTTAAGGGGGGAAGGTATATAATTCCCAAGATGGTGGGAGTAATAATACCTGTGGCTTTATGGGGCCAAGCACCTTGTAGGCAGATGTTCTCTTGTCTACTGGTAATGTGAAGAGCCTTAGGTCATGAGTAGGCATTTGCTGAAGGGGATTTATGTGGAGAACTGTTGGTTGAGGTCTCACCTTTTTTTGTGGCAGAGGAAGAAAGACTCCAGTCTCTCTACCTCAGTTCCTAGAGACCTGCCTACTGTAGTTGATGCTTTTAAACAGGTGGTATTTTATAATTTATCTAACCTTGTAGTTGTTCTTGGCAGGGAAGTTGGTCTTACAAAAGTATTCTTTCAGGATAAGTGGGGTAGCATTGTGAGGTCGGGTGTTGGGTTGCAGTTGAAGTCCGGGACAAAAGCAATCTGGCTTTGTCTGGCTTTTCCCCAGGTTTGTGAAAACAGGACCAATGAGGTGATTCCATGATTAGTTACTCCTCACCCCAGGGTTCATCTAGCTTGTGAAGAGGATTGCATGTTGTAGGTTTGCTTGGCCTAAGAATAGCAGCCCCTGAGAGAGACCGATAAATAATGATTGAAAATAATTTATTTCTGTAGTGATGAAACTCATATTCCTTTAGTAATTCTAATGTTTGACTCAGACATTAAGCTTTCAAACATGTTTTTTAGAACATTTTATTTTTTATTTATTTATTTTTTTAATTTTTTTTTTTTAAAGATTTTATTTATTTGACAGAGAGAAACACAGCCAGAGAGGGAACACAAGCAGGGGGAGTGAGAAAGGGAGAAGCAGGCTTCCCGCCGAGCAGGGAGCCCGATGTGGGACTCGATCCCTGGTCTCCGGGATCATGACCTGAGCCGAAGGCAGTCGCTCAACCAACTGAGCCACCCAGGCGCCCCTAGAACATTTTATATTTAAGATGCTGTATTTTCTCTTAAAAAGGCAAATAGAAGCAGCCACCAACTTTCTGTCTCTGCTTAGCTTTCTTCAATAGATAAATGACTAATGTTGGACTCATACAAACTATATTTTGATCAAAAAGCCTAAGATTAAAATACTGCTTTTAGGTTATTCTTTAATATTTTTTCTCTCTTTTGGGATGATTTCATCTTGTCCTTACTTTGAGGTTGTATTCTTTTAGCTAGTTAGAGGTTGACTAGAGGTGGGATTTTAGATTTTTTTAAATTAAATATTCTCCTAGAAACATACAAAATAAAAGTCCTGCAGTGATTTAAATAATCAGAGCTACATTATTGTATTACATAAATTCAGCCACTTATTTTTTTAAGATTTTATTTCATTATTTTTTTTAAGTAATGTGTAAACCCAGTGTTGGGCTCAACCCTATAACCCCAAGATCAGGAGTCACATGTTCACCGTCTGAGCTAGCCAGGCACCCCCAGCCACTTACTTTTTAACAAAGAGATTCCTGTTGGAATCTATTAGGAAAATGCTATTGTGTACCCACAGGCTGAATTCCTTCTGATAGTGCCAGTAAGCAGGAAATAGAAGATTCAGCATGATTATTTAGCAAATATTTTAATATATGTTATGTGCAGATTACAAGTTTATTGTGAATGTGTGTATTTGTTTAACATATGTACATATAAACACTTGAGTATATGCATGTACATCTTCTATTTTGCTTGATGGTAATCGTACATATCTAATGTTTATAAATAAGTATTACTAGTTTAAATAGCCACACTCAGATTTTGTGGGTTTTCTCTTCTCCATTTATTAGCACTCTCAAATTTCAGGGATAACAGGTTTTCTTAGTGTTATTTAATTGCATTCATTATATACACCTTAAGAATCTCACATTAAAAGACAAAGGTTTAGGTTTTAAACTGCATCATCTATATTTCTTTTTTCTGCAGTCATCTTCGATGGACTTTAATGTTCTGTGCCCTACTCAAATACTCTAATCACGTGTTCCCATCATACTTGCTTCCTTTACTAAGGCATTTTTTTCTCCCCATACAGAGGAATTTATCAGTTGCAACTGACCCTTTTTCTGCCTTTTTGCCAGAGGACTTGAGCTAGACAATATTATGAGCCAAAGGGTTATAGATTCACCCACATCACTGTTTTTAGGATTGGGAAGAGGGAAACCCAGGCTAGGGAGACTGGCAACAAAAATAGAAAGGGAAGAAGTGATAGTGAAGTATATTTTGGTCCTTCATATATATTAATTTTTGATCAGAGAGTTAAGCTTCATAGGAATTATACTAGAGTTTTAGAGATTATGTTTACTGTCCCTTTGGGTTGCCCAGGACCATAGAGGATAAGTCACTTGCTCAAAGTCACATACCCAAGGTTAATGGTACAGCCAGAGCTCATATAAGATTTCCTAACTCCACATCTAGTATTTTTGCATTCAAAAATCTGCTGTAACTGAGGCGTCCACTTTAGAAAACAGTTTAGCAATTTCCCTATGATCCAGTACTTCCACTTCTAGAAACCTGCCCCAAGAAAAATGAAAGCATATATCCTCCAAAGGATTGTAGCCAATCCTTTGTTCATAGCAACTTGCTCATAGTGGACAAAAACTGGACACAGCGCCAAATATCCATCAGCTGATGAGCTAAATGTGGCATTATCCATATAATGGAGTACTATACTATTCACTACAGAGGAATGAAGTACTCATAAAATATTAACACCGTTAATGAATCTCAGCAGCTTTATGCTTGGTGAAAAATCAGACATGAAAAGTTACATGTGATTCAGTTATATTAAATGACCAGAAAAGGAAATTTGTAGAAAGAGAAAGCAGGGGTGCATGGAAGTGGAATTGACTATAAATGGGCTCAAAGGATTTTTGGAGGTGATGGAAATAGTTATAGAACTGGATTGTGGCCATTGTTAGACAACTGTAGAAATGTACTGTAAATTACTGAACTATACTCTTAAAATCAGTGAATTTTATGGCATTTAAATCCTGCAGTAAAGCCAAAAAGGAGGAAATATTGAAAATATTTTACTCTAAAATTCATAATTTGGGCGCCTGGGTGGCTCAGTTGGTTAAGCGACTGCCTTCGGCTCAGGTCATGATCCCAGAGACCGGGATCGAGCCCCACATCGGGCTCCCTGCTCGGCAGGAAGCCTGCTTCTCCCTCTCTCACTCCCCCTGCTTGTGTTCCCTCTCTGGCTGTGTTCTCTCTGTCAAATAAATAAAATCTTAAAAAAAAAAATTCATGATTTACTCTGAAGATTACATATGTGCCTTTTGTTCTGTAATTCTTATAGGTAGTGCCCTTTTGCCAAAAACAATACAATCTGACCTAATTCTTCTGACATAATTAAAATCATTTAGTTTCTTAAGGAAGAGGTTAAACTTGCTAATGTCATATATATGCCATATAGGATAGGTATCTGTCTGCCCCCCACACACACCCTGCAAGTCCCATAGGCATGTAGTAGAGTTGGAACTTAGAGTGCTTGCTGGAACTACCAGTATTTTGTATTCAGTGAAACAGCCTGATACAGAATTCTCTGACTGCTATTTCACTACTTTGAGTGTCTCTTCAAGTATTTTTGCTCGTACCAGTTGAGCTTTGTTTACTGAGTCAAGTATATTTATTTTCAAGCCTGTTTATGCCAGTTGTGCTTGTTAATACATAATTTAATATCCTATAAATCAATAAGATGGTGTTAACAATACAGTTTGTTCTTTAGTAAACTAGATTGAATGTTTTAGAAAAACTTGACAAAGGCAGATCACTAAATATTGGTTTGAAGTAGGTGTGGGTAATTTAAAAAAATAAAGCAGGGATTGTAAAATCTAGAACTTTTTTACATTCATATTGGTTTACAAATGTCTCTAGTTTCATGCTCCATCTTAATGAAACAAAGTAGAAACATTACTATTAGGTGAGAGTATATATAAGAAAGAGAACACTGAACTCCAGTCACAGGATTCATGTTCAGAGACAGAAGTCTCGGTATCTCTTTGAGTATGTATTATGTTTTAAGTTAAATTTTTTAACATGCAGAATAGCGTGTGTACATTTATTTCTCTCTTTTACCACCTATGTTCAATTAAGCAGCCAGTTACTGGTTTTGATTACTTAGGGTGAGAGTGATACTGTATATGGTACTATTCAAAACTGTAAACATCAGATTTACAAATAATTTATTCAATAGAGTGATTATTTTTATAATAAAAAGATTCTTGGTGCTTTCTAAATGTTTAGATTTATGCCAGTTTTTATTGTATGCATCCTGTTGCATGCTGAAAAGTAAGGCAGAGGCTCCCGGGTGGCTTAGTTTGTTGAGCATCTACTCTTGGTTTCATCTCAGGTAGTGATCTCTCAGGGTCATGAGATCCAGCTGTATCTGGAGCCCTATGCTCAGCAGGGAACCTGCTTAAGATTTGTCTCTCCTCCATTTCTTCTGTCTGTTGTTCCCTTCCCCACCCCCCACATCCCCGCCTTTTCCCCAGTAGTCGGCGGAGTCAAAGAATTTAAGATCTGGAGGTGGACATTTAAAGCTTAAGAATTTACTGGAGAGAGAAAACACCAAATGGGGGATGACCCCAGTTCTGCTGGAGGGGCCAGGGATGGGTTTTGGAATGGAAGGCCGCAACTGCTTCTCACAGGCTTATGCAGCCTTTGCCTGGGGCTGGGGCCGAGTCCAAGGCCGTGGAGCTTTCAGAGGCAAGGCCCAGACAAGGAGTGGATCCCCATCACCAAGCTGGGCTTGCCTGGTCAATGACTTGGATATCAGGCCCCTAAAGGAAATCTGTCTTCTCCTTGGTCATCAAGGAATATGAGATTATTGACTTTTTCCCGGGGGCATCCCTCAGTGATGAGGTTTTAAAGGTAATACTTCTGCAGAAGCAGACCTGTGCCAGCCAGTAGACCAAGTGCAAGGCATGTGTTGCCATCAGACATTACAATGGATATGTTGGTCTGGATATTACGTGCTATGAGGAAATAGCCACTGCTATCCAGGGTCCATCACCCTGGCCTAACCTTTCCAGTGTCTCCATGTGGCAGGGTTGCTGGGGGAACAAAATCAACAAGCCCCACACTGTGCCATGCAAGGTGATGGGCCGCTGTGTCTCAGCTGGTACGCTTCATCTTTGCCCCTGGAGGCACTGGTACTGTCTCAGCCCGTGTTTAAAAAGCTACTGATGATGGCTGGTGTTGACCACTGCTCCCCTTCAGACAGGGGAGCTTGCCACCCTGGGCAGCTTTGCCAAGGCCCCTTTTAATGCCATTTCTAAGACCTACAGCTGTCTCACCCCTGAGTCCTGGAAAGACTGTGTTCACCATGTCTCCCTAACAGGCACGCACCAATATCTTGCCCCACTCCAGAGTCTTCATGAAGAGGACCCAGGCTCCAGATGTGACCACCACATAGTTTTAAACAAAGGAAAAAAATGAAAGCCTATTTTAAAAAAAAAAAAAAATTTACCAGACAGTCATCTGTGAAAATTCTGAACCTACTGAAGTTGATGCATGATTTTAAAAATGTGAACTTGTGCCAAGATGATACAGAATGTAGTAATGTGAGCAGTGAAGATGCTAATCAAAGAGTGGCTTTCCTTGTAGCTGTTAGGGGTGTGCCCTCGAGGAGCTAATGGAAGAAGGTTGCAGGAGTGACATCACATGGAGAGAATGCCACTCCTGGAGTATTTCCTTAGCAGTTGTTGGTCGGTGCCGTTTCATATGGTTGAGCTTCTGTTTATGTTCACCTGGTGGCTTTGCTTGGTGTTATTTGAAATGAAAATGTTCCTTATGAAAGTTCCAGGATCATAGTGTGCAGTGATTCTTAACTGGTTTTGGATCATAAATTCCTTTAAGATTCTGGTGAAAAGGGGCGCCTGGGTAGCTCAGTCTTTCATGTCTGCCTTCCGCTCAGGTCATGATCCCGGAGTCCCAGAATCGAGCTCCGCATCGGGCTCCCTGCTAGGCGGGAAGCCTGCTTTTCTCCCTCTTGCACTCCCTCAGCTCTCTAGCTATGTTGCTCTCTGTCAAATAGATAAATAAAATCTTCCAAAAAAAATAATAATCTGGTGAAAGCTGTGGGCTCTGTTTCCAGAGTACTTATGTGCCAGCAAACACACAATAATTACATAATTTTTGGAAGCTCGGAGCCTTACCGAGGCTGAGAGAGATCCTGGTTAAGAACAGAAAGGAATTCTGTTGCTAATCCTTTTGTGAATTAAAAACTTGGTAGTTTTATTCCAGTGTGTTTTGGTGTAAATGTGGATTTTCAATAGTGCACAAAATATGACTTGTATAGCCAATAATTCTTTAGTTTATGTGCTCTATAAAGTGAGGACATATCTGTAATCAAGTTAGTAAGAACTTGAAAATAAGATGACTACAAGTAACCTGTTTGAAATGACAGTAACTAGAGGTGTTCTAGTTATGTAATTCTTAATGCTGCTGTATTATAGGCATTAAGAGCCTTTTACTATTTACCAGTAAGCAGTCAGCCTAAGATACATGGATCTATATTTTATGTGGCTCTTAATTTTACCTTTAAGAATATAATCTTTAAGTACAGTATTTAAGAAAGTAAGGTATGTTCAGGCATGGTATGACTCTGGAGAGAAAGGAAGGTACTTCTACTTTGCTGTCTACCTTTCTCTGTTTTCTGCTCACCTGCCTTGCCCTGGATATGGTGGTTGCTCCCCCCCCCCTTTTTTTTTCTTCAGGTTAAATGGGTGACCACTTAGAGCCAATTGTTTGTAGATTATACAGCTATAAACTGTAAAGACTGACTTTTATATATTTGGGTGGTGTTAGAAAATTCTGTGGTGCTTAAAATAGAAGTGTTTCTTACCTGAAAAATCGGCTGCTTCTGGAATTTTATTTCTTGTATCATAGCTCACAATGTTTATTTTTTTATGTTTGCAGGAGTTGTGCTCATGTTTCATTGATTTTGTTTTCACTGCAGGACCGTGTATATGTACAACAAAATAACGTGGAGAATGTCTACAATTTGGGATTAATTATTTTTCGAGATCAAGTTGTACGTTATGGATGTATTAGAGATCACCTACGACAAACGCTATTGGACATGATTGCAAGAGAGCGGAAAGGAGAAGTTGTAGATCGGTATAGTCATCTTTTTATATTTTTGGTTTTTAGTGGTTATATATTGAGAACCAATTTACTGTCCAGGACATTATGAAAATCCACAAAAACCTTTTCACAGTTATCGGAGTTACCTAGATTTTAACTTAAAAGCACACATCTGTTGTTAGAGAGACCATCCTGAGCTTTTATTTAATAGACTTCTAAAAAACGAGTCAGCCATTATTCTCCCCTTTTGGTTTTTCATTTGTTTTGTATGCTGGCGTTTTGTTCTTTTTTTACTGTGTGATAACATTTTTTGTTCCCTTTGTCTTTTTCTTTAAAAGGCTTTGGGCTAGCCTTCATTCTTAACACATTGGAAGAAAAGTGTTGAACATAATGTATGATGACTAAGAACTCTTCTGTTAGGTCACATTGCCTCCCCTTCTTGAGTGGCTGCACTACCGTTTTTGTGACACTGCAGCTAGAGCGGCTTGAAGCATGGAAGACTGCTTTCTTAGTATGTCTGTACTCAGAGCAGCTATTAGAAGAAGACTTGTAAAGTTCTTTTCATTTAAGCTTTGGTAAATTATAATGCCTCAGAGTAGCTGTGTGTATTGTACCCATGTTAAGCAATGTAGCCTCCCTTATCTCCTTATTGCTTTCTGATAAAATGTCTTTATAGTCTGTGTTTTTAATTGCACAGAAGTATTTAGACATTTTAAGTGCATTTTCTTTCAAATTTATAAGTTTCTAACAGCATCAGGACAACTTGAGATAAATGGCTATATAGTCAAGATATGCTTTCGGATTAAAATTACTCTAAATCCTTATGTTAGAAATGAGTTGCTTATGAGAGCTGAGTCAGTTTGTTTAAAAAAATGTTCTTAAAGTGTTTCTAACTGCTTCTGTTGCATTTTTTTACATGAATCTTTAATATAACTTGATTATCAAGTGGTTTAACTTCTTTTGACAGAGGCGCAATAAGAAATGCTTGCCAGATGTTAATGATTTTAGGTCTCGAAGGGCGATCCGTCTATGAAGAAGATTTTGAGGCTCCTTTTTTGGAAATGTCTGCAGAATTTTTTCAGGTAATTAGTGTAGATATAAATAAATGCTTTTTAAGATATTCTCAAAGTTACTGAATATAATTACTGATTCGAACATCTGATGTTTTTCTCCTGAGGCCTTTTGGAAAGGAGGGTACAAAAAGTACCTTCAGACACCTACTCCCCGTGCTCACATTTCAGGGAAGAAACCCATTGAAAAAAAATTGAAAAGTTTGGACTTACATGCATGATTTTTTAAATTATGTATAACATACAAACTTAGAAAAAAACATTATTTTATTATCCTTACATGTTATAAATAATTTACTGTAAGTTCAGAGGCATTGTGTACTACTAATAAAATCTCACTATTCAGGCTTTGGTAATATTAAGTTACTAGTAAAAAATAAGTATAGAAATATGCATGATCTCATAGTGCATATATATATTTTAAAGATATTGATGAGGAAATTAAAAATTTTGCAGGAGTATAACAATCCAGAACTAATAACTAAATTGCTAAAAGTAAAGTTAAGCTAGTACTAATTTGTAATGAAATTACAAAATGTAAGATAATATAAATAAGATGATAACCAGGCATCTTCCTGAAAACTTCAATTATAGTAGGATAAGCTTTAAAGTATTAAAACAGACTTAGCTGAATACTAGAAGTTTTTACTCCAATAATAGTCTTTTAAAAAAATGAATGAATAAAAGTTACAGTAGTTCTTAATAGTTCAGTAGGTCCTTCATAAGATCCATTGGATGAGGGTGGAACTTATTATTAGTGTGTTGCCCATCAGGAAGACCTTTGCGACCTGCACTGGTGAGCCTAGACTATGTTTTATGAACTATTAATTTTATAGGAGACAGGCTGTATTTTCCAATAATGCAGCAACTAATGTTAGGTATATTTGACAATATTTTTGACCTTTACATTTGTTTTGATTTCCTTCATTACATTTTAGATGTACCAATAGAAGATTGTCAAGATTCCAAAATGGTGCTGCAGTGATATGTGTATGCATGTGCATATATATATAATACTACTATTTTTAACAGTGAGTGGAGACATGGTCCCACCAAGAGTTTTGTTTGGTGTGTTAATGTCTGTTCTTAGAAACTTTATTATCCTCAAGGATTAAAACTACTTTTTGTTAAAAAAAAAAAGTGGGAAGTGTTATTAAATTTTATACATAGTTTATATCAACATGTCTTCTGTTTTGTAAATCTTAGATATATTTGTTAATCTGGCTATCAAATGGGTTAAGATCTTTTGGATTAACATTTACAGTTTAGTGGAACTTCTATAAGGCTGGTGTTAGCAGACAAGATTAAGAGTCACTTAAAAATTCTTGGGGTGCCTGGGTGGCTCAGAGGGTTAACCTCTGCCTTTGGCTTAGGTCAGGGTCCTGAGATCGAGGCCCGCATTGGGCTCTCTGCTTGGCAGGGAGCCTGCTTCCTCCTCTCTCTCTGCCTGCCTCTCTGCCTACTTGTGATCTCTCTCTCTGTCAAATAAATAAAGAAAATCTTTAAAAAAATTACTTAAAAATTCTTTCTCAAACTTTAGTGTGTGTGTACGCACATACTCCTTTGAGATCGGGAATGGGTGGCAGTTGGACTTAAGTAACTAGCAGTATGTCAGCAGAACTGTGATAAATATGATGAATCTTTCTAGGCATATTTATACATTAAAACAAATCAAAAAAGACTTCTCCAATCTGACTTGAGGTCAGATACTTCATTCTATACTTTTGACCCTTACTGGCATGTGCCTACTTTTTCTGCTATTTGAAGTACATTGGCAAAGTTTGAAAAAACACTACTTAAAGATAATGTATTGATTTATCTTATGTGATCAGTGCCTTCAGGGATATAATTCAGATTATGTGGATGTGTATGAAAAGAAACTATACAATGTTAATAGTGCTTATGATACTTAGTTTGGCTTATGATAAACATAGAAACCCATTTAAAAGGAGAGACACATTTTGCTTCTGTGTTTAAAAAAAAAGCAAAAAACATGCTTTTTATTTGCAGATGGAAAGCCAGAAATTTTTAGCAGAAAACAGTGCTTCAGTATATATAAAGAAAGTAGAAGCTAGAATTAATGAAGAAATAGAACGGGTGATGCACTGCCTTGACAAATCAACTGAAGAGCCAATAGTAAAGGTGGTCGAGAGGGAGCTCATTTCCAAGCACATGAAAACCATAGTAGAAATGGAAAATTCTGGGTTAGTACATATGTTGAAAAATGGAAAGACAGAAGGTAAGCGTCCGCAGTTGAAATATAACTAAATCTTTGTAATTCTACCTGGTTCATAGTAATTTTTTAAAATTTTCCTATAATTAAAATAGATTATGAATGTCAGTCTTAAAGTTGTGTGTGTCATTAATTTATTAACTGTTGTTATTTTGATGGGGTTTAAGAGTAAAGCCTCATGAGGATTTTGATGTTTCTTGTTAATTGAATTGCTCTTTTTTCCTATTTTTCATTTTAGTTTCCTCACTTTTTTTCTTTTTTTTTTAGCCCAGAGATCTAATATTCCGGTCCTTTTTGTGGACAAGAGAGTTAGACTCTCCATTGCCACATATGTTCTATGTGATTTGTGTGTGTGTGTGTGTGTGTGTGTTCTAAAATGTGATGTTCCAATCATGAAATTTCTGCAGGCTTTTCTTTAGGAGTTAGTTGTGATAAGGGGGCTGGAAATGCAAAAATAAAGTCTTTCATGTGACATTTCAGGTAAATTAAGTAGGTTGGTTTTGGGAACTCTGAGGTTACAGACTTCAGAGAAAGAATTGCTTTATAAAAGTAAAAGTACACAGTTTTGAGGTAACTGTAGCATTTATTCTTATTGGCTATTTACTCTTTTTTTTTTTCCTAAAAACAGTATTTTGTGATTTCCTTATGAGAGATTATAAATAAAAGAGTAATAGTCATCTTACCCATTTTGATTTCTGAAGTTCATGGTACTCTTACTGTTTTCCTGCTTCTTAGATGGTGTTTTAGCAGTATTTTCCTACTTACTTCTTATAAAAGAAACATATATTGCCTGTTGAAGTTAAGAGCTTGGCAGGGAATGAAAAACAGTTTTTAAGTGAACAGTTGAAAGGAGAGGAAGGATGTAAGAGGAGAGAAAAGATGGTAGGAAAGGAGGTTCTCTATGCTTCCTCTAGTGTAGTCCTTGCCTTGTGTTTCAAAATGCTTATATTTCTATATATTTCTTCCTGAAAGTTGTATGTAAATTTGTTTCATTAAACCAGAGAAAGTAACCTTTGAAAGACCCTTCTTAAAAAGAAAGGGGAGGGGGGTGCCTGGGTGGCTCAGTGGGTTAAAGTCTCTGCCCTCGGGTTAGGTCATGATCTCAGGGTCCTGGGATCGAGCCCCACATCTGGCTCTCTGCTCAGCAGGGAGCCTGCTTCCCCTTCTCTCTCTGCCTGCCTCTCTGCCTACCTGTGATCTGTCTCTGTCAAATAAATAAATAAAATCTTTAAAAAAAAAAAAAAAGACACTTCTTGGGATGCCTCGGTGGCACAGTTGGTTAAGCACCTGACCCTTAATTTCAGCTAAGTCATGATTTCAGGATCCTAGCATTGAGCCCCATGTTGGGATCCTGTGCTCAGTGTGGAGTCTGCTTAAGATTCTCTCCCTCTGCCCCTCACTCCACTCCTGCTTGCACTCTTTGTCTCTCAAAGTAAATAAAATCTTTTAAAAAATTAATTTTTGTTATAATTTATACCAAATATGAGAAACTATAAGATTTGCTGTATGTAGTTTACCTTGGACATATATTACTGAAAACTTATTTTTAATACAATTTGATTTTGAAAATCACTGAAATTTTAGAAGCCCTCTTTGTAAAACTTCTAAGTATTTTTTTAAATATATGTAACTTTAGTTTTAGGCTCTAAATAGCTGTTAAGATGAAGACCTGGGTACATAAATTATAGCCTGTCAAAGAATAATACTTTATTGCATATGAAAATTAAATAAATTTTTATATATCAGTGTCCTTAAATAAAATTTTATGGGAACACAGTCATGCTCATTCATTTCTGTGTTATCTGTGGCTTCTTTCTTGTTAGAGTGGCAAAACTGAAGTAGTTGGGGCTGAGGCGATATGGCCCATAAGTCTATAAAATATTTACTCTCTGGCACTTTACAGAAAAAAATTCCCAGCCCCCAATCTAGAAACTTCTATTCTAACTCCATTTTCAAAAGTTCTCGATTATAAAGCCTTTTTATATCATTGTGCAGTTTTGACAGTCTTGGTAAGTTATTATTTCAGAGAAATGCCAGACATATGGGAAAGCAGTATTTTACCTCCACATTTTGTTATTGTGAAAAATGATAGAAAAAGTGGACAGAATTGAGAATCATCATTCAGTCTAAATAAGAACAATACAGTAAGATAAGCCACTTTTTAAAATACAGGTATTGGCCTAGGACATTATCTCAGAAATATTAGGGTTTGCTTTAAGCCAAACTAAGGACTAGGAATATATGCTAAAAGTTTCATATAAACTTTGTCATGGTATGTAATAAATTCTAATATATTTTATTTTATTTATATGTTTGAACTTTGAGATAGACATACCCAAAAGTATCTATAAGATTTTTAATTGGTTTTTATTATGTTGACTACTAATTACACAATAATTAAAGTTATTCTTTTGATTAATATTACTGGGTTCTTGATTAGAATTGTGTAGGAACTCAAAGCTGCAGTTTTCAGGTTGTTTTGTTTTCTGTTTTTTGGTTTTTTGTGGCTTTTTTATGCTGTATGGGCATCTTCCATGTAAAATAAAATGTTCTCAGACATTTTATTGATGGATGCCCTCACAGCATCTTATCTGAAAGCTGTAGTTTGTAAGTTGCAATAATAACCGTCAACTAACCTATTATTTTCCCCTTTGCTTTGCTAGGTGTTTTTTTTGTAATTGTTTACATGATCAAATGGTATTGAAAAGTTGAAAAGTAAGCTTCTCTAAGTTTACAAATCAGAATAAACAGATTCACATTTTTTCTTTATCCTTCATGTAGTCGATTTGTATGCTTTCTGATTGCAGACCTTGCTTGCATGTACAAGTTATTTAGTCGTGTGCCAAATGGCTTGAAAACAATGTGCGAGTGTATGAGTTCCTATTTGAGGGAACAAGGTAAAGCCCTTGTTTCTGAGGAAGGAGAAGGAAAGAATCCTGTTGATTATATCCAGGTAAGTGAAAACAGAAGATTCTCTTTAAGTTTGTGATAAAATAATTTTACACATGCTAATAAAAGGATCACTTTTACTAAGCTGTATTTTGTGTTTTTTACTTTAATTTTCCCAATGGAAATATAATACGTGTAATTATCCTAAATATTTTAGAATTTTGCAAAGGATCTTTATATCATATACCAAACTCAGCTGCTGCTTTTCATTCATTAACCTGTTTGAAGAAGACCTTATTTAAATGGTTTCAAGAATGAAAATCACTACTTTTTTGTATGCTTTAGTGTTCATGTACTTTGGGGCATTAGAAAAATATAACTGCTTTCAGTTAAGTAATTTTTGTTTGAAAATGTGCTTTCATGCCCCAAGTTTTTCACGTTTCATTTTAAATAATTGCTTTTTTAGTGCATCTTTAAAGCTTATTTTCTTGGGTTTTACCTGTTCAGTCAAGACAGACAGGGGTGTGGGGAAATAGTGCAGGCATTCTTTAGTTCACTTTCAGTAGAGTAATACATAAAAGGAAAATAGATTACTTCCCTCATTGCTGACATGTTTAATATGGGCTTAGATAAAGTCTTGAAAATAATAATACAGAACCCATAAGATTAACATTGTGTAAGTGCATTGTTTATAGAAAAAAAATTATTACAATGTACCTGAATTTCTTTGTTTCTATTTGGAAGGGCTTATTGGATCTGAAGAGTAGGTTTGATCGCTTCCTCCAGGAATCGTTCAATAATGACCGGCTCTTTAAACAAACTATTGCGGGTGACTTTGAGTATTTTCTCAACCTCAACTCCAGGTCCCCTGAATACCTCTCATTATTTATTGATGATAAGCTGAAGAAGGGAGTCAAAGGGGTAAGTATTAAAGCATTTGAAAACATATTACGTCTTATTTGTAGATTTAAAATTGTATATAAAATTAGGAAATAAAAAAATAGGAAATTTTGTAGATCTGAAATTAAGCCTGTTCTTTTGCTGTGCTTTAAGTGATGTTTGAAAAGGATTGTTTAAGTTATCTGAAATGATCAAAAGTATTTTGACATTTCACTTAATGTATAATTTACATCAGAACCAAACAACTACACAGCCACAGTTGTTTAAAGTCTTTATGGACCGTGAGGGTTTGAAATACTATAGAGACAATAGGGAACTAGAAGACAACTATCATAGCATGGAATGTTGCTTGCAGTCATCTGGTTCTGGAGTTATGTATCTAACAGTAATACTTGGATGCCAAGAATGTGAAGGAGTAGATTAGAATTGCTACCAGAAACTAGTTTGAAGCCTTTATTATGTATCTGGGATCTTGGACCATGCTAGAGCATAGAAAATCAAATTAAGCCTATTGTGATCACACATACATCTTTTTAACTTCATCTTAGAATTTGTGAAACAAAAGGGAAAGGCAGCAAATGGCCACAGGTTTTCCAGTAACTACTAAGAAATAAGAGGAAGATCACAATAGGAAAGACAACTTCCATTTAGTCCTCATATTTTTTAAATATATGCTTAATAAAATCTTCTACTGTTTCATCTTGCCGTATTTAAAAGACAGGACAAAGGTCTTTTTAGTCCTTCAATTAAATAACCAATTATTACTCTTCTGTTTGCACAATGTAGATTTCGAATGAACTGATATGAAAATATCTATCTTTTGCCTATATAAGTTTCTGCCAAAGTGCTATGGAAAAGCATTGCAAGATTCTTTTTGTGATTAAAATTTCATTTCAGGGGCACCTGTGTGGCTCAGTTGGTTAAGCCTCTGCCTTCCACTCAGGTCAAGCCTCACATCAGGCTCTCCCTGATCAGTGGAGCGTCTGCTTCTCCCTCTGCCCCTCACCCTCCATCCCAGGCTCGCTCTCTCAGCTTGCTCGCTCTCAAATAAATAAAATCTTAAAAAAAAAAAAAAAATTCATTTCATTTGTTCTCAGTCATCCTTTAATCCGGCTGTTAACCCCTCATTTGCTCCGTCATGGTAGTCCTCTAGGGAAGGGAACTCCAGTCCCTGATCCATACCGCGCTAGATGCGGATGTAAAAGAATGGTGCTGCTCTGGAGTAAGAGGCATGTTCTCAAACTCAGTCCCTCCTGACAACATCTCTCAACCAGACTATTTACATTTGTTGTCCAAGTCTTCTTGTTTTTGGACAGGTGGGGGGAAGGGAGTGGCAGAAGGAGAGGGAGAGTGAGAATCCCAAGCAGGCTCCAAACCCAGCACAGAGCCCAATGCAGTGTTCGTTCTCACAACCCTGAGATGAACTGAGCTTAAATCGAGTCAGATGCTCAATCCACTGAGCCACCCAGGCATCCCAGTTTTGTTTTTAAACTGCAGATGAACTGTGGTGCTATTGTAGAACTAAAGCTTTGTAATTATTAAATTGTCTTTTCATTGATTCTGCAGCTAACAGAACAAGAAGTAGAAACAATATTGGATAAGGCAATGGTCCTTTTTAGGTTTATGCAAGAAAAAGATGTATTTGAACGTTATTATAAACAACACTTGGCAAGGAGACTTCTCACGAATAAAAGTGTTTCTGATGACTCTGAAAAAAATATGATATCTAAGTTAAAGGTAAGGTGTGTATAAGCTGGAATATTGCCTCCCCAACTAATGTTTACCATATGATTGAACACCACAACATGATTAGAAAATACTTAATTGATTTAAAATGCCTATTTCTGGAAGCTTTGTTTTTTGAGCATGTTGTACTTGGGTTTGTTTAGGTTCTGGGATCATTAATAGTTTGTTCAAATTTCTCTTGATGTGGCAGGATACATTCATGGAGATCTGAGGGGAGTATTACATGAGGGAAATAGGAAAATCAGTTTGATTTCACAAAGTGTGGACCATAGACTACCTATGCTCATATCACCTGAGCTGCCGATTCAACACAGAGTGTGTTGGTCTGTACCTTTAGTGATGTGTATTGGGAGCTCCAAAAGAATGTGAACCTGCATTTTAAAATAAAATCCATTTTTTTAAATTTTTTTAAATTTATTTTTTATTGTTACTAACATTTTTTTTTCCAGTGTTCCAAGATTCATTCCCCATTCCCCACACCCAATGCTCCACACTTTAGATGTCCCCAGTACCCACCACCAGGCTCTCCCATCCCTCCACCCCCCTCCCTCCAAGTCCCTCAGTTTGTTTCTGTGTCCAAAGTCTCTGTTGTTTCGTTTCCCTCCCTAGATTACTCTACTTCCCATTTACTTTCCTTCTCCCACTGTCCTCTGAGGGGTAAATAAAAAATAAATAAATAAATAAATAAATAAGAGAAAGACCAGAGTATGCACTATGTCTTACTTATTGTTTAACCTCAGCATCTGGCACACTACATAACAAAGCCCAACACATGACTGTTCTCGCTTAAGTGAATGAATAAAGGAATACTTAATCTTAAAAAAAAATAAATAAATAAAATCCATGGGTTACTCTTAAACACACTGAAGTTTGATAGCTGCAGGCATAGTGCAGCTGTTGGAAAGATTTAGAAAGGATGTCAGTTACATGGGCGAGTTTACTTTGTATATTTTCACATAGAAAAATGCATTGTTTATTTGTGTATGTTTGTGTTTTTCTTCCACAGACTGAATGCGGATGTCAGTTCACATCAAAACTGGAAGGAATGTTTAGGGATATGAGCATCTCGAACACAACTATGGATGAATTCAGGCAGCATCTACAGGCAACTGGGGTAAAATTCTCCATTAATTTCTACTTATGTGTATGTGTCTGTGTGAAGTCTTTTGTAATGGGTACTTTCATCCATGTTGAACTGGTGTCATTCCTTCAAATGTTATTAGTGGCAACATTTGTATTGTCTGTGTACTTTAAAAATTATTCTCCCCTACATAAGCCCTTTTTTTAACTATTAATGTTAAAATACTTTTCTCTTACTCTCCTAAAACTTAGTTTATCCTCTCAGTTTCAGGGACTGTGCTGAAAATTATAGAATGATTCCACTGTTAGTCACTATTATAGATTGTGAAAAAAAGACAGGACCTGGGCAAGCTTGCTGAATTTAGTTAGTACTCTTGCTCTCACTTTACCCCCCCGGATTGTGCAAATTGTTACTTAACCTTTCTCTATATACTTCAGTGTTCTCATCTGTAAGAATATCAGCTTAAAGTGGTCTCACATTCTCAGAGCCTGTGGGAGATGAACAAGAGTATAAAAATACTGACATTAGTGTTATAAATACGGTTTTGTATGGTGACTGCCACAAGGCAGTAAAGCTGCAGCTTACATGGCTTTGGAGTCCATGGGGTTTTTGCAAGAATTCAGAATTTTGTTTTTTGTTTTTTGTTTTTTTTAAACTGGTTTTCAACTTCACCTTAAGTTTAGAGAACTCCACAGGTTTTTCTTTAAAAGTTTTCTTTCTCAGCTGACCATATACAACTTCATAATTAAGACCTATAACAGCCATTTAAAAGATTTGGAGGTTATTCCTCTGATTTTCTTCTCTCTCTTTTTTTGAGAAAGAGAGAACATGTAACAGGGCAGGGGAAGTTGGTGGGAAAGGGCAGAGGGGGGAGAAAGAGAATCTTAACCATGCTCCATACCCAGCTGGGAGCCTGACAGGGGGCTGGATCTCAAGACCCTGAGATCATGACTTGAATTGAAACAAGAGTCAGGTATATATTATATATTACACACAGAGAAAGAGAGGCATTCAGACTCAGAGGACCTTCTAGTCTCTCTCCATTGTAAATAGTTACATGGTTTACCTCATAAAGTTTATTGTGGAGAAGGACAGGACTAGGAGCAGGAAAGATACAAGTCTGTTACAAACAGAAATCTTGTTGGGTATAAACTAAATAATGTTATCTTAGATACTTTTTTCTTTTTTAGATTGCTTAGAGATTTGTACCTGACGCTGTCTGATACATTAATATTATATTTTCATGTGATAGAATTATTTTTCCTGTTTATTTTTTTTCTTCCACTAATTCTATACATACTGAGTGCTATAGGGATATAACCTGGTCTGAGTAAATATATTGGTGAAATAAATCATCTGTAACAGAAGTGTTCCTGGATAGGTTTAACACTACTCTTCAAGTGTCTAATTACCTTGTCTATGATCAGTGAAGGTCTTTTGATAAGAAAATTACGATCTTCATTCTTGACCACTTTGTTGCTGTTGATGATTTTAACAAAGGGAAGGGGACTAGTTGTTGAGCTTGATTATTTTATCAGATCCTGTTTGCCTTTGTTATTTTTTGTTACAGAGTTTCTGAATTTTTGATTTATCTTAATAATTCAAATATATTTTGCACTCTGTGGTAGGATATTAAGTGAGTAAGTAGAGTACTTATCAAGATTCTCAGAGTTACATGTCTACTAACCTGGTTGTGTTTTCCACTACTGTAAGGTCATTATTTGCCTGCAGTTACTGGCTTTTTATAACTGTTTATGCTAAGGACCTTAAACTCTTTAAGTCTTCCTAAAAGCCTTAATCTACATTAAAAAGATTTGATGACAAGTGACAAAATAATCAGAACAAATACTGAGCTTTCTGAAATCTTTGAGCCCTTTTAGAATACTACCAATCATCAAGCAGACCTTTCTCTATATCTTTTTAAGTGCTCTTAGCCTATTGAGATATATCAAGATGTGGCTCTTCCATTTACTTTTAGAAGTAATAGAACACATGCTTTCTTAAAATTCAAATATTTGTGGTATATTTTATTTAGATTAATCTTAGTTATTTTGCTGAAGGAAATTTTAAATATTTGTTCATTTTTTCCTGTGTTTTTATTTTAAATGCTGGAACGGGGCAGGGAAACCAGGCTTGCTATTACTTTTCTGTTTGTTTATATCAGCAAGTTGTATCATATCCCAGCAGACTTTTCTGATACCTTAGCCTCTATATACTTTTCCCTGTCATGTATTATCTTTTAATATAAGTCGAATGTCTTCAAAGTACTGCTTAAAAAAACTATAGGAAGGGAAATAGAAACGACTAAAGCAATAGTTCTTTGAGTTGTTTTGTTTTTGTTTTTTGTTTTTTCCATTTAACAAATAATTCATTAAGTGTTTTCAATGCCAAGCATTGTTTGGGGACTGAGTATACAGCAGAGAAGGGAAGAGACTTAATTCCCTTCTGTAATGGAACTTCCATTCTTTTTTTTTTTTTTTAATATATGCCAGGTTCCATTTTATTTTATTTATTTTTATTTTTTTTTAAAGATTTAATTTGACAGAGAGAAACACAGCCAGAGAGGGAACACAAGCAGGGGGAGCGAGAGAGGGAGAAGCAGGTCTCCCACCAAGCAGGGAGACCCATGTGGGGCTCGATCCTGGGTCTCCGGGATCATGACCCGAGCCGAAGGCAGTCGCTCAACCAACTGAGCCACCCAGGTGCCCCTGGAACTTCCATTCTAATCTGGGAGACAGATGACAAGATAAGCAAGCACGTAGCACCTTAGCTGCGGATAGGTGATATGGAGGAAAACTGTAGTGGCAAAGTGGTCAAGGAAGGCTTCCTTTAAAAACTGACATTTTGAGGAAAGATTTGAAGATTAGGGAGCAAGCTTTGTGGGTACAGGGGAGAAAGGAGAAAAGACTTTATTGTTTTGGGTACAGGGAGAAAGGAGAAAAGACTTAGAACCAAGTTGCGACGCCATTACTGCCACTTGAAAATGCACCGCTCCCACTGCCAAACTCTGCTCCTCATCTAAGAGCCTCTTCTGTGGCCCTCTCTCCTCTGTGGCATCTAAAATTACTAGTTCAACTTCTTTTTGTTTTTAATATTTATTTCTTTAATTGAGAGAGAGCATGAGTAAGGTGAAGGGCAGAGCAGGGAGCCCAACGTGGGGCTTGATCCTGGGATTCCTGGATCATGACCTGAGCCGAAGGCAGCCACTTAACCAGTGGAGCCACTCAGGTGCCCATCTGCCCTCCCCCAGTTCAACTTCTTTAAAATAAAGTAGTCATTTGGTATATACTTGTGAAGAATCTGAGTGTGACATACTTCTTGATATTTATGAAGTTTAGCCCTCCCTTTAAAAAAATCTGCATCACTAATCCAGGTTACATAATATGGAGAAATGGCTAGAACAAGCTGGGGATATCAATAATAAAGATAATATTCCACCTTGAGGAATTCTATTAATGTACTTTCTGGTTTTCTTTAAAAAGTTATGTATAAAAGAAGAAAACATCTAACTGTGACAGTAATGCTGGCTTATATTTTGTAGAGGTGGTTATCCATTATCCAGTTTTGTAGAGCATATTGTGTAGAACTATATCTACAGTGTCCTATGCAGAAGTTGTTAAATTAAGAACTATATGTGAAAACATGAAAGTTTTGATCAGTGTAGTTGAAATGGCAATGGGATATTAGAAGTAGGTTGTTAAGATGGTAAAAATATTTAAAAGCTAAAATGAAAGATTAATATCCTTAAGATGAAAGGTTTATAATTCTCTCAAATGATACTGATAGGGCCCATTGACTAAAAAACTGTAAGGATCAAAGCTTCAGTCTTCCCAGTGACACCAGTAAGACTTTGTGTACTAAGAACTCTCCTTTGGTCATTATTTTAAAATTAACATCTTAAGGAATAATTACAGATATTTGCCAGGATAGTTAAAATTATGGAAAACACTGATCTCATCTTTAAGAAGATAAGTTTTATTTGCTAGATATTGGAAATGGAGCGAAATACTTTAATAACTAATGCAGTGTCGATATGGAATGGAAAACAAATCCTAGTTAATTTGAGGGGGACATCTTTTTTACCTTTTTACAAACAGGTATCTTTAGGTGGTGTTGATCTCACAGTCCGGGTGCTCACAACAGGATATTGGCCCACTCAGTCAGCCACACCAAAGTGCAACATCCCACCAGCACCAAGACACGCTTTTGAGATATTCAGAAGGTAAACATAGATCAAACTTCGTGTTTGTAAGTACAAATAATTGTCCAAAGTTGAAATAAACTCGAACATAAGTGTGTCCCTGATTGAGGGTGAATGTATTCCATTTTTTACCTCATGTTCAAAAGGAGAAATTGTTCTTTATGGTTTTTAATATGTAAAAATGAGTTGCATAAACTCTTAGGAGAGGACTCTTTGCCATTGTTAGGAGTGTAGTTTGCATTGTTGGTGTCTACATCCCTGGCTTAGAGCAAATTGATGGCTAGGTTGCTACGGAGGAAGGTGATCTTAGGAGCAGTAGCAGCTGAGCAACAGGCCTGGGGGCAAAGAATACTAATAGAGATTAACGTTTCCCTTACACAGAGATGCTTGTTAAAGGTTGTTATCCTGTAGTTTATAATTCCAGATGTATAAATTAAATGATTCTCTAAAACCTGGTTTGATTTGCTAAAGGTTTTACTTAGCCAAACACAGTGGTCGACAGCTCACACTCCAGCATCATATGGGTTCTGCCGATCTCAATGCCACATTTTATGGACCAGTTAAAAAGGTAAATATTGATAGTTTGAACATACTTACCTTAAGTTAGTTTGTAGAATTGATTTCTGATTTTTGTTGTTGTGGGTAAATAATGTATTTCTCTTAAGAATTTTCCTACTCATTTGAAATACTTAAGAGGGGAACTGGCATTAAGTTCTATTCTCTTGAGTTGGCTAGCTTCATTGGATAGTAGGAAGACTAATCAGTAGCCTTCCTTCAGGAATATATAATAAGACAATTGTGCGTTTTATTTATAAGATTAAATTTGAGACAATATTGCGTAAGATAATAAAATGTAAGTTGATTTGAGAGTGTACAAAGCTGTGAGTCCCTTTTCAAAATTCTCAGTCTTTTATAGTCTTGACTTCCAATAGATCAAAACCAGGAAAATTAACATGAGATTTGTGAGATAAGCAGCATATTACTAAAGTGATTAAAGGCACTAGTGAATTGCCTTCATTTTAAAAATGTAATTTTTTTTTTATATTGAAAATGGTGAGGTTTAGACTACTTTCACTGCTTGGGTATAAATCAAAGTCATTTGCCTTCAAATAGAAAAATAATAAAAAGCATTTAGAAAAACATTATGGGAAAAGTACTCAAGTTGTTATTTAGGCAGCAAATAACAGTTTTATTCTGTATTTTAATAATGGTGCTGATGGTTTCCTATGTCACTGTAACTCATTTTTTAAAATATTGTCCATGTCTACACATACTCTGATTTTTCTGTTTAATTGAAATGGGAAGTATTCTTTGCAGTTCATTTATTTGAATAATGTGTGACACTACTATATATTTAAGTGGGAAAGTAAGAGTACTAAAAATGTAGGTTTTAATTATTGCTTGCTTTTTGTTTTAGAGGAGAGGGTTTTTTCCTAAACAATCATGGTGGTTTTTTTGTGTTTGTTTTTTTTTTTTTTTTTGAGGTTTTATTAAACATCAGTGGGTTTTAAAAACAGTTCATATGTTAATTACTAAGGACTTAAATTTCTGTTTTGTACTTCAATCATAGAACCAGGAACAGGCTTAAGGATGACAGAGATCCCTTCCCCCAAACCCCCATCCCATGCTGTTATTTGATCTCTTCCTGTGATCAGGCCACACAGAAGGAAACCCCGACTACTTTGGGGAGCTTGTAAAATGGCAGCGTTATCTTTTAAGTCCAGTATCCCATTTTGTACTGTTAAAATAATTTTTGCTATGACTATAAGGAATGTTGCTTCATTATTTGCTCACGTACATTAAAATGTTCACAATGAGGGGGAAAAAAGGACAGTCCTTAAGCAAAAACTTAACTGTGCCTGTGTGTGTGTGTGCACATACCCATTTTTTTAAGTGACATTTCCTTTTTGTGTAGAAATAAGTTATGTAGTTTTGCTAAGGGCAGAGTTGGATATTACAGTGCTTATCTTTGAAAAACATACAGTTAAAGCTATCAGGAGATCATTTTATCTTGTTTATATTTCTTAAATAATGAAACAGGAAGATGGATCCGAAGTTGGTGTTGGAGGGGCACAAGTAACTGGCTCGAACACACGGAAGCACATACTGCAGGTCTCCACCTTCCAGATGACCATATTAATGCTCTTTAATAATAGAGAAAGATACACGTTTGAGGTATGGGTTTGTTCTATAAATTTTAAGCATTTGTATGGGTTAAGCATTTATATGTTTCTGATTCTCACCTGTTACTGGAGTCTTTCTTATTTGAGTAACCATTAATGTTTTTGAGTATTATTGTTATTATTAAGTAACCTCTTGAGTACAGTTTTAGAAAACAGCATAAAACTGGGCTATGGAACTATATGAACACCATACACGTATCAGGTCACATTTCATTTAGTTTGTTAATCAACTTTATTGAAGTGTAAGTTATACCTGATAAAACATATCCCATCTAAGTGCATAATTTGATGAGTTTTAACAGATCTGTGCACCTGTATAAGTGCCATCACAGTCAAGGTACGGAATATTACTCCCTAAATTTTTATACTCCTTTGCAGTCAGCTCCCTGCCCCTGTGCTCAGACTGCCAGTGATTTGCTTTATATCGCTGTAGATTAACTTTGCCTTACTAGAATTTCAGATAAATAGAATCCTAGAATATATGTTGGTATTGTCCAGTTTCTCTCACATCACATTTTTGAGATTTACCCATGGTGGTGTGTGTATAGTTTCAGTAGTTCATTCCTTTTATTACCGAGTCCCATTCACCTATTGATGGACTTTTGAGTTGTTCCCAGATTTAGGCTGTCAGGAAAAGAGGGATGTGTTAAACTTTTTAAGAGACCCACACTGGGTCCCAAACGTTGTGCTGTTTTACATTCCTGCCAGCAGTGCAGGAGAGTTTCGGTTGCCCCATGTCCTCTGAAAAACTTAATAGCCTTTTAGTTTTAACTTTTTAACTTGCTGTGTGTAATTGCATATCATTGTGGATTTAACTTGCCTTTCCTTGACTGTAAAGATGTTGAGCAGCCTTTCTGTGTTCCTGTGCCACTTACATGTCTTGTTTGGTGAAGTGTCTGTTCCTGTCTTTACTGGGTTTAAGAGCTTTTTATAAATTTTGGATACAAATCCTTTGTCAGATGTATGTGCTGTGAATAGTCTGTCATTTGTCTTTTCATTTAAGTGACATTTTTTGAAGAGTAGAAGTTTTTAATATTGAAAAAGGCTAGTTGCCACTTCTTTCCTTTTGTAGTTCATGCTTTTGATATCCTAACTAAGAAATTATTGGTTACCCAGAGGTCACAAACATTTTCTTCTGTATTTTCTTCTAAGTGGCTTTTTAGTCTTAGTTTTCACATTTAAGTCTGTGAGCAGTTTCAGGTTAACTTTTTTATGTGGGTAAGATTAAGGATTGAGAATTATTTACCTCCCTTGGGGTGGCTGGCTGGCTCAGTCAGTCAGAACCTATGACTGGATCTCAGAGTCATAAGTTCAAGCTCCCGGGTGCCTGGGTGGCTGGCTCAGTTGGTTAAGCGACTGCCTTCGGCTCAGGTCATGATCCCGGAGACCCGGGATCCAGCCTCACATCAGGCTCCCTGCTCGGCGGGAAGCCTGCTTCTCCCTCTCTCACTCCCCCTGCTTGTGTTCCCTCTCTGGCTGTGTTTCTCTCTGTCAAATAAATAAAATCTTAAAAAAAAAAAAAAAAAGCTCCATGTTGGGGGTAGTGTTTACTTAAAAAATAAAATAAAAGTAAAGATTTATTCCCCCCCCCCCCACACACACAGTCAGTTGTTCATTCCATTCTCATTTGTCAAAAAGATTGATGTTTTCCCTTTAAATCACCTTGGCACCTTTATGAAAGAAATCAATTGACCATATATGTGTAGGTCTGTTTCCACACTCGGAGCTGTTTCATTGATGTCTACGACTATCCTTAGGCTAGTTTTTATACTACCTTGATAGTGTCAAATTTCTTTTGTATACCCAGCTTTTTTTCTTTCCTTCTATAAGTCCTTTGATTACATTAAATTCAGTTGGTCTTTTCCCTTACCTTTAATGGGTACATTGGAGTTGAAATAAAGCTCATGGGATTCTTAAGTTTAAATTTAAAAGAATAAATACTTTGAAAAGCTGTAACATTACAGCTGTATTTACATTTAATTGAAAGTCAGTTTTCAGATATAGGTGAACATTAAAATAAGTTAAAGTTTGAAATTTAGAGCAAAAATAAATTGTAGGCCTATTTTAATACCTGCCTCTATACTTCCATTTATGTAAAAGATGTAAGAGATGTTTATGTAAGAGATGATCATTTTTATCTGATAAACCTCAAGGAAATGTTTTGAAACCCAAGTGTTTTAGGTCACTGGCTAAATCAAGAGATTGTGCTCTTACCCGTTTCCAGATGTGTCTTACCTAAGGAGTAACCTTAATTGTCAAGCACAAGTTACATGTGATTTAGTACCAAGGATATTGATTAAGCAAGTATTAAGTACCTTACTCAAGTCAAAGCCTCTTCAAATAGAGGTGGAATTAAATTATCTCTAACAGCTTGAATGTTTTAATCACCTGCCATAGGTAATATATTTTAAGCAAAATAAACTGCTTAATAAATGCTAATGTTGGTTTTCAGATTCTTTGTTGTAAAGAACTGGTGAAAATAATGGGAGAAACAAAAACGTAAACTAATTTTCTAAAGCCATTACTTGAATTACTAGTAATTTTAGTGGTTCAGGCTTATTACTCTTCCCTGTCCCAACTAGCTTGGGATCACTAATGCTAATGAGCACCATTAGGTAGAGGATAAAATTAAGCAGAAAATTCCTCTAATGTTTACATTTTAGCTAAATCACAAACCAGATGCCTGAGTGTAAATGGCATGTATAGGTTGGTATTCCCATGGCTCCCAAAGCTGACTGCTTGCGTCTTGGACAGGGCGGGGGGAAGGAAGCATTGTGGGAAGGCACTTCAAGTTTATACTCATATCATGTGTTTCACTGTAGTCTGCCGTGTAAGTTATTATTAGCTGGCTCTTTCACAGAAATCATTTCCACAAATTAGAGAAGATAGTTAAAAGTATTTAATACTTTTTAAAAGGAAGCTGAATTTTAAACATCAGTATTGTTTCTTTACAAGTACAGTAAAATGGTGTACTAGTTACTTAATGCTACAGAACACATCTTAAAATTTAGTGGCTAAGACTTAGCCACTAACAATTCATTTTCTTTCCTGGTTTCTGGGGTAAAGATTTAGGTGAGACTTGGTTGAGTAGTTTTGTCTCAGAGTTTCTCATGAGGCTGTGAAGAGGTCAGCTGAGGTGTCAGTCATCTAATGTTTGTCTGGGGCTGGAAAATACACTTCTAAGCTGTTGGTATGCTCTTCCTTCCACAAGGCTGACAAGTTCATTTCACCTGTTGATAAAGATGTCTTAGTTTCTCTTTACATGGGCCCTACCACATGATCGTCCTTGCGTCCTGGTGGCTAATTCTCCTCCCTAAAGCAAGCCATCTAAGAGACCCTGGCAGAAACTGAAGTGCCTTTATGACCTAACCTTCAAAGTCACATATTATCACTTTGTGATTTTCTTGATCACCCAAGTAAGCCCTGATGCGGTGAGGGGATCACACAGGAGTAAAATATACCAGGATCATTATAGGCCATCATAGAAGCTGCTTGTGAAAGGTGGCCTTTATTTGTAGTGTCACATTCATCCACTGTAGTCAGGCTGCTAAAGCTTTTTCCTCTTTTTAGGTATTTCTTTAATTAACAGAAGTTTGTATTATTTAAAACAGTTAAAATCAGGACATGCCTAAAGTGGTAAGTCTGTAGCTTGGATTATTGTAATATTTGGGTATTATTTAATACATATTTTTCTGAATGTTCTTTATTATAGTTCTTAAATTTTCCTGAGAAAGAGTCTGAAGGACAAAAACTAATTATGGACAATAGCAAAATTAATGCCAGGCAGTAGACTATAAATAGAAAATGAAGAAACAACAGTGATAATTGATATTTCCTTAAGGAATTGCAGCAATCATTAATGACATGATTTCACACCATGTAAAGGAAAATGGTTGGAAGTACAAGGTGAAGTAGACAATTCACAATCATAGATGTCCCTCACAGATGTGCTGACTGACCAGACAATAAAAAAGAAAATATATAAGATTTCATAATTAGCACATTAAAATTGAAAGCTTTACAGAGAACTTTGAACTCAGAAACAAAAAACCCGTATTGCTCTTGGGAAATCTGAGGCTGGCATAACCTTACTACTAAAAGTGAACAAGGAGACCACAAAAAAGAAAAAGCTACAGGTTATTCAACCTTAAGTGCACAAATCTTAATAAAATATTAGTGTGCCCTATTCAGCATTATATTGAAAGAATGATTCATTGTGTCCAAATAAGATTTATTCCCAGAATACGAAGAAGAAATTTGTTAATATAGTCAATATTTTATTATAATAATTAAGTTTACTGACCGCTTGCTGTCTTGCCAGACATTTCAAGGAGAAAATCAATTAATGATTGCTCTAGATGTACAAAAAACATTTGTACAGGTCAGTCTTCATATTTCCAGGATATGGGGGGGTCTCTTAACCACTTCCTATAGAATGAAATGTCTTTAATGTCATAACGGTATATCCGATGAGAGACCTAAGCAATCAGTAGTTAGTAGTAAAATATTAGACCCCTTCCCATTAAAGTTAGGGACAAGCTTTAGGCTATCCTCTGCCTTTATTACTGTTACTCGGTATTGTTCTGTAGTTCCTATCACACCAAGAAAAAAAAAGTTTGGTAAAATATCTGGAGGTGACAAAATTTGTAGACAATGTGTAATCAACTGTGAGAACATTGTCTGAGGGGAGTTCATTTGAAAAATCAACTTTTCTGTAAATCAGTTAATCAGAAAATGAGATGAGGAAAGTTATATTTTAAATAAGAATCATAATCTTAAGAATCATTCTAACAAGAAAGGTAGAAGACTTCTACCAAAAGAGCAATAAAAGCAAAAGAATATGAAAGGGTAGGGCGAATGGGTGGCTCAGTGGGTTGAAGCCCCTGCCTTCGGCTTAGGCTCTGCTTTCAGGGTCCTGGTATTGAGGCCTGCATCAGGCTGTGCATGGTGGGGAGCCTGCTTCCTCCTCTCTCTCTGCCTGCCTCTGTGCCTACTTGTGATCTCCCTCTCTGTCAAATAAACAAATAAAATCTTTAAAAAAAAAAACAATATGAAAGAGTAAATGTGCCCAAATGGGAAATTTACATGTTATAGAGGATGTATCCCATTTATGTTTAATGTTAATACTGTTATATGAATGGTCATGGTCATGTATATGCATGTGTATTTGTATTCCTGTGTGTATATGTAGATATGTAGGAAATTTCGTAAAGGATGCATGCTGAAGTGCAGTAGTCACTTCCGGGAATGATTTGTAATTGTAAAATACCACCTAAAAAGGTATTTCTAGTTCTTTGAATATGATTAAGCAATAACATATGTAAATAAGTTACCTTTAGCATGTACATAATAATTATAATCAACATTCTAATAATAGCACATATTTAACTTGCTGGAATTAATAACATATATAGCATTTGAAATGACTAACATAGGGTAGATATACAGAGATCATTTGAGGCAAAGGAATGTGCCTCATCATCACTAAATTCACATTTCTCTCAATCCTCACTTACCAGACAGTCCTTTAGAGCAACCTGAGTTGTTGCTCAGATTTGTGAAAGAGAGAATGACTCTCCAGATCAGTTATATAATCAATGTCCCCATCTTCATGCCCATTCTTCCTGAGCTGCTTTTGAGAAAGAAGTAGCTCTGTACAGTAAATTAGAGCTATATATCCTACTGTGAAGACTTGGTGGCATCATACATTCCTATAGGAACTAAATCATATTTTTTAAACTCTTTTTCATGTTTAGAATTATCAGGTGTTTAATTTTTTTTCATTTAGTCATACAGGCAGTAAATACAGTCAGCTTGGATTATAAATTTTGATTGTATGATAGAAGGCCTTAGCTCAGGCTCACTTTGCTTCTTTCTGTGAAGGAAGTTGCTGAGCAGAAGTAGTGTGGATTAATTTGGAAGAAGGATTATAGAGTATTTTAAAAATTACCAGTGCTCTGTTGGTTAACACTTATTTTTACCTAAATATTTAAGCAGGCCAGTAATAATCTCTCCTGAATGATATTTTTAGAACAGGCCTTATGTCTCCTGAAACAAAAAAGTACATCTTTTCAATATTTTGGAATTTGAATCACCTTTTTCTCTAGTTTCTCCAGATAAGTTAGGTTGTAGTGAAGAGTCCTAGCTCTTTGTCATAGACTCTTTGTTGTAAAGGGAGTTCTTTGTTGTAAATTATCTCTAATGGAATTACCTCTGTCTACTTACTGCTTGGTCAGTTTTACTTTACTAATTAACTAATCTTTAATCTTTCAAAAAGTCTAATTATGTCAATCTGATGGAATTTCAGGAAATTCAACAAGAGACGGATATCCCCGAAAGAGAACTTGTTAGAGCTCTGCAGTCCCTCGCCTGTGGTAAACCAACACAGCGGGTTCTTACAAAAGAGCCCAAGTCCAAGGAAATAGAAAATGGCCACATATTCACAGTTAATGATCAGTTCACATCCAAACTACACAGAGTCAAAATTCAAACAGGTATCTGGAATTGTATGGGTCCTCTTTAAAAAAAAGAAATGATACTTTTTCCTCTGAAGAAATTATTATCTGTTGGATTTATCTTTAAAAAAGTAATGCTTGGGGTGCCTGAGTGACTTAGTCAGTGAAGTGTCTGCCTTCAGCTCAGATCATAATCCCAGAGTTCTGGAATTAAGTCTGATATGAGTTTCCCTACAGAGCAGGGAGTCTACTTCTCCCTCTTCCTCTGTCTGCTGCTTCCCCTGCTTGTGCTGACTCACTATCTCTAATAAATAAATAAAATCTTAAAAAAATTAAAAAAAAATAATGGTGTTCTGGTGCTCATGACACAGAGTTAAGGAGTTAAAGTAGTTTTTATTTATATGTGTTCTTGTCACAGTGCAGTTGAATCCAAGTACAGTAAGCATTTTAAAAAAGTAATTGGTACTGTGAAAAATATACTTATTTCTGTATGGTTTAACTGGCTGAGTTAACCAATAATGGATATCTACTTTTAAAACTGATTTACAGATTTCTCAAAGTTGGGGTTATCTATCTAGTATGATTTTTAGATGCAGCTATTTATGTTTTAGTAGATAATCTTAAGTTTTAAAACCTTAAAACCATAGAAATCCTGTTGTGAACAATTTTTAGTATGTTTTTATTTTTAATTAGTAATGAACATCCTATTTATTATATTTGCTGTAATGTATGATGTTTGTTTTCTGTGTATTTAAGGGGAAAAGGCACTTTGCAGATGTTTAAAATTCTAACAGAGTTTGCTCCTGATTTTAAATTTAGTGTTAAATGTAGTCTATGTAGTAAAACAATATTTTAAAATAAATTTTTTAAATGACTGCATTTCTTTTGATTTTAGAAAATTGTGTTTATATTTTATATTAATTAAAAATAAAATTAATTAAATATAAAATATTTTTGATTTATATATATGAAGTCTTTTAGAAATTATTTTTATGTGAAATATATAATTGATTGCCAGATTACATTCATTCAGAAACATTACCTATACACTTCTGTTGACCTTTTTGACCCTGATTGGATTTCTATGCCCTCTGAAGCAGAGTAGTGTCTCTTAAAGCATTGTCTACTTTGTCCCATAGTTGCAGACCATCCCATAGCTGCAGACTTATTATTGTATCTTTATCATCAAATGCCCCCATGTTTGGACACAGATGTAAATTGAAAATAAAATAGAAGTGCACTAAAGACAGTCATGGAATACAATACCTTGCTTTCCCTAGTGTAAGACATAAGACTTTATAGTTTATGGCAGATACAGGTTTTGGATTTCCAGGACTTGTTTGTATCCTAGATGTAGAGGAAGATGTGTGGTGATATATATATATCTAAATTACCAAACCTCCCCTTGCTTTTGCCTAACTAAGTGTAATTCTCTAATCCCAGATTCCATCATGTCCAGCAATAATAGTTTCAGAGTCTACTATTGTTACCAAAAAGCAGTCTTCTCCATGGGTTTTTAATTTTGGGTGGTGGTGATCTTTGTGTATTATTTTAGGTCTAATTAAAATAGAAGTTTTTAGGGATGCCTGGGTGCCCTGTTCGGTTAAGTGTCCAACTCTTGATTTCAGCTCAGGTCATGATCTCAGGGTTGTGAGATCAAGGCCTGAGCCAGGCTCTGTGCTAGGCATGGAGACTGCTTGGGATTCTCTCGCCTTCTTCCCTCTGCTCCCCTCCCCTCCACTCTATTCTCATTCACTTCCTCTCAAATAAATAAATCTTTTTTAAAAAATAGAAAATTTTGATGTTAAGAAGTTCTTTTCAGCCATAAAATTCTGTATAGAAATACTGTTTTCATTTTGAAATACTCAATTATCATGACTCTTAAAAATATTTTATAATAGTTAAAATTTTCCCTCCAGTGATAAGTACTGTGACCACATAGAATTTCTTAATTGTCAAAATACATCCTTGCCTTTTGGCCCATAATCAAAGATGCAGAGACTCTTCTGTCCTTACCTATTTCTGCCTTTTACTATAGTCAGTAATAGGAATGCAAAGAAGTTATAAGTATTACTCAAATAACACAAACTTTGAAAAGATGCCTTGTCATCTACATCAGTTTCCAGAGTTCACAGCCCTCGCTGCCACCACCATCACGTTTCCCTGATACAGCTAAATACATATGTACTCCACTGCACAGGCAGATACCTTTGTTACCTTCTTCTTAAGGGAAGGGTATGGTGTGAGGTTCTGGGACTGAGCTCCTTCCCTCACTTTTTAAAAAACAACATATTTCAGTGTGTATCACCACAGTCTTCCCATGTATCTTGGAATATACCTCTTTATGTGGCCAAATCCAACAGAACAAAATAGATTGTTTTAAAAAATTATTCTTCCTCCAACATTTTATTTTAAATATTTTCAGATCCATAGAATAAGTAAAAGACAACAATAAGAGAAAGACAATAATGGACAAAGGTATATGGCCATCACCAGTATTTATGAGTCATTAGACTTTTTGCCCCATTTGCTCTGGTGCCTTTGACTCTACCCTCTCCCTCTCCCACCATATATGTATATATTTGCTACAGCACTTAAGTTAATCAGCAAACATCACACTTCTCCCTGCCCCAAATACTTCAACGTACTTTTATTTCTTTAGACTAGGATATTTTCTAAAATAATTGTAATACTGTATCATACCTAAGACAATTAATAATTACATATTTATTTGTCCACAGTTGTCTCAGAAATGCCTTTCAGGGCCACCTGGGTGGCTCACATGGTTCAGCATCTAACTCTTGATTTCAGCTCAGGTCATGATCTCAGAGTCATGGGATCAAGCCCTGATTTGGGCTCTGCGCTTGGCAGGGAGTCTGCTTAAGATTCTTTCTTCTCCGTCTGCCCTCACCCCCACTCATTCACACTCTCTCTTCAAAGCAAATAAATCATAAGAAAAATTGTCTTTCATATATTACTTTTTAAATGCAAGATTCAATCATGGTGTCCCCATTACATTGATTTTTATGTCCTTTTAGTTTCTCTTTACTCTAAACCAGTACCTCTTTTTTTTTTTTTAAATGACATTGGCTTTTTTGAGGAAAAGCAGTATTCTTTTTTAGTAGGTAACCATTATCTAATTTTACTGTTTTTTGTTAAGATATTGGTTATCTTTAACTTGGGAAAAGATACTGAAAATAGAATTCTTAACCAACGGGTTCTAATTACAAACAGTTGAATGGGTATGCACACCAGAATGATGTACTAAATTGTACAGTCTGCTGTCTTGTGGGTGTTCCTGTGCCTAAGTCAGCAATGTACTTTGTGATTTCTACTTTCTACCCCCAGAAATTTCATATTTATCTCTCATTGATAACCAAATGAAAAATCAGTTGCCATTTTTCTTTCTCTGTTATTTCAATTAGAGCAGAGTTACAAGAGAAAGGGACTTCAATATTTAATCCCTGAGCAATTGCCTTGAAGACAGAGTAATAACAGAGTAAGACATCTCTTCTCCAAAAGGTTGAAATAGAGTATGTATGCATTAGTGATAATGAGATTGTGATGGAAAAAAATTAATAAGATAAATGATAAATTTTTAAGTAGTCTGTGACAAGTGCAAATAAATTACTTGTTCCTTTAACTGACATCCCAGTGGTACTCTCTTTTTATTGAGCTAACTACGTCTTGGCAACACATAACTCTTTCCTTCTCTTAAAATAATCTTGGTGTGATATTGGCCCCACAATGAAAATTATTTACTAGTAATTTTTCTACTGAATATATCCAGCTACCATTTTTCTTCCAGGAGAGGAATCCTTGTATTTTATAAAAATAAAATTAGTTTTATTATCTCTATTAAATAAAATTACTAATATTTAAAAAGAATAAGTTAAAATTGCAAGATTTTTATATCCACGATTGTTAATTATTTAAATACTTGTTAAAATAAACATTTAATTAGGCATCTTTTGAAAGTTTACTTGTGTGTATACTCATGTTGAAATTGGTTTTTCATAGTGGATAATTTCCTAAATTATATTGTTTATAAACTGCACTTTTTCATTACATGGTAAGTGTCTTTTTCTTTTAGTTGCTGCCAAACAAGGTGAATCTGACCCAGAAAGGAAAGAAACAAGGCAGAAAGTGGATGACGACAGAAAACATGAGATCGAAGCTGCTATCGTGCGGATAATGAAATCCAGAAAGAAGATGCAGCATAATGTATTAGTAGCAGAGGTGAGGGCACTTGAAGACCAGATTAATGTAGGAAAAACAAAATAATATTAATCGTTCATATTTAGGAAATTACTATATTCAAGTTGTTTAGAATATAATTTTAAAGTTAGGAAACCAGAGTTAGGTAACACTTACTAAAAGTATGGCACTTGATAATTAAACACATCAGTACATCCAAATATGTGCACACTTTAAGAACTTACTTGCAATAAAAAATAATAGAATATTGTCACACGAGGAATAAAAAATTTTCCCTGCTAAGTATTTTTTTATTAAACAGTCTGCTATTATTTCTAAAAATAAGTGTTGTCATTGGAATAGGTAAGAAATTATTAGGGCTGAATAAAGTATTGATAGAGGATAGAGAGCTAAGTGAAAGATGAATGGGAAATAGAAGCGACAGGACTTACTGGTCATGGGAAATGAGGGGAGTCAAGGACTCATAGATTTCTGGTTTGGAGACTAACTGGAGGGAGGGAGGGGCAGCCTGCTGCTATGTTCTGCATTTGCAGTATTTTGTATGAGCTGACTTTATATCACATGACAGAGAAAGAATTATATGAGTGGTCAATCACTTCAAAACTCATGCCACATTGACAGGTAACCCATTAGTTTTCATGGCTCTGGTAGAGTGACATTGATGTCAGTGCTTCGAGAAGGAAGTAGGGCTGAAAGCACCAAGAAGGGAACCTTGTCCTTTGAGATGCTAGCTCATGGAAGGGGCAGAGATCAATACTAGGGGACTGAATGTTAAGTCAGGGTGTCCTGGATTTTGTTTTTCTGTTGGGAAGATACTCAGCATGCTTATAGCCTAGGAATAAAGAGGGAATGCTTGAAAGAAAATGGGGTTGAGGGACAGTTGAAAGGTGAGAGAACTGTGTAGGGAACACAGGTGGGTGGTAGACATTGACAAAGATAGTACTGACTGTGCTTCTCTCGAGAACCCAGGGCAGAGTGCAGGAGGTGTGCTATTAACAAAGGTGGATACAAGTGTGAATAACTGTGTATGTTTACAATGGTGGGAGTTAGGAATTGCAGACTGAAACGGGATATGAGGTGATGGTGCTCAGGAACTTGCTGAACTTGAACACATTAAGTTTGTGTTATCAGTGTATACCGGAGATTGGCAGACTTGTTTTAAATGGCCAATTGCAGTTTGAAAGCAGCCACCGATAACTAAGGAGTATGGTTGTGTTCCAGTAAGGATTTACAAAGTAGGTCACGGGGTTGTTTGGCCTGTGGGCTGCGTCTTGTCTCCTGGTCTACCCCAAAGGTGTAAAAACGACAACTTAGCAAGGAACTGAGTAGTAGATTTTGAATGATGGAAGTAAATGAGCACATTTTTATTGAAGAGAGCCAAAGGAATCTGGGAGTTGAGGGTACTGTTGAAAATGTAGCTGAAAGTGATCTTACGTGCAGGCCGGACCGCATCAAGGAGATGAGGTCAAAAGAAATTGTTAGTAGCTTAGGAGAAAGGGTCGGAGGATGACAGATCTCCCGTAGGTTGAGAACAAGTTTGTTGATACTGGAGGGATAGTGCTAGAGGGGAGATAAATTTTTAGCTAGAGGCAGAAGTACTGACAGATTTCAAAGAATTGTAAATCCATTGTGGCCTTGGGAAATGAACTATCCAACAGGAGTTAAAGGAAAGCTGGCTTGTTATGGATGGGTGTTCTGCAAGAAAGGCAGGGTGGGTCAGTGGGGAGAGCATGAACTTTGGGGGCAGAAAGGTGTAGGTTCTCATCTCTGACTACTGGCTCTGTTTACTTGTAGTGCGTGCATGTCAGCCTTCGTCTCTGGGTATTTTCCTCATTTTTAAAAGGAGAAACCCTACTTTGCAGGGTTAAGATCATTAAGTAAATTATTATATAAAGGGTGATACACAGTGCACAGTCAGATTTCAGCTGCTGCAGTTGTTAGCATTTTTACCAGTGTCAACAGTACCTAGAGTCCTAACAGCAGCTGGAGAAAAGAATGATAACAGTAGCACTTTCCAGGACCAGGAAGCCATTAATTTATTTAGCATACACAGTGATTTTACTTTTCCCAGGGGCCGAGTGCTTGTAATTGGGAGAGCTGGAATTTGAATCTAGGTGCTCTGGAGTCCAGAGTTTGTGCTCTTAAACACTTTATGCTTCCTAAATTCTCTGAATTGGGAGAGTAACCCAGAAGTTAGTAGATTGAGACCATCTAAATGGTTAAACCATAATGTGCTATTCTCATGCTAATATATTCCATCTAATTGAACTACTTACCCACTTCATTCATATTCTCGTGTGAAGGAGGCATGTTCTAACCTATATATTACATTTCAAGTAAAACCTTTTTAATTTGAAGTTAAGTTTTTGAGTAATCAAATTACTAGAGTTTGATCTGAATCTTAAAATGACACATCACTTCAAAGATAAGAATTTTTGTGTGTTTATATGGAAATGTTACACATTTTTAAAATTTTCTGGTAGGAATTAGTTTTTTTACCTTCTCTTTTAGGTAACTCAGCAGTTGAAGGCTCGATTCTTACCAAGTCCAGTTGTTATTAAGAAACGTATTGAAGGACTTATTGAGAGAGAATATTTGGCACGAACACCTGAGGATCGCAAAGTATACACATATGTAGCATAAAATGCGTTCAGAAATTCGATTTATTCTTGGACTGTACTCTTCCGCATGGACTGAGAAGTTCTTTTAAATCATTAAATATTAAGACGACCATCTCTTCTATTAAATTACAGTACATGTTCTAGACCATTCAGATCAAGCCTTTACTCCCTTTGAGAGTTTTCAACATCAGTTGATTGAGCTTCAGGCTTTACAACGTTTATCCCTGTAGAGATCATCTTTACAGTTCCTCGGGAAAATGTGAATGTGCTGCGTTTTGTTTTCAATACTGTATGAAAACAGGAAAAAATAAAACAAAAATTTAGAAAATACAGCTCATTAAAATAAAATTGTTGGATTTCATTTCCCCAGGTCTTCAGTGTTGATGTAAATGTGTTTTTGTAGTGTTGCTTAGCACTTTGCGCATTGTATAAGTTGGGTAACAAAAATGGTAAAAGAAATGACACAGTTCCCAGTTATCTTGCTCTGCTTAAGACACTTCTTTAGCTAGTCTTGTTTAATTTAAAGGTTTGATAAATATATACAGATCCGGGCATACATTTGATGAGCATGCTTTATTCTGCCACATGCACTTACTAATCTTCTAGCCTTATGACCAGGAACCTTTATTTTGGGCTCTATACACTCCCTCATTTTGTTTTCCCCTATTGTATTTTGAGATTTCCCAAATTAAGTCCTAATGATTGGGTTTTATTTTGCGTTATCTCTAGAGAGAGAAAATATTTTAGTATGTATAAATTGTATAATAATTTTTTGCTGTTGTACTCACTGCTAATAGTGGATTGTATAGGGCAGTGGTTTTTTTTATTTCATTTATTGTAGACAAAAAAATGATTTAGTATATACACACCCACTAATTCAAGTATGTCAGAGCACAAAGTTGGCAGCTGGTTGTATTTAATTTAGACCCTTTGAGAAGCACATACAGCCGATACTTTGTTTATAAATATCTTGGGTTGCCCCTCTCTTAAATATATATTTTGGTGAAGCTGGGGTGCACTGTTAATTTTCTGTTTGAAATGCATTCTAAAAGATGCAATAAATATGATTACCTTGGTATTTTTTAACGAAATCTTCAGTTCTTGCAGCTGTGTTTTGGGAAGTGATTAAGCAATATTTTTCAAACCTGATGATTCTTGGGTATTTAGCTCTTGTCCTCCAAAGAGTCATCGTTTCATGTTTTCAAAGATGTACTTTGTGCTGAAGATTCATGTCAGTTATCCTGTGCTTCCAACTTTCACCAATGTTTTTTACATGATTGATCCGCCAAGGATTATAGTTTGCTTTAACTTCAGAGTATTTTTATCTTCAATTTTATTTAATTTTGTTTCATTTTGTTTTCGTAAGACAGTGTTTCAGCCGTTTAATTGGGGCAAACCACTAAAGGTTTATGTTGAATAGAAAAGTGAAATGTTACTAATGAGTTGAAATAACTAACTCTTGGTTAACTATCAGTACTGTTGATACATATACTAGAATGTATGTCTCAGAAGATGGTTTCTGTTTAAATTTATGGTCAAGTTACAACAACTGAATTCTAATATGGATTAAAAACTCCACATAAATATTTTCCCCCATGCGTCTCTTGGGTTGTAATTTCCTTTTAGACTTGGCAACTATGCTTTTACTGCATTTAATTTTGTCTCCATTTGTACTGTAGAATTATAAACCTTACGCTCTTAATCTCTACATTTTCCACTTTTACATGATGCAATTAAGATGCAGATGAAAACTATCATGAACATTATTCTCAGGATACTTTTACCATACTTGAGCGCAAGTAGGGCAGGTATAGAATGGAAAGCCGAAGGGTTCCACTCTCCGATTTTACATAGTTGGATTTCGGTAATGAGAGGCTGGCTGTCTACAGGAAGATCCTGGTAGTTTAGGTGGCACAGTTGTTTTGTTGCTCTCAGTCCCCAGTGAAATAATTATGACACCTTGGGAAATAGAAAAACTCAGATGAGTTAATAAATAGGAAAGGTGTAAAAAAAAAAACTTCATATGGCATCTCAGTATGCAAATTTAAGTTTAAACCACTAAAAATCAGTAAAGTTAAATTTATGTTTTGTCACAAGTGTGGTTGTACAAATCAGATCTAGATCTAGAGCTTGGAGACGCTTGTTAGTTTGGGAGCACAGGTTTCATATTTATGCTTCTAAATGCTGGTAATTATATTGAAACACATTTCTGAACTGCAGTTGGGTTGAATGGCCAGAGAATGATACTGCATTGAAAAACAAAACTGGGTCACCTAACACAGTTACATGTTTTAACTCTTAAGTATTATTTTAGCTCATAAAGCTCATAATGGTACATGTTGACATTGCTTTCTTTTCAGCAGTGGTCATTCATGCTGTTTTTCTCAGTTTTTTAATGTCTTAATTGCAAATAATACATCCTAATCATTTAATCCTGTTGATGTGAATAAATTTTGATGACTTACTTGAAGAATTTTGAGGGTGGATACATAGTTTTCTAACTGCAAAAATGATGTAATCTTTGTTCACTTGTTAAGTTGTAATTCTCTGCTATCATTTTCAAATCCAAGACAGTGTTTATTTTGAATTGTTATATAGTTATATTATTTAAAGATTGAAAATTCATTGCAATTAGGGAACACAGCCTCACAAAATAAAATGTGGTTGTGAATACAAGGATTCTTTATGTCAGTGAATTTTAAAAGGGGATGGGGGAAGGGATGCATATTTCTCCAAAGGATGTATTAGAATCACCTGTGCAACACTCCCAAACCCCCAGGATGCTGATAGACCTTCCCCGTAAGAATCCTTGTCCTAGTAAAGCACTGCTGATGTTCCATTCCTTCCGTGTGTATGTTAGGTATCAAGAAAGGCTTAGGAGACAGCCAGTGAGTGGTCTTAAGATTATGCCTACATCCCCAGAAAACGTACATTGGCATCATCTGGGGTTTTAAATATTATTTAGTTCCTCGGTTTGGATTTTTAGATACTTATTTTGAATAACTAGTATACGGGGTTTTATTTTTGCCTATCTACTGTAACTTAAGTTTTTACAGCTTCATTTTATATAAGCTATCTGATGTTTACTGCTATTAGTTTGTCTCCATTTGGAGAGGAACACTGTTACATACAAGAATTGAAGATCATATATTTTACTATATGGTGCATACAGGTAGTGTCAGGTATTTTGTACTCTATGGATATGAACTTTAAAACATTTCAGGTTAATAAAGTTATTATGAATTATTTCTATTCCCCAAAGCAGGGATAGTTAGATGTGTTAATGTAACAGTTAATAACATTTAAGTCCTTAACTACCATGTGCCAGACACTGTTCTGAGTGTTTCATGTGCATTATTTAACTTAGTCATCACATGAGCTCTGTAAGATGGGAAATGTTCGTTATGTCACTGTTGCCTAAGGGTACTGCTAGGAAATGGCAGAGCCGAGAAGTTGGACCCTGGTTTGATACTCTGTGTTCTGACTCCTGAGCCTGTGTTCCCTGGTGTCACTTGACATGACTTTCTGTTTATAAATTCATTTTACTCCATACTTGATTCACAGGAAAGTTAGAGGATATAGCAAAATTATTCTGCTTTCAAACTAAAAGATAAACGAAACATGTATGGAATTTGACATACTTCATCATCTTACTGGTCATCAGTTTTGGGTAGAGAGGGAAATGGAAGGCAGTCTCTGCTCTTCTGGAATCTTAGTGAAAGTTTTACATACTTTAGTGGGTCACATGGATAGATGCTTAAATGGAACTTAACTTCATTTAGATTCAAATTTTGAATTCTAAAAGACCGTTTTCTTCATTGCATGCCTTGTACCAAACCCATTATCTAGCCAGAAGTAAGAGGAGACATAAGAGTGACAGTAAATTTAACCGGGAACAGTGCAGAGATGGTTTATGAAGCTAGTAGCTCTCAGGAGAACGTAAGCAGCTGGAAATTCTTGAAAAGTCCTTGACAAATTTTAGAAATAGCGAATTTGCAATTGTGTCACTTAAGTGTTTGATCCTCATATTAGGGCCTAAATTGACCGTCTAATGAATAATGCAAATGTGGCCTTATAATTGTATGGGAGGAGCTCAAAGTAATCCTGCATATTTTTTAATAACAAATTGTCAAATTTGAATAGTTGGATAACAATACAGTTCAAATAATACAAAACTAGACTAAGACTTCTTGCAGTGTGGGAAAATTAAAATTCAGTCTCAAAATTCTTTCTGCAGTTGTGCTTCTTCAATGCCTCAGCACAATGTCTGGCATGTGGTGGGTGTAGGCCCTCTGGAAGTCTCAGATGAATGCGCTTTATGATCACCAAGTGTCTTAGCAGAACCGAAAGTTCTAAAAGAATTCAACCTCAGAAGTTAAAATGTGTACTGCATTATTGGAGGTATGACAAATAATATGGTGTAAGCATTGTGTTTTTTACTTTCATAAATGGAAATAATTTGGTCTTTGGTTTTCAACTACATAAAAAGTGGAAAATGTAGACCAACCACTCAGTTAGTTGTTCAGATGATAGGCTTATTTTAAAGCCCTCATGACTCTCAGAACAGCCCATGAAAAAATGCAGACTTAATGATATAAAAACTAACTCAAGAACCTATGAATAGTTAATAATAGTGGAGATTTGGGCCCAAATCTGTTCCAAAACTTAAGCTTTTAATGAGTGTTAACATGTCCCCAGTGACTGATTTGGTAAACTGTGGACAGATTTTTATAAATTGAATCTGAAAGTAGATTTTTGTGTATATTTTGGTGGCAGTTTCTGTTGATTTATTAGAAAATATTTCTTGGAGAATTTGTGCACAAGAAGATTGTGCAAAAGAGAAAAATTGGTAATAGTAGCGGTGTATGTTGGTATATATGGTATATTCAAATTACTGTGTTTACAATAAGTTTATATAACTGATCTCCAGTATCAATGTCTGTAGAATTCATCCTTTTATTTCCTATATTGATGCTGTCCTCTATATTAAAAAATAACCATTAGAACAGTGTTTAGATGGAATGGGTTTGTAGGCCAAAAGAGAGAAAACTTAGCAGAAGGGCATGGAATCCAGTAGGGGAAAAAGACAAAATCTACATTTTGTTTCAGTGTAGCTGAAGCAATAGGCAACCAGTGTATGTGACTAGTCTTGTCAAAAACCTATTGTATCTTCTACATCTAAATAAAGAAGGAAAAGGGAGTGAAATGACCTTCAAAATTAAGAAAACCTACACATACTATGTTCATCACTTTCTCTCGTGTTTGTCTGCAAACCCACTTTGCAATACTCCGAAGTATTCGTGACACTTTTTTTTAACCAGACTTGGTATTATCCAAATGTGTAGTAAGGCATCCCTATTCACTGAACTGACTTGAGCTAACTAAAAAATAATGCAGTCCACTTTCAAAGAAATGAAGGGTTGTAGTCATTAAGGTTATACAAGTGTATTACAGAATTTAAAAAAACTATTCCCAGAGCAGATCAGTAAGCACACTAACGTGTTTTGTTTAAAGGTTTTATTTATTTATTTGACAGAAACACAGCTAGAGAGGGAACACAAGCAGGGCGAGTGGGAGAGGGAGAAGCAGGCTTCCTGCCAAGCAGGGACCCTGATGGGGGTCTCGATTCTGGGACTCTAGGATCATGACCAGAGCTGAAGGCAGATGCTTAACGCCTGAACCACCCAGGTGCCCTGCACTGGTGTTTGAAGACCTAACAGCACACCAGGATTTTGTAGGGAAGCTTTAAAACAAAACTAATGCAGGTTTTGACTTAGTAGGTCTGAGGTGCTTCTTTTTGTTCAGCTAAATTTGAGAACCATTGCTTTTGATGGTAAGTATTAAAGCATATAAATTCCCCATTTGACTAAGAAGAGAATGTTCATTTGATATGCAAGTTGTGAGATTTTCTTTAACCCCTTACATGTATTTACTTATACCTCAGCTGGTTAAGGCAACACGTTGGTCAAAAGCTTTGATTTCCGGGTGCCTGAGTGGTTCAGTTGTTAAGCCATCTGCCTTCTGCTCAGGTCATGATCCTGGAGTGCAGGGGTCAAGCCCCACAACCGGCTCCCTGCTTGGTGGGAAGCCTGCTTTTCCCTCTCTCACTCCCCCTGCTTGTGTTCCCTCTCTAGCTGTGTTTCTCTCTGTCAAATAAATAAAATCTTAAAAAAAAAAAAAAGTTTTGATTCCAATGTGGGCCTGTTAGTCATGGGCATAGATAAGAGTATTCATCACAACCCACCAGTTGTCATTAGTGGATCATCTTAAATGGGGCGGGGGGAGTCTGTAATTGTGCCCTCATAGTCAAACAGTGACCTGTGGTCTTAAAGTTGTAATCAGGTATTCCCACGGAGGGGGGGGGGGTTAAATCCAGAAACCCAAGTATTCAAAGTTCAGTTACCTTTATGCCACTAGTCTAAGAACCATTGGTTGTGAAGCAGTTTAATGAGATTTGGGTAACAAAAATTGGTATGTTTGTGCTGCCAACTTTGTGAGATCAGCTGTTATCAGTGTGATACAAATGGTATGAAGTGGTTCCAGTGAAATTTAGTCTTTTTGACAGTCATCCACTTAATTTGATATGAGGTGATTCCCTTAAGAACATGACACTCTCAATTCCCCAATAGCCAAATCTGACTTTTGGATTATTTCTCAGTAATGAGCTTTATAGAATCGTCCATATTCTCTTATTGTACCAGTAACTTAGAAAAACACATTTTTAATTGTTTTTCTCATTTTTGTAAACAAAGTTGAGTCTCCTAAAAATCACTCCCATCAGATTGGTGGGTAGAGTAAGTAAGATCTAAGCATACAAGGAAATCCACAAGCTCGTCCCCAGGCAAACTCCATTCCCAAGGTTGGTGAAACAGGGAGGCCCCCCTTCCAGCCTGTACTCTGGTCCCTGAAGGTGCACTTTGGAGATTCCTCACTATAGTTGTTGGACTTCTGACCCTGGCCACAATTACTGCTGCTTCCACCCAAGTGTTGGAGACAGAGCCCATCAACGTCCGCTTGCCTTTATAAACTTACTTCTCCATTGGCCTCAACTACAAGTGCCGGTGATAGATCTGGATGACAAGCAGCGTTGCTGCTTCTGAAGGAGATTTTACCTCTGTGGCTTCTTTTATAAGATTTAGAGCTTGGGTTTACCAAAGGAGCAGCTGGTAACATCTCACTATAACAGCTCTTACCTGCTTCTTACTTAGTCCTCAAATGCTAACTTCATTCCAACCTACTAGTAACAATAGCATACCTCCTGTATAGTTAATAGACCTGCATATTAACCCAAGCTGTTGCATTAGTCTTATTAAATAATGTAATGTTCTAATCAACTGAAGGTATGGTCTAGAAACTTGTATTTATAAACTAAGTTCATACTAATCTTTCCCTTCTTTGAGCTAGTGTAACTTCTTGAAATATAATGCTTATCTAAATTACTTCCTGCAGCCCTTCCTTTTATTAAAAGACCCATTTTTCCTACTTATTTTTTGCAACCAATATGACCAAAAAGCAAGTGTACTAAAACAGTTACAATCCAATCACATTGTTGAAATCCAGGTTTGTCCAAATGTTCTGCACATGTATGTGTGCATATAGATATAAGTGTATACACACAGTTGTGTATGCATGATGAGTGACATTAGATCTTTGGGGTAGTACAGAGCTGATACATAGATTGATAATTTCTGTTCTAAATTAACTAGATAATAGTTTAGCAAATGGGAAACCACTTAATAAAATAAAATGTGTTAAACTTGTTTTATTTCACACTACCTTTGCTAAGAAAGTATATTAGTAAATATTAGTAAAACTATATTAGACAAAAATGTACAGGTACATGCAAGCCTACATAGATGGAACTCTAGGAATTTGTTGACTAAGAATTAAAGTTGTATTTATAAGTTAATTCCCCAGAGTTAAGCTTGTCATTGTCAGATATAATAATGTAGTAACTCCCCTCTTTGGTAAAAAAAACCTCCTAGAAACAGATAAATATATAAAGATGTCTATATATATACAAAAATGGGATATTTAGTGCAATCAGAGATTGACATAATTTATATTCTTTTTATAATTTCAGATGTCAGCTTTCTGCAACTGATATACATGTCTACAGCTTTTTGAAAAGAGGTAGGTGCATACATAACCTGATCTGTCCAACGACTCTGGGCCCATGGGAATCAACTGCAGTATTTCAAGCTCTGTGCCTTTTGGGTTGACTGCCTTCCCTTCCACTCTGGCTGTGAGTTGCCTCCTTTTTCAGGGTGCCCATGCCTGACAGCTCCCTTGCTTCCCCTGTGCTAGAGAAGAAACAAAAGTGCAGAGCACAGTGGCTATCTAGGAGTGAAGGAGACTAAAATAAGAGGTGGGGAGGAGGAGAGGGCCTGGCTTTGTAGGGTTTGCCTAGATGTTGGGAGGGAATTTGAGTTTGGGTTCTGAAGTGTAGGGGAAATCCAACCTTGAGAATAATGACATATAACGATGTAGTGTGAAATTACCTTCTATCCTGAGTTCTGATTCTTCAAATTTCCATCATTCCGGGCTTACTAAGAAAATTTCTTTAAAAAGGAGTGAAGATATTAAAAAGGGACCATGGAGGATAGGATGATGAGACTAAATCCCACAAAGAATTCTAATTCATTCTTTAATTCACTCAAGACAATCTGTGCAAGCAATTTTTAAAATATGCATCTTTTCAGAAGTTACTGGTATTAGTGGTGGGATGTCCCATTCATCCCCAGGTGGAATTGGGATGTAGTTACTAAATGCACATTCCCCATCTGCTAGATAGTGTATCATGCATAACCTACTACATTTAAAACATGAAATACGTTTGCACTGTATTTTTTCATAGAATTCACTTGTGTAACCATTTATTATGTATTTTTAATTATTTCACCATATTTAATGTGCATTTTCATATGTATTTATCTATGCACCTTCTATGTGCCAGATAGAGTTTTAGGCACTGGAGACTTAGAAGTGAACAAAACAGACAAAAAACTTTGACCTAAAGAGGAGTACGTTGGGGAGAATTGCCAATTTTGATAAATTATATAATGTGCAGAATGTAGGGGTTGTGAGAAAAAATAAAGCAGCCCAAGGACATGAAGAGTGCTATGATGGAGGGGAAGTTACATTGTAATTTTAAATAGGGTGATCAGGGCAGGCCTTCTTCAGAAGGTTACATTTGAGCTGGAAACGCCCTGAAGGAAGTGAAGAAGCAAGCAAGCCATGCCACTGTCAGGGAAGAAAGTTCCAGGCAGAGTAGTAGGACAGTTCAAAGACCTGCCTAGAATGTTCAAGCAACGGGGAGGAGGCTGGCATCACTGGTTCAGGGTGGAGGAGGGAGAGAGAAGTAGGAGATGTTATGGGTACAAGGGGACAGGAACTTGGAGGGCTCTGCAGGCCTTTAAAGACTGGCTTGTACTGGAGGGGATTGGAGAACTGTTACCAGGGGACTCAACAGGGCCATGACACAAATCTCAGGCTTTAGAAAGATCGCTCTAGCCACTGTGTTTTATGGCTATTGCAGCAGTCGCAAGGACCCAGGTGGTGGACATGGCTGTACCGACAAGTGATTAGATCCTGCGTGTATTTCACACATAGCCTGAGGAATAGGATGTGGCCCCTGAAAGAAACAGATGACACCAAGGCACTGGGTCTGAGGAACTGAGAAGATAGTTTTGCCATTACCTAGTTGGGGGTAAAGGTAAATGAGGTAGCTTTCCCTTCCCCTCTCTTCCTTTCTTTTGGTTTTTTATTTACTTGCATTTTTTTTAATAGTCATTTTTAGGGCAGTTTTAGGTTCACAGAAACATTGGTCATTTCATTTTGAGGAAGGGGTGAGCTGTGGTCAGTTTAGAGCCCGTTAAGTTTTGGTGTCTAGTAGACAACCAAGTGTGGGCATCAAGTAGATGCTGCATCTATGCATCGGGGGTTTCAGGCAGGGGTGCAGGCTGGAAATAAAAACTGCAAAGTTGTCAGTATATAGGTGGTATTTATAGCCGTGAAACTGGAGGAACTCACCAAGGATGTGGTTGGTTATCAGCACACCCTTCCATCTGCGCCAGCGGATCTGAGTCCTTTAATGGTTTTCCTTTGCCAGATGACATAGTGTTAAGTTTGATCAGTAGAAGGTACTAATGAGGCATTGCTAGAGGAATGGTTTCCTGTCCTGGGTCTAATGTTCACCCATCAGGTTTTGGGAGGGTACTTTTTGTTTTTTTTCATCCAGTGCCCTATTTGCATGTTTTTCCCAGGCCTTCATATCCCAGGATCTAACTCCCCTCAGCATTTGGCCTCCCAACCCCTGCTTAGACTAAGAAAGTCTTAAACACTAAGAAAGTGTTTTCTTAAGCCCTTGACCTAGTTATGGCAAGTTGGCTGCAGTGCCTAGACAGTGTGGGCCTAACCACAACACAGACCACTGCCCTCTCCCTTCTTCCTTTAGCCCACCCACCCTCATGCACACATGCTGGGAGGCAAGACTGCTCTCCCATACAGGCTGAGTCTGGCACGGAGAGGTACCAGGTCCCAGGCAGAGCCAGGCCTCTCTAGCACCCAGTTCCAGCAGTCTGCAGGGTGCCCCAGTCCCTTCTTTGCACCCAATCCTCTTTGTCCTACTGATCCCCTGTTATCCCATCATCCGCTCCAGTTCATCCACACCTGGGGATTTGTTTCCCATGGCCTTCCCCACACAGATACCCAATGCCCGATGCACATGTACCTCTCAACCTCAGCTCAACTGCCTCTCAGAGAGTTGTTCCTGCTGGCACGGTGACAACAGGCCAACAAATTTCTCCTTCCGGTGGGCTGCAGTTACACCTTCAATCAGGGCTGAACCCTCTTCCGAGCCTGTCCTTCTTCAAGCACTCTCCCTTGGCCTAAGCTGCCCCTTACAGTTCTCTTGAAATCTTCACAATTAACCTTCCAAAATGCCTTACTAATTCCTTATTTTAAACTTCCTTCACTCAAATTACTATATGGTATCCATCACCTGAGTGGGCCCAAACTGACAGAGGAGTTGACAGTAAAGAGAAGAGGCTGAGGGATTTGAGCTCTGGGGCACCTCCCTGTTAGGAGGTTTAGAGGTGGGACTAAGATGGGACAGAGTAAGCCAAGTGACCAAGGAAAGAGGAAAATCAAAAGAACATGGCATCGTATCACTAGAGCCAAGCAAAGAACACGTTTACAAAGAAAGTGGTTATCAACTATGTCAGAAACCACTAGTTAGTCATGTGTGATGAGAGCTTAGCATGAAGCTCAGGATGGAGCAATGTGAAGATGGCTAGCAGGCTTCACAAAAGCAGAAACGTTAGAAGAACTCTAAACAGTCCATCTACCAACCTGTCACCCAAGGCAAGACTGCCTTTGAGATGCCCTTGACAGATCTTCCACCTAAATATAAACATCCAAATTTGTTTGCACTATCACTATCCAGTGAATTTATTCTATTATGAACTTTAGGGCTTTATATAATAAAATTTATATAAAAATACATTATTTCAAATGATTGGAGGCATCAGCTATATTATGGAAAGCCATAGAATACTGAGATGTCCTCAATATTGTATATATTGAGCATTTATTGTGTTGCAGGTAGTGGTCTAGGAACTGGGATATGTTAATGAAATAGGGAAGCAAAAAGCTTGTCATCATCAAACTTCATTTTGTTGGGAAACCCAAGTAATAAACTAGTGAACAAATACTTAAACTAAGCTGTTTTCAGAGCAGTATGTACAATGAAGGAAATAGAGTGAGTGCCAGGAACAGTAGGGAGTTACGTTGCAATGGTCTAAGTGTATGGAAAACTCCTTTCCAAAGAAATTTGAGCTAAGACCAAACTGTGGACAGCAGTGAATAAAAATCTGCACAAAAAGCATTCTAGATAGAGTGTGTGACAAAGAGAAGGAGTTTTGTGGATTCAAGGGGAAAAAGAGGCCGAGACCACAAGCACAGTGTGGAATTTGAAAAAAAAAGAAGTAGAAGATAAAAAAGAGATACAAGGGAAATTCTAGTGTCTGTCACGGTAGAGCAACAAGGGTGAGATTTACACTCCAGCTCTAAGCGATTAGAGAACTGGACAAATTGTAGATAAAACAGTGGTTTTCCCATTTTGGACAATTTGTAGTTTTAACTGTGATCCTTGAGAGAAGGGGGGAAAAAAGGCAATCCCTTTGATTGCACTAGGTTATGACAGGGAGACTGCTTCCAGGCTTACATACAGGGAGGGAGGAACCTGGACCCTGGAAGACTTTCTAAGTTGAAGAGTCTGAGATCAGAGTTTAGGGTGGTCAAAGTGTGGATGGAATCTGTGGGTCATGCTCCAGAGAAGAGAGAACTGTGCCTGGAGACAGTGCAGGACACCGGCAGAGGTGTCCTCTCAAATCTTTGGCTAAGTGTTGAGCTCAGCATTCATAAGATTCATGAGAGAAATTACCCAATGCCAAGGAAAGAGCCACAGGAAAGGAGAAAGCACAGAAGAGTCTCAAACCCCAAATAGGACTGGGTGTCATTTATTCCCCTATTAGCCAAATGGAAAAGTCTTACAAAACACAAGGCATTGGATAGAATCCTCAGAAGGGTGTCAACTTAGTAGTGAAGCAAAATTAGCTGTAGACTAAAGGCTGCTCTAGACCTACAGCAATAGGGATCAAAAGCAAACCTCAAAAGAATCCACCTGAGTCCAAGTACTTTAACTGTGAATCAGTATGTAAAAGAATATAACCAAACCTGCATTCAATACATAAAATTTACAACATCTGGCATCCAATAAAAAAAAAATTATTAGAGGGGTGCCTGGCTGGCTCAGTTGGTAGAATGTGTGACTCTTGATCTCAGGGTTGTAAATTCACACCCCACATTGGGTGTAGAGATTACTTAAAAATAAATCTTTAAAAAAATTACTAGACATGCAGCTAAATGGAATATGACCCATTATCAGGAGAAAAAGAAAAGAAACAGACCCATAAAGTGGAGATGATGTAATTAGCAGCTCTTATAGAGTCCACACATTCAGAAAGGAGAGAAAAACAAAATCATAAAGAGGAGAGAAATAGATGATGTAAAAAAGACTCTAATGAGGGACACCTGGGTGGCTCAGTTGGTTAAGCGACTGCTTTCGGCTCAGGTCATGATCCTGGAGTCCCAGAATTGAGCCCCACATCAGTCTTCCTGCTCGGCCCTCTCTTGGTCCCTCTGCTTGTGTTCCCTCTCTAGCTGTGTTTCTCTCTGTCAAATAAATAAATAAAATATTTTTTTTAAAAAGACTCTAATGGAACATTGAGAGATGAAAAAAAACATTTGAAATGAAAAACTTATTGGATAACACTAAAGCAGAAAAACTCAACTTTGAAGACATAGCAGTAGAAGCTATCCAGGCAGTACAGAGATATTAAAAACAAAATAAAACAAAATAATAAAGCATCAATGACTTTTGTGACAATTTTAAATGATCTAAAATATGTGTAATTGATGTCCCAGTAGGAGGGATTGGAAAACACTCACTTGTGGGTCAAATCTGGCCTGATGCCCATTTTGTAAATAAAATTTTAATTGGAGGGGCATCTAGGTAGCTCAGTTAGTTAAGCATCTTACTTATTTTGGCTCAGGTTATGCTCTCAGGATCCTGGGTCCCAGCCCCTTGTTAGGTTCCCCACGCAGTGGGGAGTCTGCTTGAGATTCTCTTTCTTCCTCTCCCTTTGTCCCTCCTCCACATGCACACATGTGCGTTCTCTCTCTCAAATAAAAAACTCTTTAAAAAATTTTATTGGAACACAGCTATGTTCACTTATGTATTACCATTTCTGTATTATGGCTGCTTTTGAATAGTTGTGATAGAAACTCTTTAGGGTGCAAAACCTAAATTATTTACTCTCTAGCCCTTTGCAGAAAAAAAAAAAAATTCCCAGGACATTAGGGGAAGAGATTAAATGTAAGGAACCAGAAGGGAATTTGGGGGGTTGAATGTCTTGTTCTGTATCATGTGTGTATTTGTCACAGCTCATTGAATTGTACCCTTCAAACTGGTAGATTTTACTGTATAGAAATTGTGCTCCAATAAAACTAATTTCTCAAAATACAACAGGTAAAGGACTAGTTCAACATCTTGCAGCCTTTGATAAAATGTTTGGCTTGTGTTTTATTTATTTATTTATGTAAGATTTTATTTATCTGACAGAGAGAGAACAGTGAGAGAGGGAACACAAGCAGGGGGAGTGGGAGAGGGAGAAGCAGGCTTCCTGCCGAGCAGGGAGCCTGATGTGGGGCTCAAACCCAGGACTCCAGGATCATGACCTGAGCTGAAGGCAGACACTTAATGACTGAGACACCCAGGTGTCCCTGGCTTGCAATTTAAATGTGGTCAATGGAGAATTTTAATCAGATGACGGAAAATTTGAAAGTTTAAATGGTCATTTAAACAGTAGTGTGGTGAATGAGGGACAAGATCCTCATTTCAAGTGTTCTGTCGTATTTTCCTGAAAAGATGATGGCGGCTTTTGAACCCCCATGATGAGGTGGATTGGTGATGTATTTTTGAAGAAGATCCAGCAATCTTCCTGATTGGTTATGGAAGCCAAGCCTGGAACCCCTGGCCCAGACAAAACTTTAAGGGCTTGGACAAAGGGGGGTGCAATAGTGCTGCTTACTGGGATGGCCAAGACCAGGGGAAGGCAAAATCCAGAATGTAAATGTCAAATCTTGTCTGACTTGTGTGTATGCCAAATAAATGACAGTGATCTACACACATAATCCTTTGCTACTGCAGTTGAATTCAGGCATGCCTAACTGGACAATAAGTTCACTTTCACTCTGGTCTAATGCTTTTAGAGAAAAACCAACGTTTTAACAATGGACAGTTGTATAAAAAACGAAAGATTCCTGTTTTAGATCTAGTTTAGATATAGATCATTGTGAACTCTTGCATAATTCCTGTTCCCAGATGATACTTAAAATTATGTTGAAACGAAATTAAAACATAATCAACAAGGAGGCATTTTGAATAGCAATTCCACTCACTATAAAAATAATGAGTAAGGAGACTAAGTAAGATAACTTTACTGTGTTCAGCAAAATCACTCTCCTTTTACACCTTGAGTTCTCATTTCCCCAAACACCTTATTACTCCAAAGATTCTGACATTCAAACTCTCCCATTTGCATGTTCCTTGTATTTAATGGTACGCTAAATTTTGTTTGGAAAAACGATTAACCCAGATGCATCTTTTTAATTTTTATCATAAAAAGCATTCTCTGGTGAGCAAATGTACAGTGTGTGTCTTATTAGTTATTCATGTGTGTAACTGTTTTGTGAAAATCAATACTAGCAAATCAAACTCTTAATGTTTAGAAGGATCCCTCCTTTATATGTTTGCCCTTTGAAAATGAATCCTGCTTTTCTATCCAAACTTCTCCTGCCTCTGTCCTCTGCAGCAAAACCCTTCACTGATGACCTCTGTCTTCTCAGGGTGTGGCCACACAATATAGTGAAGCAAAGCAGAACCAAGAAAATTAATTCCAAGTCTGCTGGTGTCTGAAAGCACCATGTCACCTGGAGGTACGGTCCTAACTGAATGACTGCATTGGGTTTACCCCACCCTGGCTCCAGCTTGGATCCTTTAGTTCCTTTGATGAGTCAGATGTGCCTCTTCATCTTACGAGGTTCCTGATCGCTCCTACTACAGGTCTGATTTAGTCCTCCCTGTATAGTTTCCACTCCTAAACTTTCCCTCGCTGCTCATCTCCTTTCTCCTACCTATTGAACTTGAGGTAATATATATTTCTTTTGTCTCCAACCAGAAGAAGAAATTGGTGTTTCTTAAGGGAGTGAGCTCCTCAGGTTCCTAGGTGGCTCAGTTGGTTAAGCGTCTACTTTTAGCTCAGGTTCATGATCCCAGGGTCCTGGCATCGAGCTCTGCATCAGGCTCCCTGCTCAGTGGGAAGTCTGCTTCTCCTTCCTCTGCCCCCCTGCCTGCTTGTGTTCTTTCTCTCTCTCTCAAATAAATAAAGAAAATAATTTTTTTAAAAAAGGAGTGAGCTCCCTTAAAAAACATCTTCTTCAAGCTGTATGGGTCCATTCTCATCATTCAGAAATGAAATCAAGACTTTACTACAATATAAAGTGGACAACTGCCAAATATGGTCTCCTGGTTTCTAGCTCATGGGATTGGATATCTTAGCCACATTTAATACTTCTACTACTTGGCATTTTCCTTTAAAAATATGATCTACAAAAAGTCACAAATATTTGCATTTTTCTTGATTTTAATTTAAGTCCAGTCATTATAAATCAACTCCTTTTAGTTTGGTGTGAATTGTTTCCTGATGTAGAATCCAAGACTCCTGGATATCTACTAGTCCTTCCTCAGCAGAGTATCAATTTCCTGGAGTCCCTGGGTCAAATAGACATATGTTCACTCACACACACACACACACACACACACACACACACACACACACAAATCCTTTTGTTGTTTATTGTTATTTTTTTCATTTCAAATCAGCCTGTTCCAGAGTGAAATCTACTACAGGATGGATTATCTCTGCTTGGGTGTATAAGATTCCTGTGGCTGCTGTAATAAATTACCACTTAATAGTGGCTTACATTTATTATCTTATAGTTCTGGAAGTCAGGAGTCCAAAATCAATGTCACTGGTGTAAAGTCAATAGACCAGTAAGGTTGTGGTCCTGTAGGCACTAAGGGAAAGAATCCATTTCTTTGTCTTCACTAGCTTCTGAAGGATGCCTACCTTCCTTGGCATTCTTTGAAATTCCTACTTTCCTTGGGAGAGTCTCATGGTCTTCCATATTCAAGGCCAGCGTGGAACATCCTCAGAACTCTGTCCTCCTCCCCCACAGCCTCTGTCAATCACACCCCCTTTTCTTAGACTCTGACCCCCTACCGTTTCCCTCAAACTTCTGAGAGCCACTGATTTTTTACTCTATCTATAGATTTACCTTTTCCAGAAAGGTTGTATGGTTGGAATCATATAGCAGGTGGCCTTCTCCAACTGGCTTTATTCACTTAGCGATGCGTATTTAAGTTTCCTCCATGTCCTTTCATGACTTGATAACTAAGTTATTTTTACCACTGTGGTTAATTTTAACTGTGCTTCCCTCTTAGAGGAATCCTGTAATCATATCAGGCCTATCCTGGTGACTCAGGATAATCTTCCCTCTCAAGATTTTTAACTTAGTCATATCTGTGAAATTCCTTTTTCCCTGTAATTATAATAACATATCCATAGGTTCCTGGGATTAGGATTGGGACATCTTGGGGTGGGGTGGGGAGGCATTATTCAGCCTGCTACATCAAGTAAACCATTTTATCTTGTTCTTGAAAATAAATATTTTAATTAGTTAAGTAATATTTATTTTCTTTATGGATAGAAGCCTACGGAATTTAAAGACCTCTACAGTTGTGTGATGAGTGTTGGTGAGTGAAAACTCAGAGGAGCTTGTATATCCCCTTTGTTTTTGTTTTGTTTTTAAAGATTTTATTTATTTCTTTGTCAGAGAGAGAGAGAGCTCAAGCAAGGGGAGTGGCAGGCAGAGGGAGAAGCAGACTCCTCACTGAGCATAGAACCTGATGCAGGACTCCATCCCCGGACCCTGAGATCATGACCTGAGCTAAAAGCAAATGCTTAACCAACTGAGCCACCCAGGCATCTCGTCCCTTTTGCTTTTTTGTGGCATTGACCAGTTCCTTTTCTTCTGTCACTTCACAATATAAAACATTATTTCTGAATTAGTAAAAGGCCATCTTTTAATCGAGCTGAACAATTCATTTGAAGAAGGCCATGTAAAAGTGTTTTGTCAGGAGAAAACTCATGTGAAGTTAAGGCCAGCAGGATAATGCTATGTCTTAATTCTTTTCATGCTGATGGCAGTGTATTTGCTACTGTATCATCTTTGGGCTTGAGATATCAAAAGTAATTTGAAGAACTGGTATAAGATTATGTTGACTTAACTAGTAGCTATCAAGGTTCTACTACCTGTAAAATACCTAACAAAATGCCTTTAAAGAACATGCCATCCAAATGAAGAGGCAAGGCAAATCCCATGAATACTTAGCCATGTTGGAAGCATTACTGAAGACACAGCCAATACGGCCAGAAAGACTCTTGCTCCTTCTTGCTCCCTCAGTATTTCATTTGAATCAGTTTTCACTTGGAAAAATTTGAAGGGTAGAGAATGGGTAAGAAGGTACAGTTTTGTTTTGTTTTATTTTAATTAATAGACTTTTAAAAAAGATTTTATTTATTTATTTGACAGAAACCCAATAGAGAGGGAACACAAGCAGGGGGACTGAGAGAGGGAGAAGCAGGCTTTCCGCCGAACAGGGAGCCCGATGCGGGGCTCGATCCCAGGACGCCAGGATCATGACCCGACCAGAAGGCAGAGTCGCTTAACCAACTGAGCCTCCCAGGCGCCCCATAATAGATTATTTTTCACAAGTTTTAGGTTTACAAAAAATGTAACAAAGTTCAGAGTTTCCACATATCCCTTCTTCTCTGCTTACTGTTTCCTGATTATTAACATCTTGCATTAGTGCATTAGTGTGTTACATTTGTTACCATTAATGAACCAGGATGGATGCACTATTAATTGACTAACATCTGCATTTTATGTTAGGGTCCACTCTGTGTGGTTTTGACAAGTGCCTAATGTTAGGGATCCACCATTCCAGTATCATACAGAATCATTTCACTACCATAAAAATCCCCTGGGTTTCATTTATTCATCCCTCCCGTTTCCCTCAAACTTCTGAGAGCCACTGATTTTTTACTCTATCTATAGATTTACCTTTTCCAGAAAGGTTGTATGGTTGGAATCATATAGCAGGTGGCCTTCTCCAACTGGCTTTATTCACTTAGCGATGCGTATTTAAGTTTCCTCCATGTCCTTTCATGACTTGATAACTAAGTTATTTTTACCACTGAATAATATTCCATTGTATGGGTGTGCCTCAGTTTATCCATTCCCCTATTAAAGGACATCTTACTTGCTTCCAGCTTTTCCCAACTATGGATAAAACTGATAGAAACATTAATATACAGGGTTTGAGTGGACAGAAGTTTTCAACTCTTTTGGGTAAATACCAAGGATTTCTGGATCATATCTTAAGACTGTGTTAAGCTTTGTAAGAATCTGTCAAACTGTCTCCCAAAGTGACTGCACCATTTTGCATTCCCACCAGCAATGAGAGTTCTTGCTGCTCCGCATCCTTGCAAACATTTGTTTGTGACAAAACATTTGGATTTCTGTCATTCCAAAAGGTGTGCAGTTCTATCTTGTGGTTAATTTTAACTTGCAATTCCCTAATGACAGATGCGGAGGAGCATCTTTTCATATGCTCATCTGCCACCTGTATATCTTCTTTGGAGAGGTGTCTGTGCAGATATTTTGCCCATTTAAAAAGTGGATTGTTTTCTTACTGCTCAGTTTTTAGAGTTCATTGTGTGCTTTGGATATAAGTCCTTTATTAGATAGATGTTTTGCAAATACTTTCTCCCAGTTTGTGGCTTGTCTTTTCATCCTTTTAACCATGTGTGTTGCAGAGCAAAAGTTTAAAATTTGGTGAAGTCCCACTTACCAGTTTGGGGTTTTTTTCCCTCATGGATCAAGCTTTTGATGTTGAATCTAAAAGTTCACTGCCAAACCTAAGGTCACATACATTTCCCCTGTGTTATCTTCCAGATGTTTTATAGTTTCAAGTTTATTATTAGGTATATTATCCATTTGAGTTTTTTGCAAAAGGTGCAAGATCTGTGTTGAGATTCACTCTTTTTTTTTTTCACACGAGGTTGTCCAGTTTTGGCACTGTTTATTGAAAAGATTATCTTTTCTCCATTGAATTGCCTTTGCTCCTTTGTCAAAAATCAATTGACTGTGCTTGTGGGAGTCTATTTCTAGGCTGTCTATTCTGTTCCATTCGTCTGTCTGTTCTTTCACCAATATCAGGCTGTCTTGGTTATTATAACTTTATAGCAAGCCTTGAAGGCAGGTGGTGTCAGGTCTTTAGCTAGAACTTACAGTTTTTAATACAGCCCACACATGCTTCCATGAAATAAGACCATTTAGATGATGTTCTGTCCTTGTGATTTTAAATCTTTTCTTTGTTCATGAATACCGTCCTGTTACATTTAATTATAGCTCCAAATTCTAAGAGATTTTACTTTCCAGTGTCTTTTCCCTGCAGAAAAATTTGCAGGTACTGATGGACTTTGGGTAGGAAATTTTTATTACCTAAGCAAGGAAACAAGGATTTCCTTTTTTTTTTTTTTTTAAGGATTTTATTTATTTGACAGAAACACAGCCAGAGAGGGAACACAAGCAGGGGGAGTGAGAGAGGGAGAAGCAGGCCTCCTGCCGAGCGGGGAGCCCAATGTGGGACTCTATCCCAGGTCTCCAGGATCATGACCTGAGCCGAAGGCAGTCGTTTAACCAACTGAGCCACCCAGGTGCCCCAAGGATTTCCTCTTTTTAAACAATGACTGTGTAAAATGGGTTATATAATAATATACTACACTGAGGGCAGTATGCCTTAATCCCTTCCAATCCCAGTCATTACTGATCAGACACTCATGAGCAAGAGTGCAGCTTAGACACATATTGTTTCGATCTTCATCCCTGTCCTGTCTCCTCACCCAGGAATCTCAGCTAATGGGAAAGAGAATACTCTCTGACCACAGAAACCAGAGATGGGTGGCCTCCTTAGCTCTGATGCCACAGGTGTCGAAGGACATGATACAAACGAGACAGACACGGATACATTTGCCCTCAGTTCTCTTTCAGGAGAAGCTTAGGGACCCAGGAGATTCCCTGTGGTATTGTGAGAAGAGAATAATCCCCACAGACTTCCAAAGCTCAGGAGGATCCCCTTTAGCTCCCAAGAGATAAAATCACCCCAGCATCCTCCTTGTACCTAAGCTAGGGCCTCCTGCATGGATACTAACAGAGCCTCTGTCTCCAACGAAACAATTGAGCTGTGGCATCATAGGTGAAAATGGAGACAGGGAACAAGAACAGGACTTGAACAGGATCAGTCACTTGAAAATATGGTGCCACACTGAAGAGTCGGTAAATTGTTCCAAGAAGACAGAATTGATGCAGAAAGCATAAGATAATTTAATGGTATTTAAACATGTGGCTTCTTGCTCATTTTAGAGACATTGCAGTAATAAATCAATCTTGTCATAAGAAAGGAGTATTTACAAAAATAAGAAAGACTACTTGGAAATAAGAAAAAAACATAATTGTCAAAAATTTTTTAATATTAGAAGCACTGATGGGGAAAACATTCCCCAAAATGGAAATAATGATTTAGAAGGGTAAATAATTCTAGGATGCAAAGCAAAAAGACCATGAAAGGGAATTTCTAAAAGGAGAGATGAGACAGAAGGGAGAGACCAAAGAGACCCCATATTCATGGATAGGAGTGCTAGGAAACCAGCAAGCAGATGGAGGATAAGCAAAAAACAAAACAAATCCCCCCCAAAAATTTCCCCACGTTTAAGAATTCTGTGAATTCTGACTTAGAATGCCTCACAAATGTTTGGCAGGATTATTGAAAAAGTGGAAACAAATTGAAAAACATATATTTGATTTCTAAGGATAAAATAAGCATTTTCCAAAATAGATACAAAATACAGTTTGCCTGCAAAGGAAAGAGAATCAGACTCCCACCAGAATTCTCAGTCGCAATACCAAATGCCAAATGAAGTGCAGAGCTATGCTGGCAAATTTCCTACGTGTTTTCTGAGCCTTCCCTACCTGAGGACCTATGGGCCCTCCTTCCTTCCAGTTTAGCTCAGCAATCCACCCCAGAGCCCACCCCCTGCCTGCTGCTGCTCAGTGTCACATCCCCCACCCCTGGGTGAATGAGGGTGAAGCCTACAGATGTAGACCCTCCCCCTCCGGTTGTGTAACCAAATGGCCCTACCTCCTTAGAGCAGAGGCACCTTGCACCTGAGGCTCCTTCCACCATCTTTCCCCAACCCCACCCCGCGGGGGGCGGGGGGGAGGTCCCATTACCATCTTAGCACTTTTCCCTCCCCAAACCAAGGCTCTGAGCAAAATGATACACACATTTGACTGCCTCCTCCTATGTCCCAATCCCCCCTGGCCTCTTCATCTTGCTCTTCTAACCGTCCCTCCTCAGGAATAGAATAGACAAACTCTTCTTTCACTTCCTCTGCAGCACCTTGCTGTTTCCAATTTCTTGGCTAATCCCGCCTGGTGGACAAAACTATTTTCTATGAACTTTGGGAGAATTACTGTTTGTGATCCCAGCCTAGCATTTGATATATTAAGTAGAAGCAAAGGAATTTAGACATGTCTTTGTTTTCAACAGACTTTCAAGCATATTTGCCTATTGTCTTCTTGCAAAATGCCATTTAAATGTCAGAAACTGAAAACTCTTTGTTCATCATTACATTTCTTCTCCACAAATGAATCTTAATAACTCTCATTTTCTAACATCTTTTGGTGGCAGATGAACACCTTGGGCTTACATGTGTGGAAAGGCAGAAGAAAAGAGCATGTAAATATTTTTAAAAACATTACCTCAATTATGCTACATAAACTTTATACTTAAACCTAAAGAGTTTTAATAAGGGAGACATGAAGTTTAAAGGCAAAAAATAATTTTTTAAATAAGAGAAGCATCATATAAAAATTTTAGTAAAATTTTATAGTTCTACTTTCTCTCACATTCAGTGAAGCAAGGTTGAACATTAATAAGTAAAAAAAGATAACAAAATTAATCCCATTTGGAAACTTAAGACTACTCTTCTAAGTAAGTCCTGTCAGCAAGAAAAACAAAGTTAAAATTACAAGCTTCTTTTTTTTTAAAAAAGATTTTATTTATTTATTTGACAGAGAGAAACACAGCGAGAGAGGGAACACAAGCAAGGGGAGTGAGAGAGGGAGAAGCAGGCTTCCCACCGAGCAGGCAGCCCAATGCGGGGCTCGATCCCGGGTCTCCAGGATCATGACCTGAGCCGAAGACAGTCACTTAACCAACTGAACCACCCAGGTGCCCCCAAATTACAAGCTTCTTAAAATCAAACAGCGATGGGAATATTAGATATTAATAGCTAAACAATTTGGCCACTGAAGAAAACTCAGGATTCAGTGCTTCTATTATTTAATAAGAGACCATGCATTCATTCAAGCACGTAATAAAAATAACCAGAAAACAAATCAAAAGGAAGGAAAAGAAAATAATAAATATAAAACTAGAAATTGGTAAACAAAGCAAATTAGAAGTAATGGGTAAAGTGAAGACTTTGACCTCCAGTGGGAGTATGCGAACTAATGACACAGACATTCTCAGCAAAACAAACTGGTTCTCAAGTTCATCTGGGAATAAAGGAAGACCGCCATTAAAGATACAGACTGGACACACATATTTAACCTTCACTCCCTCCCGAAATGCTACAAAAAGGGAAGTAAAGGTGTTTTTCTTTGTTTTATTTTTGCAGAGTTCCTCAAGACTATAGGGCAGAAAAAGGAATGGCCAAGGTTAGGATTGCAAAGATGATGGATAATGGCAGCTGACTGAGCAGCCCCCTGAAACCCTAACTTGGCAGAGGAGAGAATCAAGCACCCTGATTTACACCACAGACCTTTTAAAGTCTCAGGAACTGGACATATCAAGAACCTATAAATGTGGATGAAAAGGGAAGCTAAAATCCAGAGTGCATTGGTTTCTAGTCTGTTTAAGAAATTAGAACTCCAATATGCCCTCCCCAGTCACCACAGAGCCTTTTTACTGGCGCTCTCCTATCCCCCCCAAACTGGACTAGAGTTGTTTGTTTTCCCACAGAGAATGAAACAGAAGGTACCAGAACAAGTTGAATGTAGGGATATTTTGCTGAGAATAGGGGAGGTAAATGCAAATTGACACAACGGGTATGAGACTTTCAGCTTTCCTTCCTCAAATGAGCCCCCAGAATGCTGGCAGCCAGACAGACGACCTAAAGGCAGGATAGACTGGACTCCTCCAGGCAGAGAAATGCACCGACCAAGAGAAAAGATAAAAAGATTTTGATGTCAGGGGTTTTCCTCAAGAAATGGTCCAGCCAGAGTTTCTCAAAGTGAAGACTATGGTTGACAATTCTCACACAAGCATTCAGAGCTTCCAATCTGCTTTTTGGTTTCATATTCTAATAGCCAAAGAGTAAAGCATATAATAGGAGAAACCAAGACAAATAGGGAAAAGCTACTTGAAAGTCTCAGGGAGAAGGTACTTTCAAAAGAGTCATCAGTATCTTCAGAGGGCTAGGAGAAGATGTAATATTAACAGACTGAGAACAGGTTGCTCTTAAGAAAAAGAACATTTAGAGAGTAAAGAGGATTTCTTAGAAATTACAAATACCATCGCTGAGTTGAAAGACCCAGTGGAAGAAAGATTGGAAGATACAGCTGGGGAAATTTACCAGGAAGTAGGGAGAAAACAGGAGAGAAAGATAATGCAGAGACTGGTACAGGAGGGGGATCTAAACAAGAGGAGTTCCAGAATGCGATGCAGAAACAAAGACAAGGAAAGACTATCAGGAAATTATTCATAAATGATAACAACCACTGAATATACAATTGCTCAAAATAGAGACTATCCAAAATACATAATCATGAAATGAAATTTCAGAATGCTGGGAAAGAAAAGAACATACAAGTGTCTGAAGATAGAAAGGTTTCACACAGGGATCAAACATCAGAATGAATAGTATTTCTTAACAGCAGCACTGAAAGATAGAACACAATAAGGAGGTGCATTCCGAATTCACACAAGAAAGACCATTAACCAATAAATATGAGAAAATTACTCAATATCAGGAATAAAAAAAGAAAAAATTAAAACAACAGTGCCCTTTGTCCATTTTTATAGTGGGAAAAGTAAAATATACTGTTCCTGTTTAGTGTTGCCAGAGATAATAGGAAGACAGAAGACAGATGCAATGTGCACTACTCTGGAGCAAGTGAAAGACCTCGGGGTCCACCCTCACCTGTCGGAAGGACCAAAGGTCATCTGGTGTCAGATTGTCTCATTCTGGATCTGGTATTGGATGTGGGAGCTAGAAAATCCAACAGTTATTTAATTCATTCATCATTCACCCTAACAAACTTGATGTATTTAATACTTTTTTTTTTTAAAGATTTTATTTATTTGACACAGAGAAATACAGCTAGAGAGGGAACACAAGCAGGGGGAGTGAGAGAGGGAGAAGCAGGCTTCCCGCCGAGCAGGGAGCCTGATGTGGGGCTGGATCCCAGGACTCCGGGATCGTGATCTGAGCTGAAGGCAGACGCATAACAACCTATTTAATACTTTTGACGTCCCAAGGATTATGCCCAGACTTGTGATGGTAAGACTCAATCCTACCCTCAAGGAGATCTAGAGGTTCCTGAGAATTTGGGCTTCATTTACCCAATCTCTAAGATGAAGGCATCGGGGCCTTAGAGAATTAGGTGGTTTCTAAAGTGTCTTACGGCCCTATAATATGACATTTTTCAATAGCTAATGTATTTTTTGTGAGCACTATGACACCTAACAAACTGCATTGCTCTAGCTTGAGGACGCCATATTTGTAGTAGTCTTATTCATAGTCAGTAGGCTCCAGGTGATACAGTGGAGTCAAGTGATTCATGATACCCCATGTCTACTCTTCCAACCCAAGGCCTTGCTGAGCCTTCTCTAATTGGGAGATACTCTAAGGAGAGAACATTTGTGTCAAATTTCTGGCATCCATTGTTTGAGGAAAAAGAGCAGTCTTCCCTAAAGTCCTTATAATACTGACTTCTGAAGTATCATCGGGTATATCCAATGAGAATTCCAGAATCAGGTAATTCCTGTATTTCATTACCTATTCTCAATCCAGTGGAAATCTAAGAAGGAGGTGCCTGGGTGGCTCGGTTGGTTAGATGTCTTCCTTTGGTTCAAGTGATGATCTCAGGGTTCTGGGATATGGCCTAATGTAGCTCCCCGCTCAGTGGGAGATCTGCGTGTTCCTCTCCCTCTGCCCCTCCCCCAGTCATGCTCTCAGGCATGCATGCACTCTCTTGCTCAAATAAATAAAATCTTAAAAAAATATAAAGGAATATACCAAGGAAAATGAACGGCTAATTTTCATAAGTTTGGAAGTGTTCCTTGTTGGCATATTTCTTTAAAGAGAATCTAGCATGCAGACTAAAATATTTCTGGTAATTAAATAAATGAAAAAATCTGCTAGGTCTTTTAATAACCGACAAGGCTATAAATGAAAACCTATTTAAGAGAATTTTAAGTGGCATTTAAAAAAATGCAAACATTATATTTGAAAAATCCAAAACTTGGTAAGACTGAATATTTTGAAATTTACATTTTATATTTTCATACTTTTGGTTATGGAGTAAGCACATCATTTAAGAAATATAGAAACAGGAAAGGTGTTGCTTTACTTGGGAAAGAATATTCCCTTCAGCTGTGTTTCTCAAAGTTTCTTGGAATTACTTATGATGCTTGCTAAAAAGCCCTGCTCTCAGGACTTCTCCTCATACCACTGAATCAGAAACTGCAGGGTGGTCCTGGGAATTTTCTTGTAACAAAAGCCACAAGGTTTTCTACTATTCACAAAAATGAGAAGGCACCTTCTTAAAGTACTACGTTTGTATGTAGATGTCATGAGTGCCTGTCATTTGTACATATTAGAGTTTATTATGTACATGTCATTTTTTTAAAATGAAGATACTTTTGAATCACTGTATACAATTTCCATATTTTATTTAACATTTAATATCTCTTAGGCATTTATTTAAGGTACCAAAAATATATGCATGTATTTATATATGTGCATATGTATATATTTATATCTGTATATGTGTGTATACAAGTATACAAGTATACACACACACACACACACAGAAAGTATTTGTGAAATTTCTTATTCTGCCATAAAGTTTTGTCATGAGCTTGAGTAGTTGGGAGTGAGACCCTCAGTAAGAGCAATGGCATATCCAAGGAGGAGCCTATGAGGCAAGGTCAGAACCAAGAGCCCCATCTTGGAGAGCACTGAAGACTGAATTGGGGATTTGCCCTGGCGAGGCTGGACTCCATTTCTTCACACTCACATGAAGCACGGGGTAGGTTCGGTTAGAGAATATGAAGCCCTTCATGAGAACAGCAGCCAAATTGTCTTGAATGGCATGGTGAATATCAGAAATATGGTGGTTAAAACAGAGGGAATGCTGGTGGGGCTTGGCAGGCTGAAAGTTTCTGGTTTAACATGATAGATAATAAGAAGCCACTGACGTTTTGAAGTGGGACATGTCAGATCCTGCAAAAGAATTGGATAAGTAAATCTAAATCAACTAGATACAAAACAATTAGAATTAAAATTAATCAAAATATCCTTTATAGAACTGTAATTTGGGTTTTTACAAAGTATTTGGTTCTAGAACATCACTACTCTTGCCACTCTTACATGATTCACTCTTACACTCTTGATTTACACTCTCCAGTTAAAAACGTAGCAACTTGAGTGTAAAGTTTTTCGTCACAAATAGAACGGAGACTGCAAAGGCAAACAGAGTCCAAAGAGTGAGCTTTATTGCAAGCACCCTCGGGGGAGGTTCCGCGACTCCAGAGAGGAGAGTCGGGGAAGTCACGCCTGGGTTGGGGAGTGTAAGGGTTTTTAAGCCTTATGGGTTCCAGGTCTGGATTTAGGTGTTTTTTTTCCCATATTAGGCAAGGGAACATCGTGTCCCCAGATGATTGGTTGCAGGTGGGGAAGGTCCAGACAATGGTGGGTGGTCCCTGGCTGGAAAGCCAGGTATGGAAACTTTCAGTGTGTCGTCGTGTCCCCCCCTCCTCCTGCTAGGGTTCAGTTTTACTGGAGATGACATGACATGGTGGCCACGGCTGCTTTGGTGGGAAGATCAGCCATCTTGACCCCGTCTTCGATGCCCGCCATCTTGGGTGCCCCTGTCTCTCGACCAGCCCAACATTGAGACTAGTTTCTTATTTTAAATTCTTAAGCTTCAAGTTGACTGCATAAAAAAAAAAAACAGATAGAAAAACTTAAATTGGTATAACATTTAATGTTTTAAAATAATGAGTGTAAGGACCGAGTTAGAAATCCAAACCACCTTGCTATTTACTCAGAAAAACAGCTCCAGGAAATACAGGTAAACAGCCCCTGGAAAACAAAGGTGAGCCAGTTTGGGGGGGATGCCCAATCAGTTAATCCTCAACCTCCAGACCCTGAGAAATGGAGATGCAAACTAAGAATGGGCCACCGTAATAGGTTCTTGGGACCAGATGGGAACACCCAAATGCCCTCAACCTCTGGGCTCCTGGAGCAATAGAAGTGCAAATTAACCCTGGTAAGCTTGTGATTTGGGGTGTCTCCCTATAAAAGCGAGCCTGAGAAATTAGGAGTAGCCGTTTTCTCTCTCCTGAGAAGCGACCCTGGCTGGCCAGGTTAATTCTCAATGTTTGGTGCGAGATAAAGCTTTGCTTGACCTTTGCTTTTGTATCAGCCTCGTTCCTTTTAATCGGACCCTATTAATGAGTTTCTCTATACAGTGTCTCAACTATATATGCAACATGGTTTTTGGTTTTTACTTAAAACATAGAATGATACATGAAATTCGCTTAAAGATGAATATTCTTCCCCATTGAGTCTTGTCGACAAATATCTACCTTGATTTAACAAAAATAGTCCATTATAGCATTGCTGAGTATTTGCTGCATTGGGGGGATGTAAGAGTGGATTATAGGAAAAGCATTCATTATAAATTTACAAATCGAGTTTGAATGTGATTTCCCCCAAGACAGAGGCTTAATCTGGGTTAACTTAAATGTGGAAAGTTGGGCCAAACTGTCTCTCTAGGTGTGTGTGTGTGTGTGTTTGACATTTTTTTTTAATTGAGTTTATATGCCTTTGGTAGAGTCTGAATTTTCCAGTTTTACTGTACTTGGCACCATGATCGAGAGCCACATTCAGGGTTACCGGATACATTTACATAACATGTCTGACCTCTGAAGGTGTTTGAGTCTGTAACTCCTGAAATAAGATCACTCCAGCTCCAGAAATTGTGGTAGATAGGCACTTGCTGAATCCACCAGGGGTCAGCATACAGCATTCACACTCCAATATCAGTGTGAGTTAAATGGGAGGTGGGGGCAGGGGAAGGTTAGAAAAGCCAAATACCTTTTGAAACTTGCATATTCCTGTAAGAAAGAACAAAAAACAAAGAAAAGAAAAAAAAAAGAAAAGAAAAAAGAAAAAATTTCTTTTCAGGCAATTTGCCATAATTGCTTGTTTGAACTACTCTGATCCTTCCCTCCGAGGACCAGGCACTCAATAGTCATTAACTCTAATTTCTAGTCAAGGTGACTCCATAAATTAACCTCTTAACTCATCCCCTTTGCTCCAAACCCATAGCAAGGACAGGCATAAAAAAGAAAAAACATTAAGATGGATCGAAAACTAATACATTATTTCAGGGACCAGAAATGGATCAGAATTGCAATACTACACGAGCAGAGTGAAAGCCACGCAAAGACCTGCACTGATATAAATATTAAAGAATATCTTCATTCAATAGGAAGAAAAAGCCTAGAGGGAAGGTATGGAATACAAAAAAATGGGGAAGCAGGGAAATTGATAAAGTGTAAGCAAATGCTTATTAACTATAAAACATTTTTAATTTTTATTTGTTTCAAAAATGCAAAACTCAAATTCTCTTTTTATTCCTCATTTTATTTACTGTTTTATAACAATGTATTTTTTTTCAGTGTTCCAAGCAAAATTCAAGTTCTAGATAACAATGAATTGAAAAGAAAATATCTGCAACCGTTAAAATGTGCTGAAGGCTTCTTTGCTATTGCTTTTCAGAAAAAAAAATTACTGAACATTTTGTATTATTTAGAGAAATGTAAGGGTTAATATGTATGTTAAAAAATAAAGATAGGTGGTCAAAAATGAAAACACTGTCACTAGTTTCCTAACAGTGAAAGGGGGAATATAGAAAGCTTTCCCGGTTCGAGAGAATGCAGGAAAGGGGGAAGAAAAGAAACAAAGATACAGGACAATGAACAGAACATCAAAAACCAAGAGAGTAGAAATAATTTTAAATCCATCAATAATCCAAAAATTTGTACCTGGAATAAACTCACTGTTAAAAAAAATAAGAGATTACATGATGAAATTAAAATGTAAAAGTCTAGTCATAGTCTTATAGAATATATGAGCCAAATAAAACTGAGGTGGGAAAAACTGACCCATACAAATAATAAAAGGAATAACCCTGGGCTACCTAGCTGGCTCAGTCGGTGGAGCATGAGGCTGTAGATCTTGGGGTTGCAAGTTCAAGCCCCATGTTGAGTATAGAGATTACTTAAAAATTAAGTAAATTGATTTTTACTTAATTTAAAAATTTAAGGGGCACCTGGGTGGCTCAGTTGGTTAAACCACTGCCTTTGGCTCAGGTCATGATCCTGGAGTCCCGGGATCGAGTCCCACATCAGGCTCCCAGCTCCGCGGGCAGTCTGCTTCTCCCTCTGACCTTCTCCCCTCTCATGCTCTCTCTCATTCACTCTCTCTCTCAATAAATAAATAAAGTATTTAAAAAAATAAACCTTTAAAAAAACCCTAGGAATGGTAGTAATCAATTTCATACAAAATATAACTTATGACAAAACATCGTAAGGATAAAAAAGGAAAGAACTCAGTAATAAAAGTAATCTATGGTACTTATGAGCTTGTATGTCCCCCCAAAAAAAAACAAAAATGAGGCAGGGGTCAAGATGGCGGAAGGCCAGGTGACCACATTTCGGGGAGCTCCCTGAAGAGAGCTGAATTCCAGCAAAAAAACCACTACAAGATCACTGGGAACACCCATGAAATCAGCCTGAAATGTGATATTTCCCACTTCTGGACCGCCACGAGAGACAAGGAACATCAGCAAAAGGCAGAAACAAATTGGAGGGTCTGGAGGCTTGCCCCCAGAGACAGGGGAGTGGGGGAGGAAGCCCGCAGAGCTGAACCATTGGAAACAAATACCCCAAAACGAAAGTGCTCTGTGAGTGAGGAATAACAGCAGATTACGGCCTGAATCGGGGCTAGAAAGAAGCTAAACACAGCGGAGCCCGGGGCAAGGCAAGGAGACTTTTAAAAAACTTTTTTCTCTTGGTCCGGTCTCAAAATGGAGGTAAAACCGCCGCCCGGTCGCCCCCAGCCCAACTCCGGCCGTCGCCGCCGCCGCCGGGGGGAGGAGGGCCATGATCCAAAGGAACCCGAGCAGTTGAGAAAACTGTTTATTGGTGGTTTGAGCTTTGAAACTACAGATGATAGTTTAAGAGAACATTTTGAAAAATGGGGTACACTTACAGATTGTGTGGTGATGAGAGACCCTCAAACAAAACGCTCCAGGGGTTTTGGTTTTGTGACTTACTCTTGTGTT